>UESW01004643.1:676272-725006 GCA_900491605.1 Calamus simplicifolius | reverse complement strand
CCATTTGTTTTAATTCAATATCCGATCGAGAAACTTGATGCACATTTGCTTGACTCCTGCTAGTATAAAATTTGAGGATTAATTTTAAGTCCTCGCTACTTATTCAATATGGAGAAGGGTATTAATTAAACTTAACAAGCTGCCTCTTTTAGGGTTATCTATTTCTTCTAACCCCGCATTTCTCGTAGGAAGGGACCACTATTAGCTTCCTCTTTTAATTAACAACTTTTTTAACAAGTCCACTAGTCAGTCAAAAGGAGCTTTTATGATTGATAACGAACATTGCCCATCTTTCCTAGAATTAGTTCCTTAAAGATGGCACTTGTGCCTGCCTGGGTTTGGTTGCGGTTGTTAAGATAAGAGAGGCGATGCATCTTTTCCAACGTAAATGTGGTCTTATTTCACCGGTTCATTGCAAGGTAGAAAGCACAACGAGCTCAAGTCCATCCGACATTTTTCTCATGTTAGACTTAAAAATATCAGGTGGACTCATCGACTGCGTTTTTTATCTCGGAAAAAACAAACAAACAAACAAACTGAGCACGAGCGAATCCCAATTAAATCTGCCTGGAGAATGAAATTGGTACAGTAACACTCAACTAGACCTTATACTGGGCTTTCCTGGCAGGAACTTTGTTTGGTTTATATGCTCCGCCTGCAATGGTCTTTGCATCTAATGGCCAATTCGGCCGAATCTGAATTTTCTTAATCCGGTTATATCTAACAACCTTCACCATACACCTCTACAGTAAATAGATTGAGATACTTGAGAGAATCAGGGCTTATAAAGGTCAACTGGGAGGAATAAAACAAGCGAAAAGACATCAAGTTCGATGGAAAACCTGGTAGTGGTGAGCTTACAAAATAGGGGGCATCACAAGAAAGTTCTACCTAAACCAAAATGAATAATCTATAGCAACAGCACCAAAGCTTCCATCCACTAATCTAGTTTGAAAGGTAAAAGATATCATCACCTCATTGACTCGGTGCATTTGACAAGGTCGCCAGCTCGATGGCAGAGACAAATAATGAAACCATTTTTAACAATCAAGTTGAATATCTTTCATTTAATATTTCAGGCATTGAAAAATTAAAACCTAATCACCAACATCTGGATGACAAGCACTTTCTGGTGAGGCATTGGTTGACTAAAATGCAACTAATTTTCAAAGGAACGACAAAACGGATATCCACAGGAAGTATGCTGTCAGCAAAGCCAAGCTCATATCGAAACCTGAGATTTATGTGTTAGACTTAATTTGCTTAAACATAATTACCTCCAGCCATTATTATTTAATAGTGGTAAGGAATCCGATCTTCCTGGTTTTCTTTGGACTGCACGGAAGATCTTCCTTTCTTAACAATCTCGATTGATCTTCCCTCTTGATCTTCCCTCTTCCTCTCGATGGATCGGTCTTCTAATCAACGAGCTCTCGCATTCAGATGGTGTATGCCTTCATGATTGCTCTTGATCAGGGACTCAATTCCAATGCCTCCGCTTTTAGGTTTCTCTCTCGAGAATCTTAGGATCTCTCTCGAGAACCCTGTTCTAAAACCTTAGGATTTCTCTCTCGAGAACCGTGTTCTCAACCTTAGGATGGGGTCCCTTTTTATACCCATTTCCTTCACCGCTTGCCCCATCAAGCGAGCGTTTAGGTATTAAGGGAGGGGGGCTGTTATCACTTTAATAGGAGATACGTTTAGTCAATAAAAATTAGGACCATTATTAAGATGGGTTACTACATTCTCCCACTTGGTCCGTATATTTTATCAACACTGAACAAGAAACTAAATACATGAATCATAGCGATAGGTCCTCTATAATTGAGTATTATCTTCTATGTATTACAATGCATTCAATTTCTTTATCACCATTCCAAATGTGACAACATAACATAATGAATAAACCATATGTTTATTCAGAGTCCAAAAGAAAAGTTTATCATTTCTCAAAAGTCATATAACGTGTACACCTGAATGAGAAATAAACAAACGATTGAAATAAGAGTTTCTTTGTACAAATTGTTATCAATACAATTATATCATGGAACCAACTCCCATTCTTATCACATGATCCTTAAACTTCTTAATTGGCATGCCTTTAGTCAAAGGATCAGCTATCATCAATTCAGTGCTAACGTGTTCTATGACCACTTTATTCTCTTTAACACGTTCTCTTATGGCTAAATACTTAATGTCGATATGTTTACTTCGACTACCACTCTTGTGGTTTTTAGCCAAAAATACAGCAGCTGAATTGTCACAGTACAGTTTAATTGGCCTAGTAATAGAGTCAACAATTCTAAGCCCTGAGATAAAACTCTTCCACCATACACCTTGCAATGTAGCCTCAAAACAAGCAACGAACTCCGCTTCCATAGTAGAGGTAGCAGTCAAGGTCTGCTTTGCACTCCTCCATGATATGGCTCCACCAGCTAACATAAATATAAATCCTGATGTTGATTTCCGAGAATCAACGCAGCCAGCAAAGTCCGAATCTGAGTAGCCCTCTATCTCCAAATGATCAGTTTGTCTATACATGAGCATGTAGTCCTTGGTCCCTTGAAGATACCTCATGACCTTTTTAGCAGCTCTCCAATGGTCTAAACCTGGATTACTCTGATATCTTCCCAACATTCCTACTGCAAATGCTATGTCAGGTCTTGTGCAAACCTGAGCATACATTAGGCTTCCAACAGCTGAAGCATATGGAATGTTGTGCATCTGTTTCCGTTCAAGTTCATTTTTAGGGCACTGGTTCAAAGCGAACTTGTCACCCTTCACTATAGGTGCAACACTTGGTGAACAATTTTTCATCCGAAATCTCTCCAAGACTTTATTGATATAAGTTTCTTGAGACAATCCCAAAATGCCTCGAGATCTTTCTCTATGGATCTTAATGCCAATGACATAAGATGCCTCACTCATATCTTTCATATCAAAATTTTTAGAGAGAAATTGTTTCACCTCATGTAGCAACCCTTTATCATTGGTTGCAAGTAGAATGTCATCCACATATAGGACCAAGAAATAAATTTTGCTCCCACTTACTTTCTGGTATATACATTGATCCATGATGTTCTCTTCAAAACCAAAGGAAGAGATCACATCATGAAATTTTAAATACCACTGACGTGAGGCTTGTTTCAATCCATATATGGATTTCTTAAGTTTGCAAACCAAATGCTCACCATCACTAGAGGAAAATCCTTCAGGTTGTTTCATGTAAACCTCTTCCTCTAGATCTCCATTAAGGAATGCGGTCTTCACATCCATTTGATGTAACTCAAAATCAAAATGAGCTACCAATGCCATAATTATTCGGAGAGAGTCTTTCTTGGATACAGGAGAAAATGTCTCCGTGTAGTCGATTCCTTCCCTCTGAGTGAATCCTTTGGCAACGAGTCTTGCTTTATATCTTTCAATGTTGCCTTGTGAGTCTTTCTTTATTTTGAAGATCCATCTACATCCAATGGCTTTTACACCATCAGGCAACTCAACAAGATCCCAGACTCGATTAGATGCCATAGATTCCATCTCTTCTTTCATGGCATTGAACCACAAGTTTGATTCCTTAGAACTCATGGCTTGTGAAAACGTTTCAGGATCATTTTCGGCTCCAATGTTATAGTCAGATTCATGTAGATACACAACATAATCACTAGGAATTGCTGATTTCTTTATTCTAGTTGATCTTCTTAATGTTGTGTCAATGACCTCTTGAGGAGTATCTTGCACAACTGATTGTTGATGAACAACACGATCTTCTAGATTACCATCAGCTTGTGAAATCTCAATGACTGGTTGTTGGGCACTTAATTGAGTTTGAGGAGTGCTGTAAATAACAACCAATCCCTCACTTGAAGTGGAAGCTGGAATAACTGAATGATCTTTCTCAGAAGAAGCCAAATACTGAGATTGATCACTCCCACTGATCAAGTCATTCTCAAGAAATTTTGCATTTCTTGATTCCACAATCCTAGTGCTGTGAGATGGACAATAAAATCTATAACCCTTGGACTTCTTAGCATATCCAATAAAGTATCCACTGATAGTCCTTGGGTCTAGTTTCTTTTCTTGTGAATTATAGACTCTTACTTCAGATGGGCATCCCCAAACACGTATATGTTGCAGACTCGGTTTCCAACCTTTAAATAACTCAAATGGCGTTTTGGAAACAGCCTTGGTTGGAACCCGATTCAATATATGCAGCAGTTTTAAGAGCTTCAGTCCACAAGGATTTAGGTAACTTAGAGCTGACAATCATGCTCCTTACCATGTCCAATAATGTCCGGTTTCTCCTTTCAGCTACACCGTTTTGGTCAGGAGACCCTGACATGGTGTATTGTGCAACAATTCCATTTTCTTCAAGAAACCGAGCAAACGGACCAGGTGCTTGTCCATTCTCAGTGTATCTACCATAATATTCTCCACCTCTATCTGACCTCACGATTTTAATTTGCTTGCCGCATTGTTTCTCTACTTCTGCCTTAAATACCTTAAAGGAATCTAATGCTTCGTTCTTATTATGAAGTAGGTAGAGATACATATATCGTGAATAGTCATCAATAAATGAGATGAAGTATCTCTGACCATACGAATCCATATCTGGGCTACAGATATCCGTATGTATGATCTCCAGTATTTCCGAACTTCTCTTGGCATTTTTCTTGGACTTGTTGGTTTGCTTTCCTTTATGCAGTCCACACAAGTGTCAAAATCAGTAAAATCAAGAGTATCAAGTACTCCATCTTTTACTAATCTTTTAATTCTCTCAATGAAGATATGACCTAATCTCTGATGCCACAAAATAGAGGAATTCTCATTTATAACACATCTTTTCATACCAGTTTGGGCGTGCATCACATTATAGGTGGTATTATTTTTCAGATTGATTTGGAAAAGATTGTCTGACAATGTACCATTCCCAATAAGCTTAGATTTATAAAATAAATCAAAGAGCTTTTATTAAAATTAAAGGAATATCCTGCTGGTACAAGCCTTGACACTGAAATCAAATTTCTAGAGAAACTTGGAATATAAAATGTCTTTTCCAAATCCAAAAAAACCAGAATGTAAAATAAGTCTGCACGTTCCAATTGCTTCCACATGTGAACCCATCTTGTTTCCTGAATAGATGCTTTGTTCACTTCCCAATGGTTTCCTTTGATTTAGAAAACCTGCAAGATATTTGAAACATGGATTGTAGAACCAGAATCAATCCACCATGTGTTATGACATATAACCAAATTAGATTCATGACATACGAATGAGGTTAGAGTACCTTTCTTGTCAAGCCAAGCTTTGAATTTGAGACAATCTTTCTTTATATGTCCTTTCTTCTTGCAAAAGAAGCACTTGGACTCCTTCTTGTCTTCTGTATGGATGGATACTTTACCCTTTCCTTTGCGTTTGGCTTTGGGAGCTTTAGTCTTTCTGTGAGTGACTAAATGTGCACTTTCTCCCATTTCTAAAATCAGCCTCCCTTCCTCTTAACACACATGGTCAGAAGTTCATTAATTGACCATTTGTCCTTATGTGTATTGTAAGATATTTTGAAGGGACTATATTGCTGTGGGAGTGAGCTCAAAATAAAGTGCACCAAGAAAGATTCTGACATCTCAACCTCTAGGGATTTCAACTGAGCCGCAATGTCCCTCATCTTCATGATGTGCTCATGCACACCTCCAACCGTAGTGAGCTTCATTGATGATAACTTTGTCATTAGGGTGCTAGCCATTGCCTTATCTGAAGACTCAAATTGTGCATCAATAGACTTCAGAAGTTCCTTGACATTTTTGCACTCAGGAATTGAACCACGTATACTAGCAGAAATTTTAGTACGTATGAACATCATACTGAGGCGATTGGACCGTTCCCATCGTTCATACGCAGCAATCTCAGCCTGAGTGCTAGTAGATGTAACTAAATGTGGTTCATCCTTCCTGATAGCATAGTCAATATCCATGCACCCTAATTGAAGAAGAATTCTCTCCTTCCATAATTTATAATTATCACCACTTAAATCGGGAATGTCACATTTCATATCAGAAATATTAACAGGCAAAATAGCTGCATAAAAATAAAATCATGTTCATGTAATTGAATTTGAGGCATATAACTGATGTCATGTTTTACCAATGTAAACATGCAACAACATGAATCAATAACATACAATAACTACCTGTGGGCTAAGTTATTATACTCAAATAGACTCATTAGCTTAATGATGTGACTAACAAATTATATTCCTTTCTTAATTCCTGTGGGTAATTAAGAAAATAATTTGTTATCGCATCCTAATTAATTATATTAGTGCAACAAAAATTCCTGTGGGATAAGATTCATTACATTAATATAATTAGTCATAATTAATGTCATCTATCCTTATGTGATCTTTGCAATTTAATATATAATTTTGATTAATCAAAGATGCTGTGGCTACTCCTTAATTAATCAACATCATATTGATCACATGACATTATATGCATATAGATTAACCAATTTAGCATGATTATTAGGTAGTGATCTTAATCAACGTAACATTTCCAAATCAAGATCCGAGTTAGTCAATTGGCCAGGCCAGTGAAAGAGAAGTGGGGGTCCCCCCGTTGCTTTCCTTAGGTCAGTCAACGGAACCAATTAAGTAACCACAATCACTTTACCTTTCTAGAAACCAACTGACCAATCAGACCTTGAAAGGATTTGCACTGTGATTTTTACACTACCACCAAATTCATGCATAGAATAAATCTATATGCAGAACAGAAGATAACATTTCAATATCTATTTAATGAATTTTAAAATTATCATCTTAAGAAAAAAATTTTGTTAATTAAAACACGTCCGGCCGTAGCTCATTATTCCCTTGGGCCAGTCTATGCAAAACACCGTAGGCATAGAGACTCAGGAGGCGTATTTTAATACAAAAATTTAAACTCAAGAAACAAATGATAAAAATAAATCATGTTACATGATTTAATAAAACATTAAACAGATAATAAATGCATTTAAAATCCAACCAATCCATATTTTAAATCACGTGAGAGAACGGAAAGACCATAAACGAGAAAAACGAAAACCGAAAGTTTTCTCTCCCCTTTTTAATATTTCACCGATGTGGTTATTGAAGCCACGTTTCCGTTGCATTTCTCTTCTTTAGTTTTTCTTTTCTTTAATGCTACGTTTCTTTTCTTTTTCTTTCTTTAATGCTATCTCTTTAATACCATAAAAAGAAATTAATGCTAGAAAGAAATCTTTAATAGAAAAGAAAGAAGCCACGTTTTATTTCCGCAAAAATCGGAATCTGAATTAGGTTTAATGGTTTCTGTCAATTCCGTGAACAGAACTGATCGAAACCAACCTGAGATCCGAAAAACTAAAAACGGAAAACACGCGGCATTAATTGCTTGAAAAGAGAAACTTAATAGAAATCTTCGCAAAATAAGGCAGAGGTTTTAACCTCGCTCTGATACCAAATGTTAGACTTAATTTGCTTAAACGTAATTACCTCCAGCCATTATTATTTAATGGTGGTAAGGAATCCGATCTTCCTGGTTTTCTTTGGACTGCACGGGAGATCTTCCTTTCTTAACGATCTCGATTGATCTTCCTTTGATCTTCCCTCTTTCTCTCGATGGATCGGTCTTCTAATCAACGAGCTCTCGCATTCAGATGGTGTATGCCTTCATGATTGCTCTTGATCAGGGACTCGATTCCAATGCCTCCCCTTTTAGGTTTCTCTCTTTAGGTTTCTCTCTTAGAAACTTAGGATCTCTCTCGAGAACCTTGTTCTGAGAACTTTAGGATCTCTCTCGAGATCCTTGTTCTGAAACTTTAGGATCTCTCTCGAGAGAACCGTGTTATGAAACCTTAGGATGGGTTCCTATTTATACCCATTTCCTTCAACGCTTGCCCCATCAAGCGAGCGTTTAGGAATTAAGGGAGGGAGGCTGTTATCACTTTAATAGGATATACGTTTAGTCAATAAAAATTAGGACCATTATTAAGATAGGTTACTACATATCGTTCTTTTTTATGTTCCATCTTGTTGCAATCCGTGGCCATTCTCTCTCGAGTCTAATTTGTTCTCTCCCTCTCTCTTTCTCTCTACCAGCTTTGTCGTTGTTTTTGTTCTTTTTGCTTCCTTTCATGTGGATGAGGAACGAAAACAAGTGGCACCGGCTGTTCAACGTTCTTTTTGTCGTTCTCCTTCCATCCATCCCTCCCATGGCGGCAGCAACGGCGCACGAAGGCGGTGCCAGAAGACAGCTTCTGAAGCGTTCTCTCTGTGCCAAGAGGCAGATTTTGAAGCGCTCCTCCCGACCGGCCTCTGGAACGCGTTACGATCGGCCCTCATTGTTGAACCTCCTCCTCTCTTTCATCTTCGTCTCCGTCCCTTCGATTTCTCTCATGGCAGCGGCAGCGTACGAGGGTGGTGCCAGATACTTTCCGAAGCGCTCCCACGATATCAGAAGAAAGATTTTGAAGCGCTGCTCCCGGCGGGCGTGCATGGCAACGGCAGTGTACGAAGACGGTGCCTCCACTCAGCAGGCGGCAGCAGCGGCGCACGAAGGCGGTGCCAGAAGATAGTTTCTGAAGCGCTCTCTCTGTGCCAGAAGGTAGATTTTAAAGCGCTTCTCCCGACCGGCCTCTGGAACGCGTTACAACTCTTTCATCTCCGTCTCCGTCCCTTCGATTTCTCCCATGGAAGCGGCAGCATACGAGGGCGGTGGCAGAAGATACTTTTCAAAGCGCTCCCACGATATCAGAAGAAAGATTTTGAAGCATTGCTCCCGGCGGGGCGCATGGCAACGACAGTGTACGAAGACGGTGCCTCCACTAAGCAGGCCCTTGGAACGCCGTACGACCGGGGCTCATATGCGGTTCGTGGCCTCCTTTGGGGCTGCCACCAAGCTCCGATGAGAAGAGAGGTAAGCAGACTCGTCGATCCTAGTTCTGGTTCCAGTTTTTTATTTTTTGCTGATGTTGATTCTTCTTTAAATCCGGGCAGCATTTTTTCTCTTCCATCTGCTGCTGGCAGGCTATGTTTGCTGATGGCAACATGAGCCTTGTTCAGCCATAGCTTAAATCAAAAACATGACCATAGCACTATCGCTAAACGAATAACAAACAGACAACAAAAGCACATCAATGTATCACAACATAAGGTATGAAATCACAAGAGGAACAAGTCAATAAAAAATGTAGCTTTCTTCTTTTCCACTCATTTATATTTTGAAATCATAGTTAGCACGATTATAGCATCCTGATATAGGGTTTTAATTTCTTTAACATTTTTGACAAAACATGAATAATTAAGAGAAAAAAAAGTGTTATAGCCAAAAGAAGTCTCATTTGTTCCTTTTTCAACTACGACCACTAAAGTGGATTAAATCAGGTCACGTGATCCAGCTGCCAAAAATCACAGTAATGTCCGATAGATATCGTCAAATCTACTTGATAAGAGCTGCACCACGATTCTTAAAAATCATCTTTCTGTAAAAAAAATCTGCTTGCCAGTCACAACCAACTGACTAAAATTATTAAGTCTATCAAATAAATCGTTGCCTTATTGGGAGATGGAAAAAAAAACTCACAGCGGAAGGTGCTTGGCGAGGAGACCGACGGCAAGCCTGCGCGGTCTTGAACTGCCGGGAGTAGATGATGGCATCCCATATCGACCAGACCCGCCGCTCCGGGATCCCTCCGGCAAGCCCAAACTTGGACGCTAAGGTTTTCGAAGAAGGAAAGGAGAGGAAAGGAAGAGGAATACGACCAGCTATGGTAAATTTTTTATCCTTACCGATCGCGAATTACCTTATTTATACCTTATTTATACTCCACTTCCAAACCCTGATTCTGCTTGATGTTTATACGGTCGCAGGCGAAGAAAGGAAGAGGAATACGACCAGATATGGTATATTTTTTATCCTTATCGATCGTGGATTACCTTATTTATACTCCGCTTCCAAACCCTGATTCTGGTTGATATTTACACGGTCGCAGGTGGAGAAAGGAAGAGGAATACGACCAGATATGGTAAATTTTTTATCCTAATCGATCGCGGATTACCTTATTTATACTCCACTTCCAAAGCCTGATTCCGCTTGATGTTTATACGGTCGCAGGCGGAGAAAGGAAGAGGAATACGACCAGATATGGTATATTTTTTATCCTTATCGATCGCGAATTACTTTATTTATACTCCGCTTCAAAACCCTGATTCCGCTTGATATTTATACGGTCATAGCCGGATGTTTTTCTTCAACCTTGTTCTAATCTTCGTCTTCGTTCTCCTTCCATCCATCCCTCCCATGGCGGCAGCAGCGGCGCACGAAGGCGGTGCCAGAAGATAGCTTCTGAAGCGTTCTCTCTGTGCCAGGAGGCAGATTTTGAAGCGCTCCTCCCGACCGGCCTCTGGAACGCGTTACGATCGGCCCGCATTGTTGAACCTCCTCCTCTCTTTCATCTCCGTCTCCGTCCCTTTGATTTCTCCCATGGCAGCGGCAGTGTACAAGGGCGGTGCCAGAAGATACATTCCGAAGCGCTCCCACGATATCAAAAGAAAGATTTTGAAGCGCTGCTCCCGGCGGGCGCGCATGGCAAAGGCAGTGTACGAAGACGGTGCCTCCACTCAGTAGGCGGCAGCAGCGGCGCACGAAGGCGGTGCAAGAAGACAGTTTTTGAAGCGCTCTCTCTGTGCCAGAAGGCAGATTTTGAAGCGCTTCTCCCTACCGGCCTCTGGAACGCGTTACGACTCTTTCATCTCCATCTTCGTCCCTTCGATTTCTCCCATGGAAGCGGCAGCGTACGAGGGCGGTGGCAGAAGATACTTTCCGAAGTGCTCCCACGATATCAGAAGAAAGATTTTGAAGCATTGCTCCTGGCGGGCGTGCATGGCAACGACAGTGTACGAAGATGGTGCCTCCACTCAGCAGGCCCTTGGAACGCCTTACGATCGGGGCCCATATGCGGTTCGTGGCCTCCTCTGGGGCTGCCACCAAGCTCCTATGAGAAGAGAGGGAAGCAGACTCGTTGATCCTAGTTCTGGTTCCAGTTTTTTATTTTTTGCTGATGCTGATTCTTCTTTAAATCCGGGTAGCAGTTTTTTTCTTCCATCTGCTTCTAGCAGGCTATGTTTGCTGATGGCAACATGAGCCTTGTTCAGCCATAGCTTAAGCCATAGCTTAAATAAAAAACATGACCATAGCACTATCGCTAAACGAATAACAAACAGACAACAAAAGCACATCAATGTATCACAACATAAGGTATGAAATCACAAGAGGAACAAGTCAATCAAAAAATGTAGCTTTCTTCTTTTCCACTCATTTATATTTTGAAATCGTAGTTAGCAGCGATTATAGCATCCTGATATTTGGTTTTAATTTCTTTAACATTTTTGACAAAACATGAAAAATTAAGAGAAAAAAAAGTGTTATAGCCAAAAGAAGTCTCATTTGTTCCTTTTTCAACTACGACCACTAAAGTGGATTAAATCAGGTCACATGATCCAGCTGCCAAAAATCATAGTAATGTGCGATAGATATCGTGAAATCTACTTGATAAGAGCTGCACCACGATTCTTAAAAATCATCTTTCTGTAAAAAAAATCTGCTTGCCAGTCACAGCCAACTGACTAAAATTATCAAGTCTATCAAATAAATCGTTGCCTTATTGGGAGATGGAAAAAAAAAATTCACAGCGGAAGGTGCTTGGCGAGGAGACCGACGGCAAGCCTGCGCGGTCTTGAACTGCCGGGAGTAGATGATGGCATCCCATATCGACCGGACCCGCCACTCCGGGATCCCTCCGGCAAGCCCAAACTTGGACGCTAAGGTTTTCGATGAAGGAAAGGAGAGGAAAGGAAGAGGAATACGACCAGCTATGGTAAATTTTTTATCCTTATCGATCGCGGATTACCTTATTTATACCTTATTTATACTCCGCTTCCAAACCCTGATTCCGCTTGATGTTTATACGGTCGCAGGCGGAGAAAGGAAGAGGAATACGATCAGATATGGTATATTTTTTATCCTTATCGATCGCGGATTACCTTATTTATACTCCGCTTCCAAACCCTGATTCGGGTTGATATTTACACGGTCGCAGGCAGAGAAAGGAAGAGGAATACGACCAGATATGGTAAATTTTTTATCCTAATCGATCGCGGATTACCTTATTTATACTCCGCTTCCAAACCCTGATTCCGCTTTATGTTTATACGGTCGCAGGCGGAGAAATAAAGAGGAATACGACCAGATATATATTTTTTATCCTTATCGATCGCGAATTACCTTATTTATACTCCGCTTCAAAACCCTGATTCCGCTTGATATTTATACGGTCGCAGGCGGATGTTTTTCTTCAACCTTGTTCTAATCTCCGTCTCCGTTCTCCTTCCATCCATCCCTCCCATGGCGGCAGCAGCGGCGCACGAAGGCGGTGCCAGAAGACAGCTTCTGAAGCGTTCTCTCTGTGCCACGAGGCAGATTTTGAAGCGCTCCTCCCAACCGGCCTCTGGAACGCATTACAATCGGCCCTCATTGTTGAACCTCCTCTCTCTTTCATCTCGTCTCCGTCCCTTTGATTTTTCCCATGGCAGCGGCAGCGTACGAGGGCGGTGCCAGAAGATACTTCCGAAGCGCTCCCATGATATCAGAAGAAAGATTTTGAAGCGCTGCTCCCGGCGGGCGTGCATGGCAACGGTAGTGTACGAAGACGGTGCCTCCACTCAGCAGGCGGCAGCAGCGGCGCACGAAGGCGGTGCCAGAAGATAGTTTTGAAGCGCTCTCTCTGTGCCAGAAGGCAGATTTTGAAGTGCTTCTCCCGACCGACCTCTGGAATGCGTTACGACTCTTTCATCTCCGTCTCCGTGCCTTCGATTTCTCCCATGGAAGCGACAGCGTACGAGGGCGGTGGACAGAAGATACTTTCCGAAGTGCTCCCACGATATCAGAAGAAAGATTTGAAGCGTTGCTCCCGACGAGCGCACATGGCAACGGCAGTGTACGAAGACGGTGCCTCCACTCAGTAGGCCCTTGGAACGCCTTACGACCGGGGCCCATATGCGGTTCGTGGCCTCCTTTGGGGCTGCCACCAAGCTCCGATGAGAAGAGAGGGAAGCAGACTCGTCGATCCTAGTTCTGGTTCCAGTTTTTTATTTTTTGCTGATGCTGATTCTTCTTTAAATCCGAGCAGCAGTTTTTCTCTTCCATCTGCTGCTGGCAGGCTATGTTTGCTGATGGCAACATGAGCCTTGTTCAGCCATAGCTTAAATCAAAAACATGACCATAGCACTATCGCTAAACGAATAACAAACAGACAATAAAAGCACATAATGTATCACAACATAAGGTATGAAATCACAAGAGGAACAAGTCAATCAAAAAATGTAGCTTTCTTCTTTTCCACTCATTTATATTTTGAAATCATAGTTAGCAGCGATTATAGCATCCTGATATAGGGTTTTAATTTCTTTAACATTTTTGACAAAACATGAAAAATTAAGAGAAAAAAAGTGTTATAGCCAAAAGAAGTCTCATTTGTTCCTTTTTCAACTACGACCACTAAAGTGGATTAAATCAGGTCACGTGATCCAGCTGCCAAAAATCACAGTAATGTGCGATAGATATCGTGAAATCTACTTGATAAGAGCTGCACCACGATTCTTAAAAATCATCTTTCTGTAAAAAAAATCTGCTTGCCAATCACAGCCAACTGACTAAAATTATCAAGTCTATCAAATAAATCGTTGCCTAATTGGGAGATGGAAAAAAAAACTCACAGCGGAAGGTGCTTGGCAGGAGACCACGGCAAGCCTGCGCGGTCTTGAACTGCCGGAGTAGACGATGGCATCCCATATCGACCGGACCCGCCGCTCCGGGATCCCTCCGGCAAGCCCAACTTGGACGCTAAGGTTTTCGATGAAGGAAAGGAGAGGAAAGGAAGAGGAATACGACCAGCTATGGTAAATTTTTTATCCTTATCGATCGCGGATTACCTTATTTATACCTTATTTATACTCCGCTTCAAACCCTGATTCCGCTTGATGTTTATACGGTCGCAGGCGGAGAAAGGAAGACGATCAGATATGGTATATTTTTTATCCTTATCGATCGCGGATTACTTATTTATACTCCGCTTCCAAACCCTGATTCGGTTGATATTTACACGGTGCAGGCGGAGAAAGGAAGAGGAATACGACAGATATGGTAAATTTTTTATCCTAATCGATCGCGGATTACCTTATTTATACTCCGCTTCAAACCCTGATTCCGCTTGATGTTTATACGGTCGCAGGCGAGAAAGGAAGAGGAATACGACCAGATATGGAATTTTTATCCTTATCGATCGAATTACCTTATTTATACTCCGCTTCAAAACCCTGATTCCGCTTGATATTTATACGGTCGCAGGCGGATGTTTTTCTTCAACCTTGTTCTAATCTCCGTCTCCGTTCTCCTTCCATCCATCCCTCCCATGGCGGCAGCAGCGGCGCACGAAGGCGGTGCCAGAAGACAGCTTCTGAAGCGTTCTCTCTGTGCCAGGAGGCAGATTTTGAAGCGCTCCTCCCGACCGGCCTCTGGAACGCGTTACGATCGGCCCGCATTGTTGAACCTCCTCCTCTCTTTCATCTCCGTCTCCGTCCCTTTGATTTCTCCCATGGCAGCGGCAGCGTACGAGGGCGGTGCCAGAAGATACTTTCCGAAGCGCTCCCACGATATCAGAAGAAAGATTTTGAAGCGCTGCTCCCGGCGGGCATGCATGGCAACGGCAGTGTACGAAGACGGTGCCTCCACTCAGCAGGCGGCAGCAGCGGCGCACGAAGGCGGTGCCAGAAGACAGTTTCTGAAGCGCTCTCTCTGTGCCAGAAGGCAGATTTTGAAGCGCTTCTCCCGACCGGCCTCTGGAACGCGTTACGACTCTTTCATCTCCGTCTACGTCCCTTCGATTTCTCCCATGGAAGCGGCAGCGTACGAGGGCGGTGGCAGAAGATACTTTCCGAAGCGCTCCCACGATATCAGAAGAAAGATTTTGAAGCGTTGCTCCCGGCGGCGCGCATGGCAACAGTGTACGAAGACGGTGCCTCCACTCAGCAGGCCCTTGGAACGCCTTACGATCGGGGCCCATATGCGGTTCGTGGCCTCCTCTGGGGCTGCCACCAAGCTCCGATGAGAAGAGAGGGAAGCAGACTCGTCGATCCTAGTTCTGGTTCCAGTTTTTTATTTTTTGCTGATGCTGATTCTTCTTTAAATCCAGGCAGTTTTTCTCTTCCATCTGCTGCTGGCAGGCTATGTTTGCTGATGGCAACATGAGCCTTGTTCAGCCATAGCTTAAATCAAAAACATGACCATAGCACTATCGCTAAACGAATAACAAACAGACAACAAAAGCACATCAATGTATCACAACATAAGGTATGAAATCACAAGAGGAACAAGTCAATCAAAAAATGTAGCTTTCTTCTTTTCCACTCATTTATATTTTGAAATCATAGTTAGCAGCGATTATAGCATCCTAATATAGGGTTTTAATTTCTTTAACATTTTTGACAAAACATGAAAAATTAAGAGAAAAAAAGTGTTATAGCCAAAAGAAGTCTCATTTGTTCCTTTTTCAACTACGACGACTAAAGTGGATTAAATCAGGTCACGTCATCCAGCTGCCAAAAATCACAGTAATGTGCGATAGATATCGTGAAATCTACTTGATAAGAGCTGCACCATTCTTAAAAATCATCTTTCTGTAAAAAAAATCTGCTTGCCAGTCACAGCCAACTGACTAAAATTATCAAGTCTATCAAATAAATCGTTGCCTAATTGGGAGATGGAAGAAAAAAAAACTCACAGTAGAAAGTGCTTGGCGAGGAGACCGACGGCAAGCCTGCGCAGTCTTGAACTGCCGAGAGTAGATGATGGCATCCCATATCGACCGACCCACCGCTCGGGATCCCTCCGGCAAGCCCAAACTTGGACGCTAAGGTTTTCGATGAAGGAAAGGAGTGGAAGAGGAATAGGGCTATGGTAAATTTTTTTATCCTTATCGATCGCGGATTACCTTATTTATACCTTATTTATACTCCGCTTCCAACCCTGCGCTTGATGTTTATACGGTCGTAGGCGGAGAAAGGAAGAGGAATACGACCAGATATGGTAAATTTTTTATCCTAATCGATCGCGGATTACCTTATTTATACTCCGCTTCCAATCCCTGATTCCGCTTGATGTTTATACGGTCGCAGGCGGAGAAAGGAGAGGAATACGACCAGATATGGTATATTTTTTATCATTATCGATCGCGAATTACCTTATTTATACTCCGCTTCAAAACCCTGATTCCGCTTGATATTTATATAGTCGCAGGCGAATGTTTTCTTCAACCTTGTTCTAATCTCCGTCTCCGTTCTCCTTCCATCCATCCCTCCCATGGCGGCAGCAACGGTGCACGAAGGCGGTGCCAGAAGACAGCTTCTGAAGCGTTCTCTCTGTGCCAGGAGGCAGATTTTGAAGCGCTCCTCCCGACCGGCCTCTGGAACGCGTTACGATCGGCCTTCATTGTTGAACCTCCTCCTCTCTTTCATCTCCGTCTTCGTCCCTTCGATTTCTCTCGTGGCAGCGGTAGCGTACGAGGGCGTGCCAGAAGATACTTCTGAAGCGCTCCCACGATATCAGAAGAAAGATTTTGAAGTGCAGCTCCCGACGGGTGTGCATGGCAACGGTAGTGTACGAAGACGGTGCCTCCGCTCAGCAGGCAGTAGCAGCAGCGCACGAAGGTGGTGCCAGAAGATAGTTTCTGAAGCGCTCTCTCTGTGCCAAAAGGCAGATTTTGAAGCGCTTCTCCCGACCGGCCTTTGGAACGCGTTACGACTCTTTCATCTCCGTCTCCGTCCCTTGATTTCTCCTATGGAAGCGGCAGCGTACGAGGGTGGTGGCAGAAGATACTTTCTGAAGCGCTCCCACGATATCAGAAGAAAGATTTTGAAGCGTTGCTCCCGACGGGCGTGCATGGCAACGACAGTGTACGAAGACGGTGCCTCCACTCAGCAGGCCCTTGGAACGCCTTACGACCGGGGCCCATATGCGGTTCGTGGCCTCCTCTGGGGCTGCCACCAAGCTCCGATGAGAAGAGAGAGAAGCAGACTCGTCGATCCTAGTTTTGGTTCCAATTTTTTATTTTTTGCTGATGCTGATTCTTCTTTAAATCTGGGCAGCAGTTTTTCTCTTCCATATGCTGCTGGCAGGCTATGTTTGCTGATGGCGACAAGAGCCTTGTTCAGCCATAGCTTAAATAAAAAACATGACCATAGCACTATCGCTAAATGAATAACAAACAGACAACAAAAGCACATCAATTTATCACAACATAAGGTATGAAATCACTAGAGGAACAAGTCAATCAAAAAATGTAGCTTTCTTCTTTTCCACTCATTTATATTTTGAAATCATAGTTAGCAGCGATTATAGCTTCCTGTTATAGGGTTTTAATTTCTTTAACATTTTTGACAAAACATGAAAAATTAAGAGAAAAAAAAGTGTTATAGCCAAAAGAAGTCTCATTTGTTCCTTTTTCAACTACGACCACTAAAGTGGATTAAATCAGGTCACGTGATCCAGCAGCCAAAAATCGCAGTAATGTGCGATAGATATCGTGAAATCTACTTGATAAGAGCTGCACCACGATTCTTAAAAATCATCTTTCTGTAAAAAAAATCTGCTTGCCAGTTATAGCCAACTAACTAAAATTATCAAGTCTATCAAATAAATCATTGCCTAATTGGGAGATGGAAAAAAAAACTCACAGCGGAAGGTGCTTGGCGAGGAGACCGACGACAAGCCTGCGCGGTCTTGAACTACCGGGAGTAGATGATGGCATCCCATATCGACCGGACCCGCCGCTCCGGGATCCCTCCGGCAATTCCAAACTTGGATGCTAAGGTTTTCGATGAAGGAAAGGAGAGGAAAGGAAGAGGAATACGATCAGCTATGGTAAATTTTTATCCTTATCGATCGTGGATTACCTTATTTATACCTTATTTATACTCCGCTTCCAAACCCTATTCCGCTTGATGTTTATACGGTCGCAGGCAGAGAAAGGAAGAGGAATATGACCAGATATGGTATATTTTTTATCCTTATCGATCGCGATTTCCTTATTTATACTCCGCTTCCAAACACTGATTCCGGTTGATATTTACACGGTCGCAGGTGGAGAAAGGAAGAGGAATACGACCAGATATGGTAAATTTTTTGTCCTAATCGATCACGGATTACCTTATTTATACTCCGCTTCCAAACCCTGATTTCTCTTGATGTTTATACGGTCGCAGGCGGAGAAAGGAAGAGGAATACGATCAGATATGGTATATTTTTTATCCTTATCGATCGCGAATTACCTTATTTATACTCTGCTTCAAAACCCTGATTCCGCTTGATATTTATACGGTCGCAGGCGGATGTTTTTCTTCAACCTTGTTCTAATCTCCGTCTCCGTTCTCCTTCCATCCATCCCTCCCATGGCGGCAGCAGCGGCGCACGAAGGCGGTGCCAGAAGATAGCTTCTGAAGCGTTCTCTCTTTGCCAGGAGGCAGATTTTGAAGCGCTCCTCCCAACCGGCCTCTAGAACGCGTTACGATCGGCCCGCATTGTTGAACCTCCTCCTCTCTTTTATCTTCGTCTCCTTCCCTTCGATTTCTCCCATGGCAGCGGCAGCGTACGAGGGCGGTGCCAGAAGATACTTTCCGAAGCGCTCCCACGATATCAGAAGAAAGATTTTGAAGCGCTGCTCCCGGTGGGCGCGCTTGGCAACGGTAGTGTACGAAGACGGTGCCTCCACTCAGCAGGCGGCAGCAGCAGCGCACGAAGGCGGTGCCAGAAGACGGTTTCTAAAGCACTCTCTCTGTGCCAGAAGGCATATTTTGAAGCGCTTCTCCCGACCGGCCTCTGGAATGCGTTACGACTCTTTCATCTCCGTCTTCGTCCCTTCGATTTCTCCCATGGAAGCGGCAGCGTACGAGGGCGGTTGCAGAAGATACTTTCCAAAGCGCTCCCATGATATCAGAAGAAAGATTTTGAAGCGTTGCTCCCGGCGGACGCGCATGGCAACGATAGTGTACGAAGACGGTGCCTCCACTCAGCAGGCCCTTGGAACGCCTTACGATCGGGGCCCATATGCGGTTCGTGGCCTCCTCTGGGGCTGCCACCAAGCTCCGATGAGAAGAGAGGGAAGCAGACTCGTCGATCCTAGTTCTGGTTCCAGTTTTTTATTTTTTGCTGATGCTGATTCTTCTTTAAATCCAGGCAGCAATTTTTCTCTTCCATCTGCTGCTGGCAGGCTATGTTTGCTGATGGCAACATGAGCCTTGTTCAGCCATAGCTTAAATCAAAAACATGACCATACCACTATCGCTAAACGAATAACAAATAGACAACAAAAGCACATCAATGTATCACAACATAAGGTATGAAATCACAAGAGGAACAATTCAATCAAAAAATGTAGCTTTCTTCTTTTCCACTCATTTATATTTTGAAATCATAGTTAGCAGCGATTATAGCATCCTGATATAGGGATTTAATTTCTTTAACATTTTTGACAAAACATGAAAAATTAAGAGAAAAAAAGTGTTATCGCCAAAAGAAGTCTCATTTGTTCCTTTTTCAACTACGACCACTAAAGTGGATTAAATTAGGTACGTGATCCAGCTGCCAAAAATCTCAGTAATGTGCGATAGATATCGTGAAATCTACTTGATAAGAGCTGCACCATGATTCTTTAAAATTATCTTTCTGTAAAAAAAATCTGCTTGCCAATCACAGCCAACTGACTAAAATTATCAAGTCTATCAAATAAATCGTTGCCTAATTGGGAGATGAAAAAAAAACTCACAGCGGAAGGTGCTTGGCGAGGAGACCGACGGCAAGCTGCGCGGTCTTGAACTGCCGAGAGTAGACAATGGCATCCCATATCGACCGGACGCCACTCCGGGATCCCTCCGGCAAGCCCAAACTTGGACGCTAAGGTTTTCGATGAAGGAAAGGAGAGGAAAGGAAGAGGAATACGACCAGCTATGGTAAAATTTTTATCCTTATCGATCGCGGATTACCTTATTTATACCTTATTTATACTCCGCTTCCAAACCCTGATTCCGCTTGATGTTTATACGGTCGCAGGCGGAGAAAGGAAGAGGAATACGACCAGATATGGTATATTTTTTATCCTATTGATCGTGGATTACCTTATTTATACTCCGCTTCCAAACCCTGATTCCGGTTGATATTTACACGGTCGCAGGCGGAGAAAGAAGAGGAATACGACCAGATATGGTAAATTTTTTATCCTAATCGATCACGGATTACCTTATTTATACTCCGCTTCCAAACCCTGATTCCACTTGATGTTTATACGGTCACAGGCAGAGAAAGGAAGAGGAATACGACCAGATATGGTATATTTTTTATCCTTATCGATCGCGAATTACCTTATTTATACTCCGCTTCAAAACCCTGATTCCGCTTGATATTTATACGGTCGCAGGCGGATGTTTTTCTTCAACCTTGTTCTAATCTTCGTCTCCGTTCTCCTTCCATCCATCCCTCCCATGGCGGCAGCAGCGGCGCACGAAGGCGGTGCCAGAAGACAGCTTCTGAAGCGTTCTCTCTGTGCCAGAGGCTGATTTTGAAGCGCTCCTCCGACCGGCCTCTGGAACGCGTTACGATCGGCCCGCATTGTTGAACCTCCTCCTCTCTTTCATCTCCGTCTCGTCCCTTCGATTTCTCCCATGGCAGCGGCAGCGTACGAGGGCGGTGCCAGAAGATACTTTCCGAAGTGCTCCCACGATATCAGAAGAAAGATTTTGAAGCGCTGCTCTTGGCGGGCGTGCATGGCAACGGAAGTGTACGAAGACGGTGCCTCCACTCAGCAGGCGGCAGCAGCGGCGCACGAAGGCGGTGCCAGAAGACAGTTTCTGAAGCGCTCTCTTTGTGCCAGAAGGCAGATTTTGAAGCGCTTCTCCCGACCGGCCTCTGGAACGCGTTACGACTCTTTCATCTCCATCTCCGTCCCTTCGATTTCTCCCATGGCAGCGGCAGCGTACGAGGGCGGTGGCAGAAGATACTTTCGAAGTGCTCCCACGATATCAGAAGAAAGATTTTGAAGCGTTGCTCCCAGCGGGCGCGCATGGCAACGCAGTGTACGAAGACGGTGCCTCCACTCAGCAGGCCCTTGGAACGCCTTACGACCGGGGCCCATATGCGGTTCGTGGCCTCCTCTGGGGCTGCCACCAAGTTCGATGAGAAGAGAGGGAAGCAGAATCGTCGATCCTAGTTTTGGTTCCAGTTTTTTATTTTTTGCTGATGCTGATTCTTCTTTAAATCCGGGCAGCAGTTTTTCTCTTCCATCTGCTGCTGGCAGGCTATGTTTGCTGATGGCAACATGAGCCTTGTTCAGCCATAGCTTAAATCAAAAACATGACCATAGCACTATCGCTAAACGAATAACAAACAGACAACAAAAGCACATCAATGTATCACAACATAGGTATGAAATCACAAGAGGAACAAGTCAATCAAAAAATGTAGCTTTCTTCTTTTCCACTCATTTATATTTTGAAATCATAGTTAGCAGCGATTATAGCATCCTGATATAGGGTTTTAATTTCTTTAACATTTTTGACAAAACATGAAAAATTAAGAGAAAAAAAAGTGTTATAGCCAAAAGAAGTCTCATTTTTTCCTTTTTCAACTACGACCACTAAAGTGGATTAAATCAGGTCACGTGATCCAGCTGCCAAAAATCACAGTAATGTGCGATAGATATCGTGAAATCTACTTGATAGAGCTGCACCACGATTCTTAAAAATCATCTTTCTGTAAAAAAAATCTGCTTGCCAGTCACAGCCAACTAACTAAAATTATCAAGTCTATCAAATAAATCGTTGCCTAATTGGGAGATGGAAAAAAAACTCACAGCGGAAGGTGCTTGGCGAGGAGACCGACGGCAAGCCTGCGCAGTCTTGAAATGCCGGGAGTAGATGATGGCATCCCATATCGACCGGACCCACCGCTCCGGGATCCCTCCGGCAAGCCCAAACTTGGACGCTAAGGTTTTCGATGAAGGAAAGGAGAGGAAGGAAGAGGAATACGACTAGCTATGGTAAAATTTTATCCTTATCGATCGTGGATTACCTTATTTATACCTTATTTATACTCCGCTTCCAAACCCTGATTCCGCTTGATGTTTATACGGTTGCAGGCGGAGAAAGGAAGAGGAATACGACCAGATATGGTATATTTTTATCTTATCGATCGCGGATTACCTTATTTATACTCCGCTTCCAAACCCTGATTCCGGTTGATATTTACACGGTCGCAGGCGGAGAAAGGAAGAGGAATACGACCAGATATGGTAAATTTTTATCCTAATCGATCGCGGATTACCTTATTTATACTCCGCTTCCAAACCCTGATTCCGCTTGATGTTTATACGGTCGCAGGTGGGGAAAGGAAGAGGAATACGACCAGATATGGTATATTTTTTATCCTTATCGATCGCGAATTACCTTATTTATACTCCGCTTCAAAACCCTGATTCCGCTTGATATTTATACGGTCGCAGGCGGATGTTTTTCTTCAACCTTGTTCTAATCTCCGTCTCCGTTCTCCTTCCATCCATCCCTCCCATGGCAGCAGCAGCGACGCACGAAGGCGGTGCCAGAAGACGCTTCTGAAGCGTTCTCTCTGTGTCAGGAGGCAGATTTTGAAGCGCTCCTCCCGACCGGCCTCTGGAACGCGTTACGATCGGCCCGCATTGTTGAACCTCCTCCTCTCTTTCATCTCCGTCTCCATCCTTTCGATTTCTCCCATGGCAGCGGCAGCGTACGAGGGCGGTGCCAGAAGATACTTTCTGAAGCGCTCCCACGATATCAGAAGAAAGATTTTGAAGCGCTGCTTGGCGGGCGTGCATGGCAACAGAAGTGTACGAAGATGGTGCCTCCACTCAGCAGGCGGCAGCAGCGGCGCACGAAGGCGGTGCCAGAAGACAGTTTCTGAAGCGCTCTCTTTGTGCCAGAAGGCAGATTTTGAAGCGCTTCTCCCGATCGGCCTCTGGAACGCGTTACGACTCTTTCATCTCCATCTCCGTCCCTTCGATTTCTCCCATGGAAGCGGCAGCGTACGAGGGCGGTGGCAGAAGATACTTTCCGAAGTGCTCCCACGATATCAGAAGAAAGATTTTGAAGCGTTCTCCCGATGGGCGCGCATGGCAACGACAGTGTACGAAGACGGTGCCTCCACTCAGCAGGCCCTTGGAACGCCTTACGACCGGGGCCCATATGCGGTTCGTGGCCTCCTCTGGGGCTGCCACCAAGCTCCGATGAGAAGAGAGGGAAGCAGACTCGTCGATCCTAGTTCTGGTTCCAGTTTTTTATTTTTTGCTGATGCTGATTCTTCTTTAAATCCGGGCAGCAGTTTTTCTCTTCCATCTGCTGCTGGCAGGCTATGTTTGCTGATGGCAACATGAGCCTTGTTCAGCCATAGCTTAAATCAAAAACATGACCATAGCACTATCGCTAAACGAATAACAAACAGACAACAAAAGCACATCAATGTATCACAACATAAGGTATGAAATCACAAGAGGAACAAGTCAATCAAAAAATGTAGCTTTCTTCTTTTCCACTCATTATATTTTGAAATCATAGTTAGCAGCGATTATAGCATCCAGATATAGGGTTTTAATTTCTTTAACATTTTGACAAAACATGAAAAATTAAGAGAAAAAAAAGTGTTATAGCCAAAAGAAGTCTCATTTGTTCCTTTTTCAACTACGACCACTAAAGTGGATTAAATAGGTTATGTGATCCAGCTGCCAAAAATCACAGTAATGTGCGATAGATATCGTGAAATCTACTTGATAAGAGCTGCACCATGATTCTTAAAAATTATCTTTCTGTAAAAAAATCTGCTTGCAAGTCACAGCCAACTCACTAAAATTATCAAGTCTATCAAATAAATTGTTGCCTAATTGGGAGATGGAAAAAAAAACTCATAGCGGAAGGTGCTTGGCGAGGAGACCGACGGCAAGCCTGCGCGGTCTTGAACTGCCGGGAGTAGACGATGGCATCCCATATCGACCGGACCCACCGCTCCGGGATCCCTCCGGCAAGCCCAAACTTGGACGCTAAGGTTTTCGATGAAGGAAAGGAGAGGAAAGGAAGAGGAATACGACCAGCTATGGTAAATTTTTTATCCTTATCGATCGCGGATTACCTTATTTATACCTTATTTATACTCCGCTTCCAAACCCTGATTCCGCTTGATGTTTATACGGTCGCAGGCAGAGAAAGGAAGAGGAATACGACCAGATATGGTATATTTTTTATCCTTATCGATCGCGGATTACCTTATTTATACTCCGCTTCCAAACCCTGATTCCGGTTGATATTTACACGGTCGCAGGCGGAGAAAGGAAGAGGAATACGACCAGATTTGGTAAATTTTTTATCCTAATCGATCGCGAATTACCTTATTTATACTTCGCTTCCAAACCCTGATTCCGCTTGATGTTTATATGGTCGCAGGCGGAGGAAGGAAGAGGAATACGACCAGATATGGTACATTTTTTATCCTTATCGATCGCGAATTACCTTATTTATACTCCGCTTCAAAACCCTGATTCCGCTTGATATTTATACGGTCGCAGGCGGATGTTTTCTTCAACCTTGTTCTAATCTCCGTCTCCGTTCTCCTTCCATCCATCCCTCCCATGGTGGCAGCAGCGGCGCACGAAGGCGGTGCCAGAAGATAGCTTCTGAAGCGTTCTCTCTATGCCAGGAGGCATATTTTGAAGCGCTCCTTCCGACCAGCCTCTGGAACGCGTTACGATCGGCCGGATTGTTGAACCTCCTCCTCTCTTTCATCTCCGTCTCCGTCCCTTCGATTTCTCCCATGGCAGCGGCAGCGTACGAGGGCGGTGCCAGAAGATACTTTCCGAAGCACTCCCATGATATCAAAAGAAAGATTTTGAAGCGCTGCTCCCGGCGGGCACGCATGGCAACGGCAGTGTACGAAGACGGTGCCTCCACTCAGCAGGCGGCAGCAGCGGCGCACGAAGGCGGTTCCAGAAGACAGTTTCTGAAGCACTCTCTCTGTGCCAGAAGACAGATTTTGAAGTGCTTCTCTCGATCGGCCTCTGGAACGCGTTACGACTCTTTCATCTCTGTCTCCGTCCCTTCGATTTCTCCCATGGCAGCGGCAGCGTACGAGGGCGGTGGCAGAAGATACTTTCCAAAGCGCTCCCACGATATCAGAAGAAAGATTTTGAAGCGTTGCTCCTGGCGGGCGTGCATGACAACGGCAGTGTACGAAGACGGTGCCTCCACTCAGCAGGCCCTTGGAACGCCTTACGACCGGGGCCCATATGCGGTTCGTGGCCTCCTCTGGGGCTGCCACCAAGCTCCGATGAGAAGAGAGGGAAGCAGACTCGTCGATCCTAGTTCTGGTTCCAGTTTTTTATTTTTTGCTGATGCTAATTCTTCTTTAAATCTGAGCAGCAGTTTTTCTCTTCCATCCATGTTGAATTCTAGTTTTGTACCATCCACTTTTGATTCTGTTGCATCTTTGTCATCTATAGGGATTTCATTTGATCCGATAGATATAGATTATAGCAGCGATGTAGATTATAGCAGCTTGATGGATGTTGACATTGCATATTAAAATTATTGTATTTTTTATTTTTAAAATTTATAATCTGTATAAATTTAAAGCTGAGTTTAATTATATTTGAATTTCATTTTCTATTTCAAATATAGCCTTAAAATTTCAATAATTTTCAATTTCGGCCGCTCGTATCCCGCGATGCCGCCGGAAGCCTTTGGGAAGCAGGACCGTCAGTTTTCTAAACGAGCGGAAAAGAGGAAATGTACGCGTAGAGAAAATCTATGTACACTATTGTTGTTCGACACGTTTCCTCTTTACGAGCAGGATCGGGTCGTTGTTGGTTTAACAGCTGTACCGCATTTGATCGTTTGCGATCGCTCAGTGCGTGGAGGCCTAAACTAAACTAAATGTCTATATATATAAATATCCTTCCTTTTTATGTTCCATCTTATTGCAATCTATGGCCATTCTCTCTCGAGTCTAATTTTGTTCTCTCCTCTCTCTCTACCAGCTTTGTCGTTGTTTTTGTTCTTTTTGCTTCCTTTCATGTGGATGAGGAACGAAAACAACAAGTGGCACCGGCTGTTCAACGTTCTTTTTATCGTTTTTGTTTTTCCTTCTTTTTCTAATCTCAATAATATATAATTTTTTTCGCCAAATATGGTTGAAGAAAATATTTGCATCCAATATTTACATTAAATATATATGATCATGAAATCAAAGATATCTTTAAATAAAAAATAAATTAAGTTAATAAAAGGTTAATATCGTTACTCATAAAAAATTCTATTAAATAGGTTGCAAATAATCTTAAGAAAATTACTGGATCTATTTAAAATTCATGAAATCTTAAGAGATGATTCATTTTAAAGTATTTGAACCTAGAAAATATGCTAGGTATATTTGAAGATTGATTTAACATGATTCCATTGCTTCCTATAAAATAAAATAAAATAAAATATAATATAATAACCCTGATCCATCAATACTTCTTTCTTAGCCAAATCACATATTTTTAGAATCACTAGTTATTCTTATCTCTTGACGATATAAAGGATTCTAGGTGATATAAAGCTTATCTCCAATGATACGGTTGGCTATGTTAAAGATTCAATTTTAAATTATTCACAAATAACCTCTTTAATATATTATTAAAAATCAAAGATATTTGAATAAGTAATGCTAAAACGATTTCAGATGTATTTTATAATTATTACAATACTTTATTTATCTGATGTTATTATTATATAATTTATAGTGAACTATAATATTATCTTTTATAAATATTTTATTATAATTCAATTACAGTATAGCTATAATTTTATAATAAAATATCATACTATCATCATATTATATTATGGTATTATAATGTTATAATGCAATTATATTATTATAATATATTTTTTATAACATTAATTATATTATAGTAATATAAAAGTGATATTGATCATTTTTATTGATTCTTTTTATTCCTATGGATGAATAGCATTTTTATCCTTAAATCTTAGACTAAGGTCATTGGTCGCAAAAATGTATCCAAATACAATCCTAAATAAATCGTTCCATACTAAATGCCCCGTAATAAATAATAAAAATATTAAACAAGCAACTCATAACAAAATGTTTATTTATATGTAAAATATATACATAGTGCCAAAAAGATTAATTTGGAAACATGCAATTATTCTTATTTGGAGAAAGAAAATAAGATGAACAATTAAACAACCTATTCTAATTTCAGCTCTTCGGTGCAAATACATGGCACCAAAAACTTCACGGGGTTTTCCAATTGAAATCACAGTACTCAAATCTCATGGAATTTAGAGTTCAATTGAAAATCCTAAAGCTTGGAACTCAAAACCGTACAAATTCTATTGCAAGGGGTATGGTTTACAACTTCTGATCAGACCTAAGCTCTGAATCTTTTAATGGTATAAGAAAAACAGAAAAAAAAAAGCAACAAATCCTGTAGAATTCCATAGCTCACGAGCAAGATTGATCTTGCTCAATTTGAAAGGGTAACTAAAACCTTTAAATCGGCACATGGTAAAACTGACTAAGAAATATATCATAAATTTGATGATTGAATACTAAGTGGGCGTTTGATAGCAGGTAATCTATCCAGATTAAATTATCAGTAATTTAAAAATAGGAATCTATCCTGCAGTGGAGGTAATCCAGATTACCTTAAGGGGCTGTGGCATTACCTATATGTTGTAATCTAATAAATTTATCTTTTAACAAAATTGCCCTACCTTTTTTACAAATATAAAATTATCCTTCCTCGAAACAAAATCATTTCCTTCTTTTCTCTCTTTTCTCGTGTCTCGCCGCCGTTATCTCTTTTCTTATATCTCCAAACAAAAATAAACCACGATATTATTCGTTCATAAAAAAACATCCAATAGAAAAAAAAAAAAAACAAAAACAAAAACATATAGTTATAAAAAAAGTCTAATTGCAAAAATTAAAAAAATTAAAAAAATTTTAATTACCACTTTTTAAAATTTATAAAAAAATAAATTAAAATTAATTTAAAAAAAAAAAAAAACTAATTTCATTAATTAAAAAATTAAATTGGTTGAAAATTTTAAATTTTAAATTTTAATTAAATTTTTAACTTTATATTAGAAATTATTAGAAAAATTAAAAATTAATTAATTAATTTTTAATTAATTTAATATTTAAAAAATAAAAAAAAAATAATAAAAAAAATTTTTAAAAAAATTAATTTAAAATATAAAATAAAAAAAAAAAATTAATTTTTAAAATTATTTTTTTAAAAAAATAGATTTAAATTAAAAATATTTTTAAAATAAATTAATATTTTATATATTTATATATATATATATATATATATATTAATATTTTTTTATTTTTTAAAATTTATTATTTTAAATTTATTTATATAAATTTTATTTATTTATTATATATTTAATTTAAATTAAAATTAAATATATAAATAAATTTATTTTATATAAATTAAAAAATAAATATTTTTATATTTAAAAATATTTTAAAACTAATTAAATATATTAATTCAATTTTTAAATTTTATTTTTTTTTTTTTTTTAATTTTTAATTTTTTAAATTTATTTTTACTATTTTTATTAAATTAATTTTTAATTACTATTTTTAAATTAATTTACTTAAAAAATTAAAACAAATTAATTACTATTTTTAAAAAAATAGTATTCTTAGCAATATCTCTTGATAATGTAGTAATTTAAAATTGATAATGTCTAATTATATTTCTTTTTAAAATTTAAAAATAACTTACTTTTTTTTGCTATCAACTAATCGATCCATTCATATTATCATAATATATCAATTATTCTATTAATCTAATTAATTTTATGTAATAAAATATTAAAATATAATAAATAAATTGAAAGTTTAAAATAAAAAAAATTGAATAAATGTTTAAAGATTAAAAATATATTTTAATCTTAAAAAATAATTAAATCTAGTATCTTCTACTTATATATAAATACTTTGATTTAGGAATATTTGAGGTATTTTAAAATTTTTAATAGATTTGATTTAGTATATGAATTTGATTTAGAGGTATTTTGAAAATTTAATGTTATATGACCGGTAATCTGTTTGTCATACCAAACACACTAATCAATATTACTGTAACATGCATACCAAACATAGTAATCAACATTACTGGCAATCCATTTAGTGATAATCTATCTTGTAGGTAATCCACATTACCATTACCTGTGGTACAGACCGGGCGGATCGGATCGGTTCTACTCGAACCACATACCAGCTCGTATCAGAAGCTCGTCAGATCCTTAGGTAAAATAATAGTTTATATTTTATAATGCGGCCTTAAAAAAAAATTTCAACTTACTCACCCCTTAAAATATAATTATAACGTAATAAATGATTGAAAGGATTATTTAGATAAATCATATGAAGTTTTAGTTAGGCTGTTGGTAAATGGTGCCCAAAGTAATAATAATTCTGAAAACACATGGGCATTATATAAGGTTATAAAAGTATTATATGATAAAATTAAGTAGTAAGTATTAAAATATTATTTTTTAAAAAAATAATAACTGTACCTAACATTCAACACATATGAAAAGAGCTACAATTGTATAGTATATCAGCTCCTTTTTAAGAAACAAAGATTGTAGGTTCATCACAAAATTATCCTTAATAATATATTACAATTAAGCTAAATAAATTAAATATTTTCTAGGTCATTAATCATTATATGCTAACCACTGAAATGTAAGCTATGTTGGATCCTATTAACTTTAAGTTAACACATGATTAATCAATCTTCAACTGATTTGAACATAATTTCTATTTTAAATGATTTTTTTTCTTTTTTCATCATCATTAAAAATTAAAAATGCTAAATCCAAGGCCAAAAAATTATGCAGGTGGTATGCAACTTTGTTAAATTATCAAAACTTTGTTAATTAACTAAACTTTGTTAAATTGCCATCAATCGATATAATCAGTTGTTACTTATGAGATCATGTTAGCTAGTTGTAGCCGATGATAATATAGTTATATATTATCACTATAATTTTATAATGATATAACAATTGTTTTATAGCTAAAATATTTTTATATAATGATTGGCATTCAATTTAAGAAAATTATATTTTGAAGTAGACTAAAGAAAATAATCCTTTGATGACTTGAGATATATAGGTATTTTTATATTTTCAAATCCATGTCAACATAACAGCAAAAAAAAAAAAATGCATACAATTTCTTATATATTTTTGCTAGCATGGCAAGAAAGGCAATGCAATATGTTTATTAATCACTAAATCGTTAAATTACATAAAAATAGCTCATATTTTAAAATATTTTATTTTAAAATAATCCTGATTACGTCACTGTATTAAAAATTTGAAACTTTAAATCATACCAAAAGGCTCCTGATCTCGCTCGAAGCGTCCCAAGCTAAACTCGCAAGCAGCCGCGTTTGCATGGGCGTTACACAGCTGGTCCGTTGGATGCGCTGTTGACATATGGTCGCAGGGCAGCCGCAATTCCTCTCTCCGGTCTCTCCCTCGTGATCTCGCTTCGCAGCGAAGAAAGAGACCGGCGTTTAGAACTCAACTCGAGGTCACCTCTCCACTCCAGAGTGAGAGAGATGGATCAGATGCTGAGCAAGTTGGGGACCTACTGGTTCAATAAGAAGGCCAACAAGGAGATTTCTTCCGTCGGCGACGACATCAATGTGGGTTCCCCTTATCCCTAGTAGAATTCGGATTTCGATCCATGGATCGTTATTCTAGTTGCTTTGTTCTTTTATTTTCTCGCTTCCGATCTGCGTGATGATTGGAATTAATCGTCCGAAAAAAAAAAAAGAAAGAGCTGTTCTTTGGATGGATTTGGGGGAGTTGGGATCTGAGTTGCGAATTCTTTACTTTTTGATATGTCTAATTTCGAATTAAAACACAGTAATTCTGCCATTTTTGTGCTCTAATTGGCATAAAAATCTTTTCTTTTTTCTTAACTTGAAATTGTTGATCACAAATCCATGGATTTTTTCCTAGATGAATTTGTTCCGCTCAAACATGAAGTGTTCGTAATGCCTAGGTTTCGGATGGACGAGTTCAGAAGACAGTGTTGCCTTTAAAGGATCTGTCATGTTTATGGAATAGATTTGGTCAAATTTAAGCGGCAAGTTTCCCATTGACTGATGACTGATCAATATGGACAATTGAATAAAATATCGGGGATGTCTTCAGTGGTTCCCCTGACACCCTCTACATGTTAGAAATTGCAAGGAGTTTGCAGTACTTAACATATAACCAACAAATATTTATGGGATATGGGACAGAGGCTTTTGTAGAGTTTGTTGCTGAAAAAGATGAGAGACTCATCATTTATAAATTTTGTATGGAAAGGCTAATGAGGTATCTCAAGATCAAAGGTGGCAAGAAACATGTTGATAATTCTTGTTTAAAGCCTACTGATGCCACTACTTTAGTATTTCACTAGCAAGGAGAACCAAGGCATATAAGAATCACAGTAAATAAGTTATTAAATCTCATTAACTGACCTTGTTTTCAAGCAAGGAGCACTATTCTGCTAATAATGTTTTGCAATTTTATCACTCAGAGTCTGGATCACCCTTTTCTTTTACCACGTTAAATATGCACACCTCTTGAAGATGGCCATTACATCTCTCCATGGCATTTGACAAGGTTAGTATTTGTATGATCTACATCATCAACAAAGATTCTGAGGAGAGAATAAAGTAGCTATTGCGGGCTGACGACAGTCATGTATCTTTCAGGAGATGTATATATTTCATGAAAATGCAAAGTGTTGCAAATTCCTGTGAAGTTGTTGTATTGAGATCTACTCTTTGAAATTGTAGATCTTTGTGAGAACATCTTGGATTGACACTACTGAGTGTTGCAATAAATATCAACTGTCAAACATAAAAATGAAAAGGGAGTACAAGGAACAGATAAAGGTAAAATAACATAAGAAACAGTTTGTGAATTGTTCACAGTAATATGTAGTTATTTGCTGAATTTTAAAAAGTTTCTGGCCATATTAGTGATTCATGATTCAGATAAAGAGGGAGGATTTGGGAAGCAAAGTTGCAAGTAGCTTGAGAATTTCTTTACAGAAGAATATATGCCCTTGGTTGCAGACTTGAAAACTGACTGTAAAATGATAGAACACTTTTTCATATTTGTCAAGCGATTTATTTGGGTAGCAGAATGATAATAATTGGATGCAGCAGATAATACAATTCTGCATAAGTTTGTGTGGCAGCACTCCTCAATTTGTCTTGACTCTAGAACATTGTGAGCTTGTGGATAATGACTTCAGAGAAACTTCTTCTCTATGTTCCTTCACTTTTGCAAATATTTTGTCAAAATATATCAAATAGTCTCCTGAGCTAAAAAGGAACTGTTGTTAATGTCTATTGACAACTCATGTGCTAGTTCATTTATTATATGTGGTTATAATTCTCAAATTCCTGCACTGAGAAGGTTTCTTATTTTCCAGCACCCTCTAAGAGTATTACAAAGGGATCCGTGCTTACATGCTTGATCATTAAAGCCATTTATTTTCCTCAACAGGAGAACATAATTTCTGAATAATGCATAAGTTTTGGCTATGAAATTATTCTCCTGTCATGTCCATCACTAGCTTTATGTTATCTATATTAATTCATATTTGAAGTGCCCATATGATTTGTGTTTTTTATTGACATTAGCTTTTGAAAATGATGAAATCAGTCACTTTCTGGCAGCATTGGAGGGGGAGCAAAATGGTTGGTCAATAAGCTCAAAGGTGTAGTATACTTCTTCATAATTTCTCTTGTTCAATTTGTTGTCCTTGGTAACAGTTGCAATCTTAATGTTTTGGCATGTTAATCTGTACATTCTCTTTGGTGTGGTTAGAAAAATCTCTTTATAGCATATATTATATGAGATGGAGTCCAGTGTTAGAGCAAGAGTATTTGTTTTACATTTTCCCTTGTGCATATTGCATTATCTTCTTTTTTTTTTTTTTTTAATGCCAGTCTATTATTGCATCTACCAACATTTATTGATTTTCGTTTTATAACCCCTTGCTGTCTGTGGCATTCTTGAGTTTCTAATGATGTACTTTATCTATTCTGGGAAGATGGCTGCATAATAGGTTTTGCAATTACTTTGTTCTAACATATCTAGTGACATCTGTCTTGCACATGACAATTTTTAACACATCCTTAAATTTTGTTCTTCGATCATCCACGCATTCAGCTGTAAATCTGTGAATCATTTTTTGCCATTTCAATTGATGATGATGTTTGTTTCCAAAATCAAAAGTTAGATTTTCTTTCTCAAATAAATAAAAATGAAACTTCTTTGTACTGCAATATATCCCAGAACTTCTCTATTCTGCTGCCTCATGTGGGTCGTGGTGCTTCCATATGTTACAAGTAATAGCTTGCTTGTGGTAATTGCCTCCATATTCTGGTGGGACTGGAGGAAGAATCATTCAATATGTGAGGCTTTGCAATTGCTTCATGATGAGAACCATTACCGTGTGATTACCATGAGCTAGGTCATTGATAAATGATGATTGCCCGAGTGAAAACTTGACTAGGGACGTCAGAGAACTGCTGGACCAATCTTGGCTAACTTGATTTCTGCTGCAACAATTTATGGCTTATAGACCACTGTAAACTCAAAATTTGTTGTTAACTGTCAAATATGAAGCATCTTTTTCCCAGTTACTCTGGGGATTTATGGGGATGGTAGTGTTGATGATTTCCCCTCTTCTTCTTTTTGCTGGCTTATACCCTTATAAATACTTCAAACACTGGGAAAGAAAGAAATAAATAAAGAACCTTTCTTTTGTTAGGTCCTTTTTTTGGGGAGAATTTCGAAATAATGCATAACATATTCTCACCTTTGAATTTTTATTTTTATTTTTTTGCTATAGCTTATTGTTTGACTTCTCTCACTGAAAAATAAATAATTCTAGGAAAGATGCAGAAACCCCTGCCTGATCTGCTGCGGGAGTATGATTTGCCAGCAGGCCTCTTCCCTCGGGATGCCACCAATTATGAGTTCAATGAAGCAACAGGGAAGCTTACCGTGTTCATACCTTCCATATGTGAGGTTGGTTACAAGGACTCTTCTGTCTTGCGTTTTTTCACCAGTGTGACCGGGTATCTAGAGAAGGGAAAGCTGGCAGACATTGAGGGGATGAAGACCAAAGGTTTGATATGGGCAAACGTGACTTGTGTCACAACTGAGGGATCAAAGGTCCATTTTAACACTGGGGCAAAGAAAACCAGGAGTCGAGATGCATATGAAGTCCTCAGAGATGGTATCAGCGTAGACAAGTTTTAAGTTGCTATTTGTGGTTAATTAGCCAGTGAGCTAGGGTTCGTGGTTAGGTATCATGAGAAAATATCTTTTTTTTTTTTTTTTATCAACTCACAAGTGTATGAAACTTTTGATATTTGACCTTTTCCACCACCTCTGTGTGGTTCATGAACTTTGCTGGATTCTAGTGCTGCTATCATAATTGGTGGGGGAGAAATTTGTTGATTCCCGACTCCAGTTTCCTGTTAATATTCTTTTATTGAGGTTCTGTTCTTGCGTCAATACAGGGACGCTATGCAGGCCCATTGCCTGCTATCTTTGTCGATGTCTTCATTACAGTCAGGCTTTCAACCCTGGGTATCATTCTCAATGTTTAATTGCTATCTATCTGATGTGTTTCAGGGCTTGTTTAGAATCCCACTATCCTATTCTTGTGATATCCAAGGCCTGAGCAGGATTAACAAGCAAAGAAAGTGAAGCAAGAGGGTTGTGAACTATGAAGAGAGCAGTGCCAGTTTCCCTTTTGATCCCATGTTTTTCAGAACGTGATGCATGCCCTGGGACTGCGCGGTTGTCGCAGCTGCCAGAAAGGTGAGAATGAGCAATGCTATGGAGCAATAGAGGAAGGAGGCCCTTGTACAGCACCCCAAGCATTTTCCTTGAGATTTTGCATTTTATGGCACAAATTTTGTACCATAGTGTCATATATGTTTGGATGGTTATTATGTATTCCATTTTAGAGAAAGGAAGATAGAGCTGTTTTTGAAACTGGTGTTATTTGACATCGGTATTACATGTTTGGTGCCGAAACGAAATATTTTATAAAAAAAAGATTAAAATAAAAAATATTATTTTAAATGACGTTTTTCATGTTTACTATGACAACACACGGGAGCGAAACTAAAAAGGAAAAAAGGAGGGGCTTAGAGAAGCGCCACTTCAAATGGCTCTTTTAAGAAGTGGTGCTTCTTAAGTGCCACTTTAAATGACGCTTTTAAAAGTGCCATATTAAGTGGCGCATTTTAAGCGCTTTTCGCAAAATATTTGGCTTCGACATCAAACATGTGAAATTGATATTAAATGACACCAGTTTTAAAAACAGCTCAAAAAAGATATATCTCATTTATAGTTCATCACATATATGACACATCTAATAAATATTTTTTTATTTCTCAACTATTTAAAACAAGACATATGATAGCATCTAAATTTATACAGCAGCAGTACAAAGTATATCGCATGGATCGATGCCTCATTATATAGTTGCAAAATTGAAGATAAAAGCAATCAACATGAATTTTTGAAGATAAAAGAAATAAATACCTAATAATTCAATGGTTGCTTCTTTTTCCATAAATGAATTTGGTTGTTGCATGTTAGAAATGTGCACTATATGACATGGAATTAACAAGATGGTGAAACATAAGCTTACCATATTTGCTCACCCAACGTAAGCTTGGTTTTTTTCCTATGATATGGTAGCAGTAAAAATGAGCAATTAAAGAGGAGGTTAGAAAAGTAGATAACAGAAGCCCAACTAAGAGATCTCGATACAGAAGTACAGATAAAGATGCAACAAGCATGCAATTCTCTAATCAGAAATAAAAAGTAAGCATAACACATTGAAAATAAAATAAGAATATGAGGAAAATATATGAGTAAAAGGGTGGAAGAACAGCAAAACAACCATGCTGAAATGATTGCAACAGCACAATCCTTCTCTATAAAGCATATATTCTTAAGGCACATAATGAAAATAAGATAATGACTTATGAGGTTATTATATGAGCAAAGCACAACAAAACAGCCATGCTGAAGTCATTGGAACAGCACAACTATATATTCTTAAAGTCACTTCCTTGAAAGTTGATTCCTTTTCAGACATATCACAATTAACAAATGGCCCTTAAGACAAGCTCTTTAATCCAACTCATTTCCCTATATGGAGTCTAAAACAGTACTTAAATAAACCAAAACTTTTTGACTTGAAGTTTTCCTCCAAATTTAGTGTGCCCAACAGAGAAAATGAGACATTGACGGTTATACAGCATCAATTTCTTATGAATTAGTGTAAACATCTTTTTAGATGTCAGACCTATTGCATAGTCTGAATTACAAAGATATTTTTAATATATCATATTATCTATTTTTTATTATGTTAAATCACTGGCATTTTTCAAAATTTAATTAGAAATTTGGTGTATGATAAAACTTTGTCATTGACTGTTTGGCAATTTGTACTATGATAACTATATTTTAAGTACAAATGTTTAAGAGAGGTAGCTAAAACATAATGAAGCAAGACTGAAGCTAGGGGAAATTCGATAAGGCTTTGAAACAATAGAGGATTGCTAGGTTCTAGGTTTGAGATTCTTTCTAAAATTGGTACAACCAAACATCACAGTAGGTTTTTCAATCTTTAAACTGGAACTGTACCGGTACCTTACTGATATGGGTCAGGTCGGCATGGGACACTCATGTTATGTGGTTGTTGTCAGCACAACAGCTGTAGCATATGTCAGTGCAATGTTGTATCGAGCCTCTATACCATATCAGATCTTAAAATTTTTCAAGCTGTGCTCAAGACAGCGCATCAACTGATTTTACATGGAAACACTTAGTGAATAAAGGGTATCTATAAATCCAACCTAAAGCAAAACCAAGGGGGAAAAGGCTGCTAACCAGTTATTGCTGCATTCTTGACAATAATTGATTCAGAATGAAAGAAATTTTTTCCTTCAAAATAGGACATTAAAACTACAATGATATATGGTTAAAAGATATGCAGAGCATACTTTTTTTTGCACTTATAATGAAGCACCAGATTGACAGCAATAGTTTGAAAGGCTGGACCAATCTCATGGCACCAGATTCATCATGGAAATTTGTATCTATTACAACATTTCACCCATTCAGTGTCAAGGAAGATGCTGCTGTAGGAGTGAACCTGAATGAAGCTAGCAAAACATATCAACATATAAACAATAAATAAGGATATTTCAAATCATAGCATCAGGAACCATGTTTTGCTAGACAAGGGCATTTGCCAAAGAAGATCCTTAACTTTTTCTTCTCACTCAAAAGCTGATTCATATTTGTATGACCCAAAGTATTGTCATTTGAAATATCAGCCAGTGGTCCACCTGGTGGTCTTTTTTTTGAAGGCTGCACGTGAGATTTTTTACTTCTTGAATGATGAATGTTCTCCATAACAAAGTCACCGGCATTCACTTGATCTAGTGTAACACCCAGAGAATTGGTAACCTGAAGGGGACGAGATGACTCCTTTTGATTAGAAAATGATTGTATGTGTGGTAAGGGTTTTGACACAGATTTGCCTTTTCCAGCATTTTGGTGCAGAAAAGCAGAGATATTTTCTTTACTCCAAAAAGACTTGTCATGATTCCTCTCATCTTTAAGAAACAAGGCAGGTGGTTGATCTGCTTTCACATCATTCTGTAAAATTTCATACTCTGAGTCACCAAGAAGGCTCTTTGCTCGCTGTAATGCATCACTAGAAATTAGCATAGATGTGTGGTTGGGTAGAACCAGGTGCATGCATTTCAAACACCAGAGGATTTAGAAGTGAATCTTCAGTTAACTGTTTTCCTGATAAAAAAAAAAAAAAAAAATCCTTCGGACGAGTATGTGAATTTCTTTGAATTGCTTCCACGTCCATAGGGTCAATAATTGAGCCAGAAGTTCCAGAATTCACATCCCATCTGAGCTTGACATGTGAATTTTTCCCTGTAGTAGTTATAGCTTGGAATCTGAATGATCCGTTGCATGCTTGGAATATTGTAGAGTAGAAGGATCATTATTTCCCTCAAAACCCAACAAAGCAGAAGCCCTAAGAAGACCAGCATGGAGGTCCGGGAGTAGACGATGGCATCCCATATCGGCCGGACCCGCCGCTCCCTCTGGTAACTTGGACGCTAAGGTTTTCAATGAAGGAAAGGAGAGGAAAAGAATAGGAATACTACCAGATATGGTAGATTTTTTATCCCGATCGCGGATTACCTTAATATTTACACGGTGGCAGGCGGAGAAAGGAAAGAAGAATCCTAATCGATCGCGGATTTCCGCTTCCAAACCCTCGCAGTCGGAGAAAATAGGAGGATACGACCAGATATGGTATATTTTTAATTACCTTATGTATACTCTATTTCAAAACCCTAATTTCGCTTGATATTTATTCGGTCGCACGCAGATGTTTTTTTTCAAGCTTGTTCTAATCTCTGTCTCCGTTCTCCTTCCATCCCTCCCTCCCATGGCGGCAGCAGCGGCGCACGAAGGTGGTGCCAGGACACAGCTTCTGAAGCGTTCTCTATGTGCCAGAAGGCAAATTTTGAAACGCTCTTCCCGACCAGCCTATGTAACGCGTTACGATCGGCCAGCAGCATTGTTGAACCTTCTCCTCACTTCCATCTTCGTCTCCATTCCTTCGATTTCTCACATGGCAGTGGCAGCATTCGAGGGCGGTGACAGAAGATACTTTCCAAAGCGCTCACATGATATCAGAAGAAAAATTTTGAAGCGTTGCTCCCGGCGAGCGCGCATGGCAACGGCAATGAACGAAGACGATGCCTTCACTCAGCAAGCGGCGCACGAAGGCGATGCCATAAGAAAGTTTGTGAAGCGCTCTCTTTGTGCCAGAAAGAAAATTTTGAAGCGCTCTTTCCGACCGGCTTCTGGAACGCGTTACGACTCTTTCATCTCCGTCTCTGTCCCTTCGATTTCTCCCATGGCAGCGGCAGCGTACGAGGACGGTGGCAGAAGATACTTCCCGAAGCGCTCCCACGATATCAAAAGAAAAATTTTGAAGCGTTGCTCTCGACGGGCGCACATGGCAACGGACGAAGACGATACTCAGCAGGCCCTTGGAACGCCTTACGACCGGGCCCCGGTTCGTGGCCTCCTTTGGGGCTGCCACGAGGCTCCGATGAGAAGAGAGGGAATCAGACTCGTCGACCCTAGTTCAGGTTCCAATTTTTTATTTTTTGCTGATCCTTATTCTTCTTTAAATCTGGGCAGCAGTTTTGTACCATCCATAGGAATTTCATTTGATCCGATGGATGTAGATTAGCAGTACATTGCATATTAAAATGATTGTATTTTTTATTTTTAAAATTTATAATCTGTATAAATTTAAAGCTGAGTTTAATTATATTTGAATTTCATTTTCTATTTGCATTACAATTATTTGGGAGCGTACACTTGCAAGATCAGCTGTTGGGGAGACTTGATGGTAGGGTTGCTCTGTAGTACAAGGTGGGCCTTTGATCAAGTTGTGCTTGTGATTGACAGCCCAAAGGAGAGATGACGGAGAAGTTGAAATTGATCCCTAGTCTCTAATGTTCTCTTTTAGGACCTTTCATGCATCATAGTCCAGCCTCATTGGCCATGCATCAATAGTCCAAATATGTTTTTCCAGGTTAAGTAATGCCAAGATACTTTTCAAAAGCTGCAGGACATTTATTTGTTATATGGCCAACGAAGTTATCAGTAGGCTATCAATTATGATTCACAACCCTTTAAGTTCAGAATTTAGAAAACTAACGCACACAAATTATAACCTAAGCTCCCAACCATATGGATATTTGATCCAAACTTAGATACCGAACCTTCAACCAAAAAATTAAGGGTCTGCTTGGACATCTGAAAGCACTATTATAATAGCATGAGTATATTATCTTTTGGTGTGGGAAAGGCTTTGAGGAAAAAAATTACTATGATAGAAAAGTTTTAAAAAACCAGATGGTCTGTGGGTTCCATTATTACAATTGTTTAGGCATAACAGAAATAACCTTTCTATTTGTTTATGGTCATCCAAATTCCTAGGATGGGGTTACCAGTAGCCTCTTGTTAATCAAGGAAAATACTCTTTCACCCAATCATTTCACCTAAATAAGTCATCTTCGTGTGGGGAAAAAGTACCTTTAATACCAAATCAGGCATAGGCTATAATTTCAAGATGTCAATCAAATCAGCATGTACCAATTACTAAACTAAAATATGACAAGTGCTACCCTCAGAAAATTGTTTAATTCCACAAGGCAACAAATATTACAAAAGGGTATTGATCACAGGATGCTGCTTTACTAAGCTCATGATAACATAATCAGAAAGTGAACTATTAGTAAAAGCTAAGACACTTGAAACATAATCAAAATCTCATAATCAGGTTTGATTAGACTTGCATTGGGCTTAGATTTGAGCTCAATCAAATCCTAATCCAAAATTAACATGAACCTAAATTTTGAGCTCAGGCCTAATCCGAATCCGAGTCAAGCCCATTCCAAACTTAACTATAATACGAGTAAAATTTAATCAATTTATTAATCTTCAACTCAACGAAGAAATACATGGATTAAAAATTAAAAATATAAAAATTAATTTATTGAAAATTTAAAATCACAATCACAGCAATAATGCCATCAAAATAAGATATTATTATAAAAATCATAGCTAATTTATACAATGTTATCAAGGATATCCAGGCTCAGCTAAATCAAGCGTTGGAAAAACGCTCGACCTTCACGGATGCGACTTCTCACTGAACCTAAATTGGATCCACCCTAGAGCGACGTATGGCCCAACCCGAACGAACCCAATCCAATACCCGATCCCTGGAGGATATCTCTTGAAGAAAAACAGCAAGAAAGAAAACAAACCCATCCTAATTCAAGTCAGACCTTATCGTATCCAACTGAAGTTTGAGATATCTACGTATCCAACACGAGGGCTAATTGAGATAAGATAGGATAATAAGACATAGAAAGTCGGGCTGAATTCGAAGGAGTTAATCTGAATCTATTTGGCTCGGCCGTTGAGAACTAATGGCTATTAGCTGTCCATTGTATTAATGATAACTACTATAGTTATTGCTGTTAAAGTATTAAATGACTAATTATGATATATATTTTTTAATACGATACATTATTTCTCATCATATTTTTTTGTTGATGAGTTATATAAACAAAAAAAACTTAAAAAACTAATTGATAAATAAATATAAACATTTTTTTATTATAATTTTATTTATCAATTATTTTCTTTGATTAATTTTTTTAAAATTTTTTTATTATAATTTTTAAAATAAAAAATATTTTTTTTATTTTTTATTTCAAATATAGCCTTAAAATTTCAATAATTTTCAATTTCGGCCGCTCGTATCCCGCGACGCCGCCGGAAGCCTTTGGGAAGCAGGACCGTCGGTTTTCTAAACGAGCGGAAACGAGGAACGTACAGCGTACGTACACTATTGTTGTTCGACACGTTTCCTCTTGACGAGCAGGATCGATCGTTGTTGGTTTACTCAGTGCGTGAAGGCCTAAACTAAACTAAACGTTTATATATATATATATATCCTTCTTTTTTATGTTCCATCTTGTTGCAATCCGTGGCCATTCTCTCTCGAGTCTAATTTGTTCTCTCCCTCTCTCTTTCTCTCTACCAGCTTTGTCGTTGTTTTTGTTCATTTTTGCTTCCTTTCATGTGGATGAGGAACGAAAATAAGTGGCACCGGCTTTTCAACGTTCTTTTTGTCGTTTTTATTTTTCCTTCTTTTTCTAATCTCAATAATATATAATTTTTTCGCCGAATATGGTTGAAGAAAATATTTGCATCCAATATTTACATTAAACATATATGATCATGAAATCAAAGATATCTTTAAATAAAAAATAAATTAAGTTAACAAAAGGTTAGTATCGTTACTCATAAAAAATTCTATTAAATAGGTTGCAAATAATCTTAAGAAAATTACTGGATCTATTTAAAATTCATGAAATCTTAAGAGATGATTCATTTTAAAGTATTTGAACCTAGAAAATATGCTAGGTATATTTGAAGATTGATTTAACATGATTCCATTGCTTCCTATAAAATAAAATAAAATATAATATAATATAATAACCCTGATCCATCAATACTTCTTTCTTAGCCAAATCACATATTTTTAGAATCACTAGTTATTCTTATCTCTTGACGATATAAAGGATTCTAGGTGATATAAAGCTTATCTCCAATGATACGGTTGGCTATGTTAAAGATTCAATTTTAAATTATTCACAAATAACCTCTTTAATATATTATTAAAAATCAAAGATATTTGAATAAGTAATGCTAAAACGATTTCAGATGTATTTTATAATTATTACAATACTTTATTTATCTGATGTTATTATTATATAATTTATAGTGAACTATAATATTATCTTTTATAAATATTTTATTATAATTCAATTACAGTATAGCTATAATTTTATAATAAAATATCATACTATCATCATATTATATTATGGTATTATAATGTTATAATGCAATTATATTATTATAATATATTTTTTATAACATTAATTATATTATAGTAATATAAAAGTGATATTGATCATTTTTATTGATTATTCTTTTTATTCCTATGGATGAATAGCATTTTTATCCTTAAATATTAGACTAAGGTCATTGGTCGCAAAAATGTATCCAAATACAATCCTAAATAAATCGTTCCATACTAAATGCCCCGTAATAAATAATAAAAATATTAAACAAGCAACTCATAACAAAATGTTTATTTATATGTAAAATATATACATAGTGCCAAAAAGATTAATTTGGAAACATGCAATTATTCTTATTTGGAGAAAGAAAATAAGATGAACAATTAAACAACCTATTCTAATTTCAGCTCTTCGGTGCAAATACATGGCACCAAAAACTTCACGGGGTATTTCCAATTGAAATCACAGTACTCAAATCTCATGGAATTTAGAGTTCAATTGAAAATCCTAAAGCTTGGAACTCAAAACCGTACAAATTCTATTGCAAGGGGTATGGTTTACAACTTCTGATCAGACCTAAGCTCTGAATCTTTTAATGGTATAAGAAAAACAGAAAAAAAAAGCAACAAATCCTGTAGAATTCCATAGCTCACGAGCAAGATTGATCTTGCTCAATTTGAAAGGGTAACTAAAACCTTTAAATCGGCACATGGTAAAACTGACTAAGAAATATATCATAAATTTGATGATTGAATACTAAGTGGGCGTTTGATAGCAGGTAATCTATCCAGATTAAATTATCAGTAATTTAAAAATAGGAATCTATCCCGCAGTGGAGGTAATCCAGATTACCTTAAGGGGCTGTGGCATTACCTATATGTTGTAATCTAATAAATTTATCTTTTAACAAAATTGCCCCTACCTTTTTTACAAAATATAAAATTATCCTTCCTCGAAACAAAATCATTTCCTTCTTTTTCTCTCTTTTCTCGTGTCTCGCCGCCGTTATCTCTTTTCTTATATCTCCAAACAAAAATAAACCACGATATTATTCGTTCATAAAAAAACATCCAATAGAAAAAAAATAAAACAAAAACAAAAACAAAAAACATATAGTTATAAAAAAAGTCTAATTGCAAAAATTAAAAAAAAAAAAAATTTTAATTACCACTTTTTAAAATTTATAAAAAAATAAATTAAAATTAATTAAAAAAAAAAAAACTAATTTCATTAATTAAAAAATTAAATTGGTTGAAAATTTTAAATTTTAAATTTTAATTAAATTTTTAACTTTATATTAGAAATTATTAGAAAAATTAAAAATTAATTAATTAATTTTTAATTAATTTAATATTTAAAAAATAAAATAAATTAATAAAAAATTTTTAAAAAAATTAATTTAAAATAAAAATAAAAAATAAAAAAAATAAATTATTTTTTAAAATTATTTTTAAAAAAAAATAGATTTAAATTAAAAATATTTTTAAATTAATTTTTATATATTTTTATATATATATATATAATACATTTGTTTTATTTTTTAAAATTTATTTATTTATTTATTAAAATTTTATTTATATAAATTATTTATTTATATATTTGTATTAATTTAAATTAAATAAATTAAATATATAAATAAATTTATTTTATAAATTAAAAAATAAATATTTTTTATATTTAAAAATATTTTAAAACTAATTAAATATATTAATTCAATTTTTAAATTTTAATTTATTTTTTTTAATAATTGATATTTTTAATTTTTAAATTTTTTAATAAATTTATTTTTTATTACTATTTTTATTAAATTAATTTTTAATTACTATTTTTTAAATTAATTTACTTAAAAAATTAAAACAAATTAATTACTATTTTTAAAAAAATAGTATTCTTAGCAATATCTCCTTGATAATGTAGTAATTTAAAATTGATAATGTCTAATTATATTTCTTTTTAAAATTTAAAAAATAACTTACTTTTTTTTGCTATCAACTAATCGATCCATTCATATTATCATAATATATCAATTATTCTATTAATCTAATTAATTTTATGTAATAAAATATTAAAATATAATAAATAAATTGAAAGTTTAAAAATAAAAAAATTGAATAAATGTTTAAAGATTAAAAATATATTTTAATCTTAAAAAATAATTAAATCTAGTATCTTCTACTTATATATAAATACTTTGATTTAGGAATATTTTGAGGTATTTTAAAATTTTTAATAGATTTGATTTAGTATATGAATTTGATTTAGAGGTATTTTGAAAATTTAATGTTATATGACCGGTAATCTGTTTGTCATACCAAACACACTAATCAATATTACTGTAACATGCATACCAAACATAGTAATCAACATTACTGGCAATCCATTTAGTGATAATCTATCTTGTAGGTAATCCACATTACCATTACCTGTGGTACAGACCGGGCGGATCGGATCGGTTCTACTCGAACCACATACCAGCTCGTATCAGAAGCTCGTCAGATCCTTAGGTAAAATAATAGTTTATATTTTATAATGCGGCCTTAAAAAAAAATTTCAACTTACTCACCCCTTAAAATATAATTATAACGTAATAAATGATTGAAAGGATTATTTAGATAAATCATATGAAGTTTTAGTTAGGCTGTTGGTAAATGGTGCCCAAAGTAATAATAATTCTGAAAACACATGGGCATTATATAAGGTTATAAAAGTATTATATGATAAAATTAAGTAGTAAGTATTAAAATATTATTTTTTAAAAAAATAATAACTGTACCTAACATTCAACACATATGAAAAGAGCTACAATTGTATAGTATATCAGCTCCTTTTTAAGAAACAAAGATTGTAGGTTCATCACAAAATTATCCTTAATAATATATTACAATTAAGCTAAATAAATTAAATATTTTCTAGGTCATTAATCATTATATGCTAACCACTGAAATGTAAGCTATGTTGGATCCTATTAACTTTAAGTTAACACATGATTAATCAATCTTCAACTGATTTGAACATAATTTCTATTTTAAATGATTTTTTTTCTTTTTTTCATCATCATTAAAAATTAAAAATGCTAAATCCAAGGCCAAAAAATTATGCAGGTGGTATGCAACTTTGTTAAATTATCAAAACTTTGTTAATTAACTAAACTTTGTTAAATTGCCATCAATCGATATAATCAGTTGTTACTTATGAGATCATGTTAGCTAGTTGTAGCCGATGATAATATAGTTATATATTATCACTATAATTTTATAATGATATAACAATTGTTTTATAGCTAAAATATTTTTATATAATGATTGGCATTCAATTTAAGAAAATTATATTTTGAAGTAGACTAAAGAAAATAATCCTTTGATGACTTGAGATATATAGGTATTTTTATATTTCAAATCCATGTCAACATAACAGCAAAAAAAAAAAAAATGCATACAATTTCTTATATATTTTTGCTAGCATGGCAAGAAAGGCAATGCAATATGTTTATTAATCACTAAATCGTTAAATTACATAAAAATAGCTCATATTTTAAAATATTTTATTTTAAAATAATCCTGATACGTCACTGTATTAAAAATTTGAAACTTTAAATCATACCAAAAGGCTCCTGATCTCGCTCGAAGCGTCCCAAGCTAAACTCGCAAACAGCCGCGTTTGCATGGGCGTTACACAGCTGGTCCGTTGGATGCGCTGTTGACATATGGTCGCAGGGCAGCCGCAATTCCTCTCTCCGGTCTCTCCCTCGTGATCTCGCTTCGCAGCGAAGAAAGAGACCGGCGTTTAGAACTCAACTCGAGGTCACCTCTCCACTCCAGAGTGAGAGAGATGGATCAGATGCTGAGCAAGTTGGGGACCTACTGGTTCAATAAGAAGGCCAACAAGGAGATTTCTTCCGTCGGCGACGACATCAATGTGGGTTCCCCTTATCCCTAGTAGAATTCGGATTTCGATCCATGGATCGTTATTCTAGTTGCTTTGTTCTTTTATTTTCTCGCTTCCGATCTGCGTGATGATTGGAATTAATCGTCCGAAAAAAAAAAAAAAGAAAGAGCTGTTCTTTGGATGGATTTGGGGGAGTTGGGATCTGAGTTGCGAATTCTTTACTTTTTGATATGTCTAATTTCGAATTAAAACACAGTAATTCTGCCATTTTTGTGCTCTAATTGGCATAAAAATCTTTCTTTTTTCTTAACTTGAAATTGTTGATCACAAATCCATGGATTTTTTCCTAGATGAATTTGTTCCGCTCAAACATGAAGTGTTCGTAATGCCTAGGTTTCGGATGGACGAGTTCAGAAGACAGTGTTGCCTTTAAAGGATCTGTCATGTTTATGGAATAGATTTGGTCAAATTTAAGCGGCAAGTTTCCCATTGACTGATGACTGATCAATATGGACAATTGAATAAAATATCGGGGATGTCTTCAGTGGTTCCCCTGACACCCTCTACATGTTAGAAATTGCAAGGAGTTTGCAGTACTTAACATATAACCAACAAATATTTATGGGATATGGGACAGAGGCTTTTGTAGAGTTTGTTGCTGAAAAAGATGAGAGACTCATCATTTATAAATTTTGTATGGAAAGGCTAATGAGGTATCTCAAGATCAAAGGTGGCAAGAAACATGTTGATAATTCTTGTTTAAAGCCTACTGATGCCACTACTTTAGTATTTCACTAGCAAGGAGAACCAAGGCATATAAGAATCACAGTAAATAAGTTATTAAATCTCATTAACTGACCTTGTTTTCAAGCAAGGAGCACTATTCTGCTAATAATGTTTTGCAATTTTATCACTCAGAGTCTGGATCACCCTTTTCTTTTACCACGTTAAATATGCACACCTCTTGAAGATGGCCATTACATCTCTCCATGGCATTTGACAAGGTTAGTATTTGTATGATCTACATCATCAACAAAGATTCTGAGGAGAGAATAAAGTAGCTATTGCGGGCTGACGACAGTCATGTATCTTTCAGGAGATGTATATATTTCGTGAAAATGCAAAGTGTTGCAAATTCCTGTGAAGTTGTTGTATTGAGATCTACTCTTTGAAATTGTAGATCTTTGTGAGAACATCTTGGATTGACACTACTGAGTGTTGCAATAAATATCAACTGTCAAACATAAAAATGAAAAGGGAGTACAAGGAACAGATAAAGGTAAAATAACATAAGAAACAGTTTGTGAATTGTTCACAGTAATATGTAGTTATTTGCTGAATTTTAAAAAGTTTCTGGCCATATTAGTGATTCATGATTCAGATAAAGAGGGAGGATTTGGGAAGCAAAGTTGCAAGTAGCTTGAGAATTTCTTTACAGAAGAATATATGCCCTTGGTTGCAGACTTGAAAACTGACTGTAAAATGATAGAACACTTTTTCATATTTGTCAAGCGATTTATTTGGGTAGCAGAATGATAATAATTGGATGCAGCAGATAATACAATTCTGCATAAGTTTGTGTGGCAGCACTCCTCAATTTGTCTTGACTCTAGAACATTGTGAGCTTGTGGATAATGACTTCAGAGAAACTTCTTCTCTATGTTCCTTCACTTTTGCAAATATTTTGTCAAAATATATCAAATAGTCTCCTGAGCTAAAAAGGAACTGTTGTTAATGTCTATTGACAACTCATGTGCTAGTTCATTTATTATATGTGGTTATAATTCTCAAATTCCTGCACTGAGAAGGTTTCTTATTTTCCAGCACCCTCTAAGAGTATTACAAAGGGATCCGTGCTTACATGCTTGATCATTAAAGCCATTTATTTTCCTCAACAGGAGAACATAATTTCTGAATAATGCATAAGTTTTGGCTATGAAATTATTCTCCTGTCATGTCCATCACTAGCTTTATGTTATCTATATTAATTCATATTTGAAGTGCCCATATGATTTGTGTTTTTTATTGACATTAGCTTTTGAAAATGATGAAATCAGTCACTTTCTGGCAGCATTGGAGGG
>UESW01004643.1:450216-673095 GCA_900491605.1 Calamus simplicifolius | reverse complement strand
CCTCCAAAGATAAACACATATCCTGTAGTGGATCGACGCTCATCCCTATCACCTGCCCAATCAGAGTCACAAAAACCCTTGATTCAAATCTCCTCCCTGATAACGTAGGATGAGATTGGCAGTACCACGAAGGTAACGAAAAATCCTTTTAACTGCAACCCAATGAGCAAGTCCGGGATTACTTTGATATCGAACTAACCAAGCCGACTGCAAAGCAAATGTCAGGGCGAGTACACATCATAGCGTACATCAAGCTTCCCACTGCACTAGCATAGGGAACCCTGCTCATCTTTTTACGCTCCTCATCAGTTCTAGGGCACTGATCGATGCTTAAAGTACAGCCCTTTTCTATTGGGGTATCAACGGGTTTAGAATAGTGCATTCGGAATCGTTCTAAGATTTTCTCAATATACGTTTCTTGTGACAAACCAAGAAACCTCTTAGCACGATTCCTTAGGATCCTCACTCCCAGCACAAAATTTGCTTCACCCATCTTTCATCTCAAAGACAGAGGACAACCACTCCTTAGTGGCATTGATCACTCTAATAGAACTCCCAGCAATTAGAATGTCATCAACATACAACGCTAAGATCAGAAATCCATCGTCTGATTTCTTAATGTACACACAGTGGTCTTCCTCAATCATATCTAAGCCAATCGATGAAATGGCTTCATGAAACTTGAGGTACCATTGCCTAGATGACTGCTTGAGACCATATATGGATCTATTAAGGCGGCACACCTTGCCCTCCTGTCCTTTGGTCACAAAACCCAATGGTTGATCCATATAAATCTCTTCATCCAGGCATCCATTAAGAAACGCTGTTTTAACATCCATTTGATGTAGTTCCAAATCGAAATGGGCTACAATAGCTAGGATCAAGCGAATGGAGGCAAATCTCACCACAGGAGAAATGTCTCCTCAAAGTCTACACCCTCCATCTGGGTATATCCCTTCGCCACAAGTCGAGCCTTGTACTTGTCAATTGACCCATCAGCCTTGCGCTTAATCTTAAGAACCCACTTATTTCCTATAGATTTGCGCCCAGGCGGAAGATCTACCAAGTCCCACACATGATTCTTGGCCATCGATACCATCTCATCCTCCATAGCATCTTTCCACTTACTATGAGCAGGTGAATCAAGCGCCTCTTCAACAGAAGAAGGCTCATCTGGATCCAACGGAGTGCAGAGAAACACATTCCCTTCGATCCCAAAATATCGTCGTGGAATATGACCACGTTTGCTTCTCCGTAACTATGGATCTGGACCCTGAGGACCGCTCTCAGGTGGTGCATCAACCCCCATAGGTGAATCAACCCCCATAGGTGAGCTCCTTCTGGGCTCAGGTTGTGCGCTCCCACTGTCTGGTGCAGCACTCCCACTGGGTTGTGCGCACCAACTGTCTGGTGCAGCACTCCCACTGGGTTGTGCGCTCCCACTGGGTTGTGCGCTCCCACTATCTATAGCGATCTCTGGGATAGGAGAAATTCTCCTCCCTTGCCAGAGTGAGTAGGAAGATCCTCCTGTAACTCATACAGGGACAGGTCCTTACGAATGTCACCAATGCTCGGGAATTCGGTCTCTATAAACTCCACATCTCTGGACTCCATCTCAGTCATCCCTCCATCAGGATGTGCTCCATACATCACATAACCCTTCGAATGCTCAGGGTACCTGATGAACACCTTTTTTGCTGGCTTTAGGACCCAGCTTTCCCAACTTATGGGAGGCGTTGTGAACAAATCTGCTGAGCCCCAAGGGCGCAAATGATCCACAAAGGGTCGCATGCCATGCCAGCTCATATGGAGTGGAGGGTACTGATTTACTAGGCACACGGTTAAGGATGTAGGCAGCAGTCAATAATGCATCTCCCAGAAACTAATTGGAAGATTAGCTTGCGCCATCATCGACCTAACCATGTCTAGTAAAGTCCTATTGCGACGCTCGGCTACACCATTCTGTTGCGGTGTACCAGGAATGGTAAGCTGCCTGCGTATCCCCTTTTCCTCACAGAGCCGCTTGAATTGCTCGGATAGATATTCGTGACCCCTATCAGTGCGAAGAGCCTTTAAAGACCTCGCCATCTGATTTTCTACCTCTGCTAAAAATCGTCTGAAAAATCCAGCGCTTCATAGCGATGAGAGATTAGGTACACATACCCGAATCGCGAAAAATCATCTATAATGTGAGGAAATAGGAAGCACCATGTCGCGACTGGACACTCAAGGGTCCACAGATATCAGAGTGTACAAGCTCTAATGGATGAGAGGCCCTAGTAGCCTTACCAAAAGGCTTTCTTGTTGCCTTTCCTGCTAGACAAGACTCACACATAGGAAAACTTATCTTGGTAAGAGGGCCTAACAGCCCAGCTGTAGCCATACGTATCATCCTATCTTGGCCCACATGACCAAGTCTAGTATGCCAAAGAACACCATCATCACAGGCAGGAATAGAAGCATAAGAATAAGAAGCACACAATTCTACATCAAGTCTAAAGAAACCTTGTGATAAATATCCACAAAAGGACAAAACACCATCCAGATAGACTGACATACGGTCACTAGAAAAACTAAAAGTATAACCAATTGCCAACAGGGCAAGAACAGAAAAAGATTACACCGGATAGTCGGGACATACAAAACGTCGTGTAGTATCAATACATGTCCACCTCGAAGTGAAACACGATATGCTCCTACACCCAAAACCGGCTCACGCAGACCATTCCCAAGAACGACAAACTGGGTATTTGCAGGTATCCGGTGAAAATCTACAAAACCAGCTCGATCTCGTACTATATGTTTGTTTGCTCCCGAATCTACAATCCAATCGGGGAGCGAGTCAGCAACTAATGCATAAGAACAAACATGGAGAGAGCTTAATATGGAACATACCTTCTTTGGCTCAGTGCAATCACGAGCAAAGTGGCCTTAAGCCCCACAGTTGTAGCACTTAATTTTTGTCACATCTCGCTTGCCCTCTCGACGACCTTTCTTAGGTTTGGCTATAGTTTTTCCTTTATCCCTGTGCACTCCTATTACGTGCCTTTCCCTTCTTTTGTTCGTGGGCCGCGAAGACCCACCAGAAACCACATAGGCCGAAGGGAGGGAAGTCTCAATACGCTCAGCCTCTAGCTCAAGGTGACGAGCAATATCCTCAAAAGTCTTGATGTGCTCACTATGAGTCATCAAGAGTTTCATCTGACTCCACTGAGGGTCAGGCAGTGAACGAATCACTGCGAGGACCTGTTGCTCATCAGTAAGATCAACTCCAGCAGATTTCATTTCCCTAATCATGTTTCCCATCACACGAAGGTGGGTTGACATGGAATGATCGGGATCCTTAACATACTGTATGAATCGAAGATTCAAGGCACGTAGCCGTGTGGCCGTAGTCTGACCAAACCTGATCTTGAGCTGGTTCCACATATCCTGAGCAGTCTGGCAATTCTCAAAGTAGCCAATTAGATCATTGTGCATGCTGCTCAACATAGTAAAGCGTGCACAATGATCTTTCTTGACCCAATTGTCATAGGCTTCCCGATCAAGGCGATGTTGCTCAGTAGTGCCAGGGGCTGGTGGTGTCATACCAGTTGTCAAGGTCTCTAAGACTTCGAGGTCATTTAAAAGATATTGGATTTTTCTTTGCCATATTTCATAATTCTGTCCATCTAGCTTTTCTCCTCTGTTGAGATCAGCAATTACGGATTTCGAGGCCATCAGACACTGTTGGTCAATCAAGGTATGGACATCAGGCACATGTTATCTTTAAAGCAAGAAAATAACCAGATAGCTAATGTTCATTCTTAAAAATGAGATCAAAAATTTCGCTAAGCTCATAATCATCACTCATTTATAAGATTGAACACAGGATCTGTTATTTTCTATAGAACATATCTATCAGGTCCACATTTAAATTTGTCAAGAATATAAATGTTCTGCATGCACTAAGCATAAATGTTCTGTATGCACTAAGCATAAATGAAATATATCAGTAGAAAAAATAGAAAAAATGCATAAAAAAATATTTATACACAAAATATAAATGATTATGCATTCAACAGCACAAAAAATTTTTTTTTTTTGACTGTTTCTGGCCCATCTCAGCGCCCCAAAAAAAACGGCCCATAAGGCCTAAAACAGTCCAAACAACCCGTGACCTCATTTCTCTGGACGTGACCACATATCTCTTATTAACAGGACCCGATCCCCTGTTTCACGAGAAACAGGAGATGGGAGTTAACAGCACTGCCCCAGGGTCAAGATCACCACTCCGGCAGTGATCTTGGAAAGAGGCGTGAGGTTGGCCAGCGTTCCTTGATTCTAGGGAGAGATCCAAGGAGAGATTTAAGGAGTCTTGCCTATCCTCCCAGCACTCCATATCAGCCAGCAACCGATGCCAGAAGTTTATTATTTTTTTATTAGGAGGCGCCGTGAGGTAGGCATACGACCCCTGATTTTAGGAAGAGATAATGATCAGCATTATCTCTTCTAGTACCGAGGCCAAATCAGGCGTTTTTGACAGGAAAGCTTCACCCCCCTGATTTTAGGAAGAGATAATATCAGCATTATCTCTTCTAAACCGAGGCCAAATAGGCGTTTTTGACAGGAACAGCTTCACCCCCTTGATTTTAGGAAGAGATAATGATCAGCATTATCTCTTCTAATACCGAGGCCAAATCAGGCGTTTTTGACAGGAGCAGATACACCTGAGTCCAAGAATGAACGCACCCTCCTCCCAAAAAAGCGGTTACTTAAAAATACGAGGAGAACTAATCTCCTTAATCTCAAATAAAAGAAGAACCGGACCCAAAACCAATTCCCCTACCGTCGCCGAGGACAACCGATGCTCGGCTCTGATACCAATTGAAGGAACCGATAATAAGGAACGTACCTTAATATGGAAACAGCGGAAGAATCAGATCGTCGGTAAACGGGAGCTACCAGAGTTCCCAGGCGTCCACGCCCCTAAGCCGCAGCAACGGAGAGGAAGAGGAGAAGGAAGGCTTTTCTCCTTTGTTGTCCTTCCTATTTCTGAAGACACCACCGGTCTTCTATAGACTAGGCGCAGATAAGTCCCAGAGGAATACCAAGAGTCATACCACTTGGGGACTTTGTGTGGACGCTATTCGAGAGTCCGTCTTGGACTGTGCGTGGATGCTGACCTAGCTCCAGACTAACAGATGAATGAATCCAAATGCGATTATGGGTTTGCATGAAGAATGAATGAGATTCAAGATCGGTATCATCATATGGTCCCTTCAGAATCAACAAAATTAAACTATTATCAAAGAGCTTGCTGAAAGCACAACCTCAACACCCTCTGAGTAAAGAAAATTACAGATCTTCCTTTGTCCAAGAAATTATATTATGCTTCACTTACATTCCAATGCAGATGCTTAAATTCTTGAGAGCATGACTGTTGGCTTTCCTTTTAAGAGGTCCACAAAACCAGTAATTGTCCTCATATAATACCCATCAGGGATCCACTAACCACCTGTTCCTCAGTTGCTCAGCAACTAGAGAGCTATGGCAGAAAATTCTGCAGGGTTTGAACATTAATGAAATCCCCAACTCAGTATCTCTTTCGACAACTTAAGAGTAAAAGGAACATTTCCAAGGTCTTTGAGGGCAGCCCAGGATCATTTAGTTATTGCTTGTTGTTGAGCCATCTGAAAAGAAATCACTCGATTTTCTTGCTGAAACATCAACTTCTGCTCTATTGAATCATCGTATCCAACCTTTCTAACTCTCAAATGTTGGAAATCTTCAGAAGGGTCTAAGACCGTAGAATTGTAATGCAACTGCTTTGATTCATTGAATATTTTAGGCGGGTACTTCCCTTCCATTCACTCAGAGAGAGAGAGAGAGAGAGAGAGAGATTGCAAGGAACAGTTCCAGCCATATATCAAAACACCATTAGAGGGGAAACCTCATCAAGGGAATACCATTTATGATATCAGGACAGGAAGGGAAGGGGAAAAATTACTGCATGATCATCAGAATTTCATTAAAAGCAGAACTAGTAATAGTAGAGAAACAAAGCAACAAATCTACAATCCATTTTGGATCCCTTCAGTTTCAATGATCCAAGATAAATATAACTAAGGAATGATAATAAGAAGCAAAAACAATGAGAAATGTATCACCCCGTAATCAAACAAAATCTGTCAAAGCTGAACACGATCCATTCTCCCAGAGAAATCTCCTAAATGGATTAACAACACATTTTAATGATATTATGATTACTAAGACAATTTTTGGACAACATGATTAATATGATTGAGACCACATAGGGTTGTTTTGAGCTGAAACATAACACGAAGTTAGAATACAATTTCAGACTAGATTATTAAGACAACCCACGGACAACTCACATCTTTAACTTGTCAAATAAAACCCTCAAGGAAATGTATATATGCTACTCTTGACCCAGGATCAAAAGTTAAATTTAAACCAAATGCTGTCCAGGGAATCAGAAACATGGCAGGTGCCGCTGCAAGATCGCTACAAGCTCTCTCTTCTGGCTCCTTTCATCCACCGCCCCATTGCTGAGCCTTCTTGTTGCTACCACTAGCTCCCCCCTCAGCCTCTGAGGTAGCAATTGTCCACTTGATGCCAAGGCCTCCCTGTACAGTGGCAGGTACGCTATGGCAATCAGGAGTGGTGAAGGCAGCTCTCTCAGCAAAATTGCCGACCTGCCTCTCTTGAGAATCCTCATCAAGTTCACATAATGTTCCTCCCCAGCTCTCATCCCCTTGATGAATGCTGCCACCGACCAATGTTCAAGTAAAAAGGCCCTCATCTCAGGCGTGATGGTCCCCTCATTTGATGTTGCAATCATGTTGGCAAAAGCATATGTCGCATTAGGGTCACTGAGAAAATCAGAACTAAGAAGAAAGTTAACGCCTTTCAGGGATTCAGGTCTCTCCTCCCCCACGGCCTTCAGGATCTCAAAGCCGAAAAGGTTGAGTGTTTGTTGGGGAATATGTTTGAGGAGATGGGCAATGATGGCAACTTGGCTGCTGGATGTGGCACCAGTGAGGGCATGACAGAGCTCCATATCAGAACATCCTCGGTTGACAAACCACTGGACAACTGCCATTGCAGCCCTCCCTTGCAGCAGTCATCAGGGGCCCAAAGAAATATGTTGCATGCCCCTCCATAACAAGACATTCCATGGTGTCGATGTTAGAGTATTTGGAGGCAAGAGAGAGGGCAAGATTGACATTCATATGCAGACCTTTAGCTTGAGCCATCTGTAATAGCAGTAAACTCAAAAGTAAGATGTTGAAATTATTTTTTAAAAAAATAAAAAAGTTATTTTCTGAATGTCATTGCTATTGTTTGCAGTCACTCATGTCTAGTGATTTTGCATTTTTTTCATCTCATTAAGAGAACCAATAATACCCTTAAATTGCTGTCTATGTGTGCTTGTGTGTTCATGTGTATGCTAGAGCTGCAAAACCTATGGTAACTTTTCAAAAGGAAGATTACACTGTTTATTATGATCTACAACATCTAAACTCCCCAAAAGCAAACATCAGAAATTTTGAAGGTCCTTATCAGTCAAGGTGGACACAAAATGGACAATTTTAATGGTATATGCTACTATATATTGATTTGATTATAATTTAAAACTCTAAACCAATCCAATTTTGAAGTTGTGTTTCAAGATGTGTAGATCATGATCAATGACTTGAATTATTAAACTATAACAATTTTGATGTAGCCTAGACAGCTAATTAAATTATAACTGCCCATTTTGTGTCCATCTGATATGTGGGCAAGAAATTTTCAAAACACTCAATATATGTATGAATGTAGAGAGGGAGAAAGAACTGATCCATTAAGGTGAGACAGGGCAACTACCCCACGAAAAGAGGATTCTAGCAAGCATGAACCATGCTGCTCCTTTTATGAAGAACGTTGTCATAAGTAGAGATGCTTGCCCACTATAATAAGGGGAAAGGTTTGCAGTCCCAGTACTAATCCAACATCAGTAACATGTTGGTACAGCGCCGATATATCCGATATGGAGGATCAGTTTGACACACCAATACTTAATTCACCCGTTGTACCGATTGTCGATTTGGTATCTGCGGTGTATGGGATGATATATAGTGTGCTACAAACCTTGTTAAGGAGTTTGTTATTTGGAGAGAGTTTTTTGTGGGTTTTCTACAAAAATAACTATTGTTAGATGTTCAGAATAAGACCCCCCTGCAAGTATTGTTTGATGGGTCAGAATGATATTGCTTTTTTATTTTCATAGAACACAGTAGTACAGAGGTCTAATGTTTAAAGAGCAAAATGGAATTATTACATATAACATGCATCAATGAAAGTTTAAATATGCTATATTTAGCTAGTGAAAAGCTCTGTTGTTTGATAAGACTTATTAACCAGCTACTGCTAAGAGAAACAAGAGGCTAGCACAAAAGGATGAGCAGATCTTTTGCTAAATGGTTGAGTAAAGTATTAGGGGCTGTTAGGGTAGATCTTTCGATACTATTCTACCAGTTGTGTCTCAATATAGGTACTGAAATCAGTACTTCCTTGATAGAGCTAGTGTCCTGAAATGCAACAAAGTATACATGAATAAAGAATCTAAACCATCTATATTGATCTAGGCATATTAAAGTATATGTAAACTAAATTTCAACCATTTAACATGTCCTGAACCTGTAAAGCAAATAATAACATTATATTGCATTTTCAATCTATCCATTTTGTGACAACATGATGCACAAGCAAGGTATTTCTAGAATAAATGCTTATTGGTTCGTACTTAATTTAGAATAAGTACATCACATTCAATGGCTTGAATTTCATTTAAGAACCCCGATCTTCAAATTTCACCTAACTGAATCTGAGGCTAAATTTGGTTCTAGGAGGTCATAAAGTTAAGGCTAGCTTAAATCCATGAACAATTATATATATATATATATATATAAGAAAGGACATTTTCACGGATTATGAGATTAGGAAGTAAGCATAGAGAAGGAGGGGTCAGGTATGTAAACCTAGTAAATAGAAAGACATGGGGTGGGCCTCATGTTTTTGCAATGTTTCTTTGTTTTTTTACTTCTCTTAATAGTAATGATCAACATTTTAGTTCTTCAAAATCAAAATTAAAAAAAAAAATCTTCTAGATGTTAATAAATAAAATTTTGCAATCATGCATATCAATGGACTCTAATCAAATAATGCTAACATTGAGACCTCTTGACCCTTTAGTTTTATTTTGAGTCAAAAAAGGTTTCTGGAAAATGAAGGGAGATGTACCTTTGGGGAGGATCCTAATCAATCTATTAGAAAACCTAATATCATGACTTGACAAAGATAGGAACATCGGAAACATTAAAAAATCTAATTTAGCCCCAATAAGACCTAAATCAACTTGTCCTTAGTCTAAGCCTGAAAACTCTCATAATATCTAGCCAGCTAGGGTCCCAATTGAACTATACCATTTCTACCTTATTTGAGTTTTACAGCACTGGTTAACCCTCTTCTATCCATCAGGACTGCCTATCATTGGCCATTTTTAACATAGCAACAACCTTATGCAAACTAGTTGCAAAAATTCTGAGATACCCTATTAATATACATAAATCTAGCCCTACAACCCTACCATAATATGAACTTTTTCAGTCTACCTTGTTTCATTTATGGAGTTTAGTTGATCCATTAGCCCATCTAAGTTCTCTTTCTCAATACAATAACATGATCATGCATCAAAAAGTTGGTTTTCACAATCATGGACCTATCATCTCATCCAGTAACACCTTTCACATCATTTGACATTCTGTGGTCAAACCTCAAATAATTTGATGCCATCCTAACAACCTTGTCTTCTCTCAAAAATAAAATCTCATACATGCATTGTCAACAACATGAGTTTTGTTTTTGCCTCCCAAACCATTTAATGTTCCCCTCACAAACCCCATATCTTCATATGTGTGTGCTTGCATAGATACATGCATTCTGCAATACAGTACAATCCTCCCTAACACCCTCACAAACCAGAAATGAGATCTGTAGTCACTGTAAAGTCCTTGCACTTAGGAAAATTCTAGAAATTGATCTCAACCTATTTATCCCCAAATCGAGGCCAACACCACACCATGTCCCCCTCCCCTGCAGAAAAAGGCCCTATCAATTTTCTATACATCCATAATTACAATTCCCTTCTTCTCCATACTTTACCAATTCACCCAGTCTTGTCAGATTTTAAAACTATTAGTCCTTCTTTTAGAGAGAAAAATCAATTGATAAAGGGAGCTATATTCAAGCTTGAAATGGGGAGAAGGTTTCATAAGCCTTTGGATAAAAATTTCCTCCCAAGCTAAGGAAGTCTCTCTATAAACATCGGCAAGGTTTTGTGCCATCACCGACCAGTATTAATTTCTTATATTTACTTTCTTTTATAAAGTGTTTGCTAGTTGGTTAATCATTTACTTGTTTAGCCATCTGATGATAAGTAAAGCTTCAAAAAGCTAAAGGATCTCCTTGAGTCCTTTGCTATGAGGTTCAGTCCAGTTAAAGAGAACAATCATTTCATTATTCTATGGGTAACTCCAATTTGCATTCTTTTCATTTTCCATTTTAAGTTGTACTGTTCATAATGCAGACCAAAAAAGGTCTATGAAAATAAACTGAATGCAATGGCAATTAGCATATTATGATGCACGTGCAATAAGTTTAAAAAGGATGGGTGAGGCATAGAAACATTAGAAGAATTTTAGGAGCAGCAAAGATTAAGAAAATTTTGATCAAGAATCATTCGAGACAGTACAGGCATGAACAACTATATTTTGAGGCAGGGTTTTAGGTTTTGATAGAATGTCCCGTGGGATGTCGGGACATGTTACTTTCCAAAGTATTAGGATGTAACCATTCTATCATCGTCTCAGTATTCCAATCCGTCTATCTTGAAACACCCTTTGTCTTAAGTGTTGGGACGAAATGAGATGGCAATGCATCCCATTTCAGGAAAAAACCACGACTTTCCCATCCCATATGATTTAAAACTTTGTTTAGAGGACGGAGGCTTTAGTTTAGAGGGGTACACAAGAGAGGGGTGAAGATTTAAATTAAATGGATGGAAGTTATGAAGCAGAATGTGACAAGACTTGAAATAAAGTCAAAGAAAGCCTTGAATAGGAAAGCTTCATGATCGAATCTTCATAAACCTAGACCAAAATAGTAGGGAAAAACTTTGAATGGTTAACAATGGAACCAAATGCTTATTCAATAGGACTGACCTCCTTGGATAAATAGATGGATAGTTGTTATTCATATTTTGCAGTTCATGTTTGTGATGCTACATAGTTTTTTTCTAGTTATAGATCATTGCATCTTTGATGGTTCCATCATGAGCTTTCTCACTCTTCACTCAAATCTCTTTGTTATTTTCTTTTATCTGTGCCCTGCAATTTCAATTTCGAATGCCTACAATGTAAGCTTTCACCATCAAGGATAGGTTGTCAAATTGACAGTAGAGACTCAACATATGCTGGGGTGAGTTGTGGATGGTTTCCCTTCATTTTCATACCTAAAGGTCTCTATAGCTTAGTTGAAATTGTTGCACTTGTTTGCTTCATTTTATCAATGCCTGTTTTCTTTTAAAAAATAGGTGGTGACTTTCTTCCACCCCCAAATTTTGCTTAAAATCAGAGATGATGTGAATTGCTAAATATAAGTGCTAGGCACCACCGAAGATAAATTACCATATAAGACAATCACTCACCACTTTTTCCCATGTCGTACCATCGACTAGGATAATTCTTTATAGAATAGGTAACATCAAAAACTTGTGCTCGTCTAAAGAGTCATGTCCATTGCATAGAAGCAAGCTATGGTTTCAATATTATTTAAAATCTGACAAGAAATTTCCATAATTATCTGCACTGCTATTACCTTATAACAAAAAGTAAAGGATAATTAGAGCTTGCCATAGGATATCATTACCTGCAATAAAATGCTTACAAGTCCTGTGCTCCCATATCGTGCAGCTTTCATAAAGCATTGGTGGACAATTTCTGTCCCCCCCTCGACCAAGAAACCCAAAAACTCTAGTATTGCATTTCTTCCACTCCGGATGACCAGCCATGCTTAAATGTGTTAGAGAGGAGAGCAAGTGAAAAGCAGGCTGTATCAAAGGCCGTACTTAAGTCCTGCCCCATAAGCTTTTCTCTAGCAATATTCAAAAAGGTATTGAAAGCTGACAAATGAAGTTGGGTTTCAAAGATTGAATTACGGATACCCTTATCGCCATCTCCTTTAGCATGGCGGTGGGACTCAATCAGATTAATAGCCCATGAAATGAACTTTTGGATATCAGCGCTTAACTTGGCCTTCATATGCGGAGAGCCTTCACATGCTTGGAGGTGTTTATTAACCCTGTAGGAAATTAACAAAGAAAACAAATTGATTATCCATGAACATTAACCTCCATAGCTGTTATTTTATAAATATCCCATCATAGAAAATTGAGAACAACACTTCAAATTTGGTAGCAAAAATCAAAGTTTCATTTCCACCAAGGAATTTGAATGAGATCTCCACAAAATTAAATACATCCTAAATAACCCTTGACAACAAATTTTATGGCATGCATGTACAGGAATCCAAATGATGAGACTTCACAATCACTGGACATCAAATATTGAAATAGTTATCAAAATAGTAAGATTTTACCTCTCCATCATGCCAGTTTTTGTATCCGAAAAGCTCACCGTGCAATTTAGAGTAGCCAAAACACACGAGGCAAGGAAGGATGTCCGACAAGTCACCTTTGTGAGATCATGCGCTCCATTTGAGACAATTTTTTCTATCAATTGAATACATCTATCTAAATCTTGGCGAGTGCACAAAAACCAAATGCTATCTACCACCATACAAAGCCCATTAAGGTATTGTAGATCGGTTGACAAAATCAAGCTCTCAGCATGCTCCCAATCATGAAAGTCTAATGCCCTTTGAAACCTCCAGTATAACCCCACCATCTTCCTATGCTTCCTTCTCTTAAGTTCCTCATCCTTCCAAGAATCCTCAAATTCCTCTACCATGGATGATTTCCTTGACAAAAGGCTCTTCGTTTACGGGTGCAATCCATAGAACATCGACTACCTTTGCTCAAGAATGCTTCTCCTCAAGAAAAATATATAGCTTTCTTCTCCTTTCTTTAGCATAAGAGATCAATTTGTCATCTAGACATCGTATCTCTATTTATATTACTTTTCGTCTTTGAGAACTTAGAACCATTTGATGGTTTTCCTTCACAGTTCATCAACCAACATCCGTCAAACATCCATTCTCTAACCCTACAAACCACTACGTTCCATTAAATTTCAATCCATTTGACGAAAGCAATATTTTGATCCTTTCCATATTAGGAAGCATGATATTAATGCTATTAAACAAATAGATAAAAGAAAATCTCTTGAATATTTTGAATTAAATGAAAGTAAATGTCAACCAAACAATCCTAGAAAATTCTAGGGGAAATTAATGCCACACCGGCTTAATTATCATTTTATATTCATAATCTTTTAAGCAGCATTTTTTATTCCCATCCTTTTGTTACAATTGCCATTTACTTTTAATTCTTAGCTCATTTAAATGAGTATGGGACAAATCCTGCAAACAAAAAGTTGATATTGCAAGAGTTATTTTCTATGGTTCCATAATAAATTATGTTTTTTACTTTTGTTTCAATTGCCATTTACTTTAATTCTTAGCCCATTTGAATGAGAATGGGACAAATCATGTGTACAAAAAGTTGATATTGCAAGAGTTATTTTCTATGCTTCCAGAGAAATAAATTACGTTTTTAATTTACTTTTGTTTCAATTGCCTTTTACTTTTAATTCTTAGCCCATTTAAATGAGAATGGGACAAATCATGCGTACAAAAAAGTTGATATTGTAAGAGTTATTTTCTATGCTTCCAGAACCCTTGGTTCCTTCCGTCACATGGAAATGCCATCAACGTTGCAAAGAATCTGGACCTAGCAGAAATTGGACTTAAAAAACTAGGAGAGTTCCAATGTAAAAGAACTCCGACAGTCTCATTACTATGGAATCTTGCATACTCCCTTCTCTTCCTTCAATATTCGTCATCCTCTCACCATAGGATCAATCTATTAAGCTCACCATCGAAATCGTATCTTTTTTTCCAATTATTGAATAGGCTTTTCCCTCCAAGGAGCTATTAGTTGATGATGCAATAGAAAATTTTCTTTCTTATTTTCTATTAATAAGATTTGGGCCGTGGATTCCCTAACTATTTCTTAATATTAATAAGATATAGACACATGCAATGCATGCAATTATTTTTTAAAAAAATAATGGATGCTCTTGATTGCATATATCTCTTTACTATTAGGATTAGAAAGGACTTAATCTTTACAAAAATATCCATCACAAGTAAAAAGATAAGGATGAGAATTTTCTTCTTATTTTTCTGACCATGCATATCTTTTAATCTGAGAAGAACTAGGTAAAGCAGCTGAAAACAAAGCTGATGTAAAAATTAAGATTTATCTCCGGTAAGACTTCAGCTTTTTCATGACTATTTTACTTCATGTCTAATTTGGAAACTCTGTAACATTTTTTTTTAACTAGAAGATAAATCGTATCCGAATTACCCAAGGATGGACATCTCAAGTGTAAATAGAAGAAGTATAACTTAGTTACGTAATTTATCAATGAAATTATATGAAACCTAAACTCTACTTTCACTATTTTTTTCACTTTCTAAATTTTCTTTTAAGGAACGGTTCTTTAGTAGGAAAATTTTGTGGAAAAGTTGTTTAACTTTCCTATTGACCAACTTATCCACTTTTTTTTTTAAACTTCGGTAAAAAAAGTCAAAAGAGTGAGTTACATTCTCATGTTATCATTTATATTGGGGGTAATACCAAACTATCCAGAAGATGTCTAAATTGATTTCTTATAGATTAGGTAAAATATTTTTTTATTTTCCTCAAATATCCTTGCACAATCACGATTCTTCCTCATTAATACTACTTGATTCTTCTCGATGTATTTTAGAAGAAAAGATAAGAATATAATGTTTGTGAAAGATTTTATAATTGAAATAGAAATATTTTCTTATAATATAATATGTTCTATAAAGAGATATAATACCATTATTTAATTAGTAAATAATAACTACAAATTTTTTTTTCATTTAAAAAAAGTTATATATGATTAATGTATATATTAAAAATATGACAAATATAGTTTAATAAGAGCAAAATTATGCTTTAATTGCAAAAGGATAGTATATAACTAGTATGCAAAATAGGTATGATAGTATAAAGAGTATTATAGGAAGATGAACAGATCTTAGCAACTTTTAAAGAAAAGTTATAATATAAAAAACATGAGTAATGAATTCCAGAGTTATTTTTTAATGTACAAAAGAACATGAGTAAATTATTTTCCCATCTAGGCGTTACTAAGGTAATACTTACTAGAGAAAATGCGAATTCCAAAGCAATTTCAATACCTTCAAAGAACGAGACCTAAGAGATTTAAGTTAAGCAAGTTAGAGAAATTTCTTCCTTCCCAATTGGATCAACATGAGGTTGATAGCTTGGGGTTATTTGACTATAATCCAAATTGTAATAGCAATGTTTATCTAATCCAGGTCTGTTATACCAATCCGTACCGACTCATTGCACCATATTGATAAAGTACTAGTATGGTATCAAAGTTCAATTCAAAATGAACCAAATCAATTCGAATCGAGTGGAACCATCTTATACCATTTGATACTATACCATTTGATACAAATCAATCTTCTAGTATCAAATGAAATTATGCTTAAGAGTAAAAATGTTTTGGTATCCTATCTTGATATAAATATGCATTGTACTGTATCAAACTGATGATCGATTTTGGAGACCTTGGTCCAATCCAATCAAAGTATAATGCCCACATTATCGTGGCACTACCAAACTGGTAAGCTGGAGGAGGATGTTCCGTCGCCTCTCCGGGCGATTAAAACCTCTCCTTTTTATTCTTTCATTCATTTTCTCTGTGAATCCTGCAACCCATTTGTATCCTCTATTTTTTTTCTCAACCCATCGAAAGCTACCGAACCTCCGCCAGTGTCTCCTCCACTAGACAACTTCGATGGGTAACTATGTTCTCCCCTCCCTGGGTTGAGTCTTAGATCGCCAGACCTTTGGGTCAAGGATGAATCTTAACTCTTGATACCATTTTGATTTGGAAACGGATGGCTTGGTAGCATTTTTTTATGATGCTTTTCCCTCATCTGCGACCCTCTTCTGACAGGTAACCCTGTCTTCTCTCCCCTTGTCATGATCTATCATGGAGAGGAGTGATAAGGGTTGTGTCGCCAGCAATTACCAAAAAAATGTGGAGAGAGAAGTCTCTTTGTTCTATGCATGGACCTTAAAACCCACTATGGTGGCCACAAGCCATCGGGCTCCTTCGCCGATAGGGTGCTTCGACAAGGTGGGAAGAAGTCGGTGGCACAGCTGTGTAGGGCTACTAGACCCCAGCGACCCTCAAACATAATGCCTTGCCCGTGGCATGAGCGCAGCGGCTGGGTGGTGTGCGGCAAGCCGCATATGACGGCAGACCACCACACCAAGGGTGGCAATAGCCACTTGCGAGTGGGTCGTCGGAACTCCGATGACCCTTGAGCAACTTGTTGGGAGCTGTGATAGCCTCCCCGCGTGCGGCTCTCGCGGCCACTTGAGGGTTGAAGCCAGCCATGCCGGATAGTCAAGTTTGGTTGCGGCCGAACAGGGGAGGGCCAACCATGCCACCAAACCACTAGCTTTGGGTAGGTTTCTGAAAATAGGAGAAGAGAAAGAAAAAAAAATGGTTCTGTCTTTGGGTTTAAGTTTAGCCAATTTTAGCCTTGAGTCCAAGATTTTAACCCCAGCTTTGGAGCCCAATCTAATCCTAACCCAACCACTTTGGGTCCAGGACTAGATTTGGGATCAGTCTAGTTTGTGGGTGAGCCCTTTTTGCACTGTCTAACTGATACAAGTTATAATCAAGCCTCAAGTTATAACCAAAACTAGATTTGGTAGATTAGAGTTATTTTGGTCAGCATGCTTTTTAGAAATTAAAATTGTAAATATTATGTTGTAGGTGGCAGCAGCCTAATTAGTTGGATTTAACTTATGATTAGCGAGAAGAGGTAAGTAAGCTAATTATAATTAGTAATTTTATAAATTCTTAAATTATGCAATTTATGAATAATTGCTAAAACCTAATAAATATTGTTAATTATCCGCTATTTACTTTGCAAAATAAATTATGTTGCTTTAATATATGCACTTGAATATTAAATGTTATTGTTTTTAGATTTTAGTTGATTTCTGCATAACTTAAACTCAACTCAACTCAACTAAGCCTTTTCCCAACTACATGGGGTCGGCTACATAAATCTACTTCCTTCACTCTGCTCTATTTAAGACTAAGTCGACACTCAAATTATATATAGTTATATCTTTTTAATTATTTCTGTCCATATCAGTTTAGGTCTACTTCTACCTCTATCATTACCATGGATTGTTAAAAGATCACTCTTTCTAACTAAAGCATCTAAAGGCCTTCGTTGTATATGTCCAAACTATCTTAATCGATTTTCTCTTATTTTATCTTTAATTGGAGTTACTCCTATCATATCTCATATATGTTTATTTCTAATTCTATCTTTTACAGTTTTACATATCCATCTTAACATGCGCATTTCTATTACACTTAATTTATTCACATGTTGTTTCAATATTTTTCAACACTCTATTCCATATAATATAGCTGGTCTAATAGCGGTTTTATAAAATTTTTCTTTTAATTTTAATGGGATGCATCGATCATACAATACTTCCAAAGCACTCCTTCACTTAATCCATCCTACTTTAACTCTGTGATTCACATCTTCACCTATTTTATCTTTTTGCTGGATAATTGATTTCAAATACCTAAATTTTTTACTCCTTGATATCTTTTGGCTTGCAATGTTAATTGTTTCTTCATTTGTATTTCTGCTTTCACTAAAATTATATTTCATATATTCAGTCTTAGTTCTACTAATCTTGAAACCCTAAGATTCTAACTTATTATTTAAAAATAAATAAATATCATAATAATAACAACAATAATAATAGTACATGTTCATACCAATGGAAATAATTATAAATTACTAATGCAAGTATGAAGAAAATGCAAAATAAGTAGCTATATTATTGTGAAACCATAAAATAGTAATAATCCATGGTATTAATAATGATAACATAATTAATATGGTAAGAATATGGATTTTTATATGTTAATCTAAAGAATTTCATGGACAACAATTAAATAAAAATAAAAAATAAATTTTGAATGATAAAATATATTATCCTCAATCCACTATGATATGACTTGATGACAATGATGATTGATACCGAGACCCAACTCTACAATATGTAAATTCTAACACATGAAATAAGTAAATCATGATTGTGATGACATGAAAACTTGGAATTGAAAGTTTTAAGATATAATATGGAATATGAGTTCAAAAAAATTAAGAATATAAGTAAAACAAGATGACATTATAACATGTATATACTTGAATTTTTAATGATATATTTATATTAGGCTTACTGAGTGTGAGCTCATTAAATCCTCTTTGATATTTTTCAAAGCCTAAAAATTGGAGACATGGTAGAATAAAGTTTCTGTCAGCCTAGCTTAAACATCATTATGTTTTCTAACTTTGCATATAGCCAGAACACTTGTGTTATTTGGAATTGTAATAAAAATGGTACATCATTTTTTATGCATAATAGTTCATATCTCCTTTAAATGATGATTGCTTTTGTCACTGGATGCCTTGCAAGCCTAGCGTATGGTGGATTACTACTTTCTAGATCTGCCCTAAGATCTGAGGCATGACACAAAGACTAATTGATTTTTTTTTTTAGTTCGAGTATCAACTCGACCTAAACTTTGTTCATATTTTTAGCATCAAGGCCCGCAAAGTAATATATTTTTAACCTTGCTCAAGCCAACACAACCAAACTCATCAAATGTTTCAGTAGAAAATCTTGAAATTGCATTGGATTTAAGTTTGGATGGTTGGCTTCATCCTTAGGAAGGATTACTTTTATGAATAAATTCTGGTTCAACATAAATATTATTTTAAACATTTATGTTTTACTAGCATATAATTTTTTTTATATTAGTGTTTCTACTTCATGAATCATCATAATTATACTAAATTCCATGTGTGTGTGCGCGCATGCATGCTTCAAGATCACTCTCCAGCACATATTTCTTTAAACCATAAATTTAGAAACTTGAAAAAGAAGAAAAATGATAAACCTACACAAAAATCCGCATTCCAAGAGACATTAACTAGCATTCAGGGTCACAATTGATCACAAAGTCGAAAAAGGGAAGAGCATTAGAATGACAATGCACGAAATATATGAATTAAAACCTTGGCAAAACAAAAAAAAAAATTAACTTTACACTAAATTACAAACAAGATGTCCCAAAAATTGCAATCCTGGCAGAAAGCAGCACAACATGAGGGAATCTCAGAAACCAATTCAAAGAATTAGTAATAGAGAAATAGAGAAAGAAGGATCTGAACTCATACTTCGAATACAGCGATACCTATAGATTGTCGTTAGCGATCCCAGAGGTCCCAACTATTGGCCCAGATAACAACCCAAGAGGGGGGGGGGGGTGAATTGGGTTCTTTTAAAAATTAGCCTTTTAAAATAGTTTGCTTAAGATGAATGAAGGCAATAGCAATGTAAATACAAAGTGCAGTGAATAAGACAGTGATAGAGATAGAGTCAATGTAGGCACGGCAAACACAAAGAGTTTATAGTTTCGGTGTATCCAACACCTACGTCCACTCCCAAGATTCACTTGGGTCCACACTATAATTAACCTGATTACAGTCGAGTTGTTTTACAAGTTCACAACTCAAACTTGTTGTTTTCCCGGACGCACAACAAACCCAGCTGGTTTTCAAGGGCTCACCAGCACAAAAACCTTAACACAAGCTTTACCAAGCTTGTACTGAGGTAAGACTACCTCCATTAGTTCAATCCCCCAGATTGAACTAGATACAAATAAATGAAATATATTTTTCAATTACAAAGCTCCTTAATGAGCAGATAATCAAATATAAGAATAATAAGGTTTAGAAAAGCCTGATTTGTAGATGGTTGGCTTTTGAGCTTTTTTCTTTTCTTCTTTCTTCTTCTCCTTGCTGGGTTGAATCAAGCCTCAGCTCTGATTCTTCACAGTTGAAGCAGTTGAGAAGGGTTGAAAAGCAAGAAACGAATCCTCTTTCTCCAAGTTGGGAAATCCATCAAAACTTTGATTTGAATGCCTTGGATTCCTCTTGAGCCTTTTTGGAGTGGAGTGGATTTGAGCTAGAAGGTTTTCCTCTTGAGATTCAGGCTCTCTCTTTTTCGGATTTTTGAAATGGGATTTCTCTATTTCCGAATTTCCTCTTTGTTTTCCGTTTTTCTCTCTTCTTTATTTTGAATGATAGTCTTCCCTTTTTATAGATTTCTTTCAAACCATTTTTGGAAGAAAACTATCCGTTGGAGTGTACCTTGTAACAAAATATATCCGTTAGAAATAAGGTAAAATAGAAATATTACCGTTATAGCTGATCTGGCAATTTGATTTTTCGTTCCAGGTGGGTTGGAGTCGACTCTAACTTTTCTGGAGTCGGCTCTAACTCGAAGCACTTTAAAATGTTATTTCTGGAGTCGTCTCTGACTTTTCTGGGGTCGACAAGAAACTTTTCTGGAGTCGACTCTAACTTACCCGGAGTCGACTCTAGGTCGGGGCCAGAAAAATCGACGTTCTGTTTCTTCTGTGAGAGTCGGCTCTAACAGTCTCGGAGTCGACTCTAACTTCCGTGCCAGATCCGGAGTCGGCTCTGTGATTCTCGGAGTCGACTCTAATGTCTGCAATCTTCCTTAGACATTAGATTCGATCCAGAACACGATGTAACTCCTGATTTTGATCATTCAATAGACTTATAATCTGAAACACTTAATCAAAATCATTAGAGCCTCCATTAGTTATACTCAAATAGTTTTGTTAATCATCAAAATCATCAATTGGGTCAACAATCTCCCCCTTTTTAATGATAACAAAAACTTTGAGTATATGCATTCAAAAATTCATTCGAACTAAAGATTATAGTCATTTTAAAACTTAAAACATTTTTAATGAAGGATTTGATGTCAATATTCACAGTAAACTTTTAAAATTGTGCATGAGTTCAATATAATCCATCAATTATGAACATTTAAACTAAATGTACAGAAAATTGCAATTAAGCTTGTTGTTAAGCTCCCCCTGTATTGAATAGCTCCCCCTATATATAAGCATCGAATTTTAACTGATTAAAATTTCAAGTCATTTTGCATAAACAATCATTTCTCCCCCTTTCTTTCTTTCTTTATGCATATTCAACCATCTCTCATTAAAATTTCAAGTCTTTCTTTCTTTGCATATTCAACCATCTCTCCCCCTTTTTTGTTATCAGCAATAAGGAGAGTATTAGATAAATAAAGTTATTAGAGAAAAATTGTAGGCTCAATAAGACATAGGGATTCAAGCAGTCAATCATAGACAGATTTGAAAAAGTGTAATTGCATTTCATAAGTGAGAAGCATTACATAAGTACATTCCAAAGTGAAATACATTAGATACTCAAAAATTCCTAAATACAAACTATCAAATCAAAGTCAGATATGTTTGAATACAATTTTCTTCAAGTGACCTATGATTTCCATTACATCATCTTTTTGGGATTTCTTAAAGTTTTCAAGACAAGCTTCAATCTGTGAGATTGCAAGGTCAATGTCCTTCTTCAGTTGATCAGTTGCATGAACATAAGATCCCGACCCATCAGCAATGCCTTCCATCCTTTCAAAGATTTTGTGAAGTTCAGCACCAAAGGATTCAACAGAATTGCTTATGGAAAAGGAGATCATGTCCAGTCTCGAATTAAGTTCTTCTTTCAACTGATTAAAGTCTTCTTTTAATAGATTAATCTCATGAGATCTCTGACTATCATATTCAGCAAGCAAAGCTCTCAACTGACCAATCTGTTCAACAGAGAATCTCCAGAAGCAGCAATAGACTGATGTGGAGGTGAGGGAACATTACTAGGTCTGGCCTCTGAAGGTCCAGCTGAAGATGGTCTCGTAATAGATGGATCAGGGACTGATGGTCCCGCAGTGGATGGTCCAGGGATATCTTCTACTCTGGTCTCTTCTGCTCTATCTCTTTCAGCTCTTTCCTCTCTTCCTCCTTTCATCCATACACCATTCAACTTCTTGAAGCCCATCCGATGAATAGTAGAGATACTATAATAGTCAGTATGCCTCAATTTTCTTAGGGGTTCATTCTTCATAATAAGCACACCTTGGCTTCTAAAGATTAATGTCAAAATCATACCATATGGCAGTGTAGATCTTTTCTTTGTAGCAGCCTCTGCCATATATCCAATCATCATGCCAGCTAAGTTGACTGGCCTTCCAGTAATTATACAATCCATCAAAAGAATGTCTCGCTCCGAGACATACTCAAATCTATCAATTTTCAGAAATAAAAATTCTTCCACAAATGTTATGTAGTAACCTGAGTTCCAGATTTAATTGATTGCAAGGATTTCCTCAAACTCGGTTACATCCCTCCCTAACATTCTTGTCAATGCTCCACTTCTATCATCATGTTGATATTCCATAATACCAATTGTGGGCATTTCCAATAAATTTCCAAGTATTTCAGTGGTTATTGTAACTCTTGTTCCTCTTACTATACTGATTAAACCGCCTTCTCCTCTACTTAAACCATTGTAAAACTCTCTCACTAAGGCTGGATAAGTGGGGATATCTAATGAGCAAATCTTTTCCCACCCCATTTCTTTCAAACATCTTCCTATAGTGAAGCCTTCCGACTCAAAGAAGTCAAAATTGACCTTTCTTCTAGTTGTAATAGTCTTACCGGNATCAAAGTTGACCTTCCTTCCAGTTGTAATAGTCTTACCGGCTAGTTGATCAACTTTGGGTGAAGAGGGTGAAGGAGGGGAATCTTCTTGAGTGGCCGAAGAGGAGGATGGCGAGGGTTGCCTCCGAATCGTGCGTCGCCTCGTGGGAACGGACGCTCCACCGACGAAACCGCGCCTCTTAGGTGCCATTGAGAAGATTGGAAGTTAATCAAAGGTTTTGAGAAGATTGGGGAAGTTGGAAAGGCTTTGGAACTTTTTGGAGGGGTTTTGGGAGACGGATGGAATGATTTGGGGTCGACTCCGCCTTTTTATTTTTGACCTAGCTCGACTTAGAGTCGACTCCCGAAAACTGGGTGTCGGCTCCGAACCAGAAAGTCTGTCAGCGCTCGAATTAGAGTCGGCTCTACAAAAGCCAGAGTCGGCTCTAATTGCTTAGACAGAACATCAAAAACTAAGGTGTCGACTCCACAAACTGTTAGAGTCGACTCTAACAGTTTCAGAGATAAAAAATCAAGTTTCAAGGATCTGAAACTATTCAAATTAATCATCAAATTCTAGATAAATGTTCCTTAGCAATTGGGGAAACAATGAATCAAGATCTAGATAGATTTCCTTATTGAATATCGAGATTTTTCAAGAAATTGATGAAATCTAGATAGATGTCCTTAAGAGTTTCAGAAAACTATTCCAAAGGATCACAAACTCCTAATTCTCCTCTAAGATAACAAAATCTCTCTTCACTTAAGGGTTTTGTAATATATCTGCCAGTTGTTCTTCAGTATTCACATAATCAAGACAAATTTCATTATTGGCTACATGTTCTCTTATAAAGTGATATCTAATTTCAATATGCTTTGTTCTTGATGTTGAATTGGATTTTTAGTTAGATTGATTGCACTTGTATTATCACATCTTATAGGTGTCTTATCAAGTGTGATACCATAGTCTTCAAGTTGTCTCTTAATCCATAGGATTTGAGCACAGCAACTTCCAGCTGCAACATATTCTGCTTCAGCAGTAGATAATGCAACCGAATTTTGCTTTTTGCTAAACCATGAGATTAAGTTACTTCCTAAAAATTGGCATGCACCACTTGTGCTTTTTCTATCTAACTTACATCCAGCATAATCAGAATCAGAATAAGCAATCAGATTTAATGTTGAGTCTCTAGAATACCATAAACCTACATTTTTTGTTCCACTTAAGTATCTTAGTATTCTTTTAACAGCAATTAAATGTGATTCTTTAGGTTCAGACTGAAATCTAGCACATAAGCAAACAGCAAACATTATGTCTGGTCTACTTGCAGTTAAGTAAAGTAGGGATCCGATTATACCTCGATAATATTTTTGATCAACCTTCTTACCTTCTTCATCTTTGTCCAGCTTGCATGAAGGACTCATTGGTGTTCGAGGGGTTTGATTGATTCCATACCAAACTTCTTTAGAATTTCTCTTGTGTACTTTGTTTGGTTGATAAAGATTCCCTCTTTGCTTTGTTTGATTTGGAGTCCAAGGAAGAAATTGAGTTCTCCCATCATGCTCATTTCAAATTCTCCCTGCATTAACTTAGCAAACTCTTGACATAGAAGATTGTTAGTAGCACCAAATACAATGTCATCAACATAAATTTGAACTACAAGTAAATCTTTATCTTTTCTTTTCAAAAATAATGTTTTATCAACATTTCCTCTTGTAAAATCATTTTCAATCAAAAATTTACTTAGTCTATCATACCAAGCTCTAGGTGCTTGTTTCAAACCATAAAGCTTTGTGCAATTTAAAAACGTGATTTGAAAATTCATGATCTTCAAACCCGGTGGTTGTTCAACAAATACTTCTTCATTTATTAATCCATTTAAAAATGCACTTTTGACATCCATTTGAAATAAATTAAAGTTCATGTGACATGCAAATGCAAGTAATAGCCTAATGGCTTCTAATCTAGCTACAGGTGCAAAGGTTTCATCAAAATCAATACCTTCTTCTTGATTATATCCTTTTGCAACTAATCTAGCTTTGTTTCTAATTACTATGCCATTTTCATCTAGTTTATTTCTAAAAACCCATTTTGATCCTATAACAGAATGATCTTTAGGTCTTTCCACTAATGTCCATACATTATTTCTAGTGAATTGGTTTAATTCTTCTTGCATAGCTAACATCCAATTATTATCTTTTTCAGCTTCTTCAATGGTTTTAGGTTCAATTTGAGAAACAAATGCAAGGTGATTACTAATATTTCTCATAGATGATCTAGTTCTTATTCCTTGAGATGGATCACCTATAATCAATTCCTTGGGATGACTATAAGCGTATCTCCAATCTCTTGGTAGATCTACATCATTATGATTAGTATTAATAACATCAGCATTAGGCGAATCATTATCTTTAGCTTCTTGTTCATGATCTGAAGATACATCAATATTAAGTTTTTCAAGATTGTTTTCGAGAATGTTTGTATCTTCCTCATCATCAATCCTTTTGGAACTTGATGCTAAAGATTCATCAAAAACTACATGAATAGATTCTTCAACAATTAAACTTCCTTTATTGAACACTCTATATGCTTTACTAGTTGTTGAATAACCTAAGATATTCCTTCATCAGATTTTGCATCAAATTTACCTAAGTTATTTTTACCATTATTATGAATAAAACATTTACAACCAAATGCATGAAAATATTTAATGTTGGGTTTTCTATCATGCCATAATTCATAAGGTGTTTTCTTTAAAATAGGTCTTATTAATGCTCTATTTAGGATGTAACATGCTGTGTTAATAGCTTCCGCCCAAAAGTATTTCGGGAGTTTACTTTCACATAGCATGGTACGGGCCATGTCTTCTAGAGTTCTATTTTTCCTTTCAACTACTCCATTTTGTTGAGGGGTTCTAGGTGCAGAAAAATTATGATTAATACCATTTTCATTGCAAAAACTTTCAAATAAGTGATTTTCAAATTCAGTTCCATGATCACTTCTTAGAGACACTATGGTAGTGTTTTTCTCATTTGTTACTTTCTTGAAGAATTTCAGGAATATCGAGAAAGTCTCATCTTTGTGAGCTAAAAACATTACCCAAGTGAATCTAGAGTAATCATCTACTATCACAAGACCATATTTCTTTCCTCCTAGACTTGTGGTTCTAGTTGGTCCAAAAAGGTCCATGTGAAGTAGCTCTAATGGCCTAGAAGTTGAAACAACATTTTTAGATTTAAAAGAACTTCTCGTTTGTTTTCCAAACTGACATGCATCACATATTTTGTTATTTTCAAAATCTATTTTAGGTAGTCCTTTTACTAAATCCATTCTAATTAGTTTTGAAATCAGGTGTGTGCTTGCGTGACCTAATCTTCGATGCCACAACCAACCAATCTCATTCATATTAGCATTATTAGCAACTAAGCAATGATTATTAGTAGACAAATTGTCTAAGTCAATCAAGTATACATTGCCATTTCTATTTCCAATAAAAACAATGCTATTATCAATGGGATTAGCAACTGTGCATATAGAAGATTCAAATGATACTTTAAAACCTTTGTCACATAATTGACTAATACTAATTAAATTATGTTTAAACCATCAACATATAAGACATTTTCAATATATGTGGAGGGAGTTATTTGAATGTTACCAAACCCCAAGATTTGGCCTTTGCCATTGTCCCCAAATGTAACTACTCCTCCTCTTTTGCTTTCAAGGGTGATGAATTGATCTTTGTCACCCGTCATGTGCCTTGAGCAGCCGCTATCAAGATACCACTTTCGCTTTGATCTTTTGGCCGCAAGACTCCTGCAAAGATGATCAAGTCTTATGTTTAGGTACCCAAGCTTTCTTGGGTCCTTCATGGTTAGTAGCAATAAAAACTGTTCCTTTTGGAACCCATATTTTCTTTCCTTTAATATTTAAGTTTTTATTAGGTTTTAGAATTTTACATTCATAAGATTTATGTCCTTTTTGATTACATTTAAAGCATGTAAAATTACTTTGGCCAGCACGCACAAAAATATTTTTCAGTGATTTTTTTTCTAAAAGTGTTATACCCTAATCCGGCTTTGTCAAAAACTGCTTTTTGACTATTTAATAACATGTTCAATTTAGTTGAGCTTAAGGTAAACTTATCAACTATGTTCTTATATTTTTCAACCTCTTTCCTTAGTTTATCATTTTCATTGGAAATTAATTCTTTTTCTTTTACCAAAATTTTATTTTCAGATTTAAGTTTCTTAACTTCATTATTAAGATCTTCCTTTTCTTTAATGAAAGTTGAATTTTCATTTTTCAAAAGCTTGTATTTCTTTTTCAAAACCTTGAAATCGCCGACAAGTTCATTAAAAGCATCAAATAATTCATCAAATGCAAACTCATCGCAAGGGTTATCGGAACTTACCTCATCGTTGTCGTCCGCCATAAAACATACATTTGCGACTTCCTTTTGTTCTTCTTCTTCGGAAGAAGATTCTTCGCTATCACTCCAAGTCGCCACATAAGCCTTCTTTTTCTTTTTGTAGGCTTTCTTTAATTTAGGACATTCATTCCTAAAGTGCCCCGGTTTATTACACTCATAGCAAGTCAAGGGGTCTTTCTCTTTTTCTTTGTCCTTGTCCTTGTTCTTATCCTTTTCTCCTTTCCACTTTGCTCCAAATTTCTTCTTGTGGAAGGGTTTCTTTCTCCTCATGAATCTTTTAAACTTTTTAGCTAAGAGAGCAGTCTCTCATCATCATCATCATCATCATCGCTGCTGCTCTCTTCTTTTGCAGCTTTGAGGGCAATCACTTTCTTCTTCTTTGTGTCCTCCTCTACGTGCTGCTTCATTGTCAACTCATGGGTCATAAGTGATCCTAGAAGCTCCTCTAAGGGCAGAGTGTTGAGGTCCTTTGCTTCTTGGATTGCTGTCATTTTGGCTTCCCATGATCTTGGTAGTGACCTAAGAATTTTTCGAACAAGTTCTGAGTTAGTATATGTCTTACCAAGACTTTTTAAACCATTTACAATATCTGTAAATCTAGTATACATGCATGCAATGGTTTCAGATTGTTCCATGCTAAACAACTCATATTTATGAACAAGAATATTAATTTTAGATTCTTTTACTTGGTTGGTACCCTCATGGGTAACCTCTAATCTATCCCAAATCTCCTTTGCGGAATTACATGTGGAGATTCTATTAAATTCATTTGCATCTAAAGAGCAATATAAAACATTCATGGCTTTAGCGTTAAGCTGTGCCATCTTCCTATCATTATCATTCCAGTCCCTTTCGGGCTTAGGAACAATAGTGCCATCAATAACATGTGTGGGTGTACTAGGTCCATTAATTATAACACCCCATAGTTCATAGTCAGAAGCTTGAATGAATATCCTCATTCTAGCTTTCCAATATGAATAATTTGAACCATTAAACAGTGGAGGTCTATTCGTAGAATGACCTTCAGCAAATGATCCAACTTGAGCTGCCATTTGGATCTTTAGCTCTTGATCGTGTGATCAAAATCTAATGAGCACTAGCTCTGATACCAATTGTTGGCCCAGATGACAACCCAAGAGGGGGGGTGAATTGGGTTCTTTAAAAAATTTAAACCTTTTGAAATATTTGTTTGCTTAGTGTGAGTGAAAGTGAATGCAGATGCAAAAATAAATATAATCAATAAGATAGAGATAGAGATAGAGAAAGGAGACACGGCAAACACAAAGATTTTATAGTGGTTCGGTGTATCCAACACCTACGTCCACTCCCAAGATTCACTTGGGTCCACACTATAATCTTCCTTGATTACAGCCGAGTTGTTTTACAAGCTCACAACTCAAACTTGTTGTTTTCCCGGGATCACAACGAACCCAGCCGGTTTTTCGGGCTCACCAGCACAAAAACCCTAACACAAGCTATACCAAGCTTGTACCGAGGTAAGACTACCTCCACTAGTTCAATCCCCCAGATTGAACTAGACACAAACAAAAGAAATATTATTTTTCAAGTACACAGCTCCTCAATGAGCAAATAATCAAGTAAATGAACAAGGTTTAGAAAAGCCTGATTTGTAGTTGGTTGGCTTTTGAGCTTTTCTTCTTTTCTTCTTTTCTTCTTCTCCTTGCTAGATTGAATCAAGCCTCAGCTCCGATTCTTCACAGTTGAAGCAGTTGAGAAGGATTGAAAAGCAAGAAACTGATCCTCTTTCTTCAATTTGGGAAATCCACCAAAACTTTGATTTGAATGCCTTGGATTCCTCTTGAGCTTTTTGGAGTGGAGTGGATTTGAGCTAGAAGGTTTTTTCTCTTGAGATTCAGGCTCTCTCTTTTTCGGATTTTTGAATTGGGATTTCTCTATTTCCGTTTTTCTTCTTTTTTTTTCGTTCTTTTTGAATGATAGTCTTCCCTTTTTATAGATTTCTTTCAAACCATTTTTGGAAGAAAACTATCCGTTGGAGTGTACCTTGCAACAAAATATATCCATTAGAAATAAAGTAAAATAGAAATATTACCGTTAGAGCTGATCTGGCAATTTAATTTTTCATTCCAGGTGGGTTGGAGTCGACTCTAACTTTTCTGGAGTCGGCTCTAACTCGAAACACTTTAATCCGTTAATTCTGGAGTCGTCTCTGACTTTTCTGGGGTCGACAAGAAACTTTTCTGGAGTCGACTCTAACAGACCCGAGTCGACTCTAAGTCGGGCCAGAAAAATCAACATTTTATCTTTTCTGTTGGAGTCGGCTCTAACAGTCTCGGAGTCGACTCTAACTTCCGTGCCAGATACTGAAGTCAGCTCTGTGATTCTCGGAGTCGACTCTAATGTCTGCAATCTTACCTAGACATTAGATTCAATCCAGAACAAGATTTAACTCCTGATTTTGATCATTCAATCGACTTATAATCTGAAAAACTTAATCAAAATCATTAGAGCCTTCAATTGTTATACTCAAATAGTTTTATTAATCATCAAAATCATCAATTGGGTCAACAGCATTGAATAAGAGAAGCATAACTAACAGCATTATGAAGAGACGCCTGGCCCAGGAGAATACAGTCGTTCGCAAAAAGAAGGTGGGAGATGGGGGGTTTCAAAGGACCAGCCAAAAAGGGGGCGATGCGACAGTCCTGCTGAGCCTAATGAAAAGCACGAGAAAGGTCGTCCGCAGCTAGAACAAACAGAAACGGGGATAATGGGCAGTCTCAGACCCAAAGTAGAATGGAAGAAAACAGTCTGCATACCATTAACAATCAGAGAGAAGGATGGCTTCTGGATGCAGGCCATAATCCAATCAATGAACAGATCGTGAAAACCAAATTCAAGCAGAGTTCGGAGAAGAAAAACCCAGCTCAGCCTGTTGTAGGCACACTCCATATCAAGCTTAACTTCCATAAGACACTATCTGGCCGAGGCTCTCTAAAGATCATGCATAAACTCCTGTGCAATGAGGACATTATCGAAAATACTCCAACCTCTAATGAAAGCCCCTTGTTTAGTAGAGATGAGCTGAGGAATCACCACATGCAGACGGAAGACCAGAAGGCGTGCACAAACCTTATACAAGGTAGTGCACAGGCTGATCGACCGAAAGTGTTGAGGGTAGAACATCAGAACGCTTCGACACAAGAGTGACAAGAGTCCGATTCTAGTCAGTAGGAATGGATTTGGAAAGGAAAGCACTCTGAATAGCCTGAGTAACCTCTAGACCAACAATGTCCCAACAATGACTGAAAAATAATGGCAGAAAACCATCAGGGCCAGGCGCCTTATCATGCCCAAGGTCCCATAAAGCCCTGCGAATCTCATCAGCAGTGATCGATCTGATCAGGAGGTCGTTCTCGTGAGCTGAGACCTTCTTAGAAGGAGGAACCCAGAAAATAGGAGCCCTTGCACCTGATAACTCAGTCCATCTAGTCTGGAAGAACTGAAGTAATTGATCATGGATAACCACGGAATCGTCCTGAAGATTTCCCTCCTCATCAACTAATCGCCGGATCCTGTTAGCTGCTTGACACTTCAGAGTGGCCTGATGGAAAAACCTAGTATTACAGTCTCCCTTCCGAATCCACTGAACCTTAGATCGCTGCCTCCAATAAGACTCCTATTGCAAAAGTAGGGAGTGGTGAAGAGCGAGCTTAGATCTAAGAGAGAAGAGGTCAGGTTCAGGGAGACAGCCATCCCGGTCCTCCCTTTCCTGGAGAATAGCAATGTCGGCTTCAACCTGCTCAATATGTCTCACTAAGTCCCCAACCTCAAGTCTGTTCCATCTAGAAAGGTGATGCCTGACCAACTCCAACCGTCTAGAAAGACGGTAAATAGCATTACCTCTCATCGGTAAATGCCAGACCTGGGCTATAATGGCTCGAGCCGAGGGATAGGAAGTCCAGAACTACTCAAATCTAAACTGTCGCCACTGATGAAGATCAGTATCAGTGGATATCAAAATGGGACAGTGATCGGAAGCAATTGGGGCAGGTGAGTGACAGTGGCAGAAGGAAACATCTAGGTCCACTGGGCAGTGGCCAAGGCTCTATCCAATCTTTCCCAAACACGAGCCAAACCCTGGCGATTATTACACCAGGTAAATTGGGATCCCGAGAATCTCAGATCCAGCAAACCAGCTAAGGAGATAAATGATCTAAACTCAGAAATATCTACTAAATTAGTAACCCGCCTACCACCTTTCTTTTCGTTAGCAGCAGCAATACAATTAAAGTCACCAAACGAAATGGGCGAATACCCTGAACAAGGAGGGAGAGAATCTCAGACCAAAGAATACGCCTTTCCCTAAAATCAGTGCTAGCATAAACTCTCGAGAGGAGCCAGAGGTCATAAGACCCTTGCGAAACAAGAAGAGCAATCTGCTGATTACACTAATAAAAGGCATTCACCGACACCGAGGAGTGGCACCAAAAAGCAACAATCCCAACGGATAGGCCATCGGGCTCTACAGCATATGAAGACCACGATCTGGCAGCCTGTCTCCGAAATCGGACCAACCTGTCTCCTGATAACCGGGTTTCCGTGAGAATACATATATCAAAATTATGGATCTTCAACAGTCTACTAAAGGAGGATCGAAAAGACGATTTTTGAGCTCCTCTAACATTCCATATAAGGATTTTCATTTACAATTAGGGGGAGGATGGAGGCCACCCTGATCTTCCATTATAACCAATTTAGAAAGGTACCCTGAAGACAAGGTACCACCCACTTCCATCTGCATAATGCAATCCATCTTATATTATCAGCCCACTGGGCAGCAGCCTTAGGTACAGCTTCAGCAGACCGAGAGCCATCAACAGGGAGAGTGGAATCCTTCGGCTGACCCTGAATTACCAATTTGAGGCAGGATAGAACCGAATCATGGTTACGATTCACACCCTTTGTAGATTGACCCCTACTTGCAGCACAGTCAGAACCCTGACAAAAGGAGGCCTTATCGGGCCTGCTATCAAAAATAGCAGGACCCCGGCCAGGGTTCAAAATAGCAGTAGAGGTAAACTTCTCCTTGGAATCCTTTGACAAAGAAGCAATGCCTTTACCTTTCCGTTTCTCACTTTTGGAGGTAGTCCGCAGGGAATGGGACTCCTCAGGCCTGGCACGCTTAGAAGGACCCGGATTGGCATCCGACCGGGCCGTGGGCCTACAATCCCAATTGCCCGCACCCAAAAGGGCAAATGTGTTGTTAGAATTCAGCTTTTGGATCACAAAGAGCTAAAGATCAGAAACCACTATCTGAACATCAGTCTTCTCTGGACTCTTGGAATTGGCACAGGGCCTCACGATCAGCACGCTGCAATTGGCACTGGTGCCCTCAGAAGATAGCCTAAGAACCATCTTCAAGCTGGCCGAGGCATGATCGGGGACTACCACCACACTGACAGGAGTCTTGCCGGATTTCGGGGATCGCCGTTGAGCCGACTTGCCGGGAGTTAACCATCCCTCGGACGGAAGGCCCGGCCTCAAAGAGATGGTAGAGAGAGGTTCGGATGCAGCTGAGAAGATCCCAGGAGACTGCGAGGAGTTCTTCCACACCGAACAAGAGGGTCTCCAATGGCGGGTGGCCGACATCCAAGGCCCAAATCTAGGACCAACCGAAGGCAGCTCTGGATCAGAAGTCGGGGATGACACTGAACAGGGCCAGAGAGATGAATCGATCCATAGCTAGGGCATATACCTTCAAGGTGCTCAAACTAGAACTGCTGCCAGAAGGGAGAACCCATTCCCTAAATTCTGACACTCGGCCGGAGAGGATGCCGAAGATCCACACGAACACACACTCTAGCAAATCCCCCCTGGACAGCAGCCGAGTAGCAGAGTCGGCAAATACAAACTGACCCGCCGGTGCTAGAATAGCACCCAACACAGCATCATTCCAGAGCTCCATGGGAAGAGAGGGCAGACGCACCAGAGGAGGGCCGAGGACACCGCATCCATAGCCGGAACGAACTCCGAACGCCAACCCTCAGTGGCAACAGGCTACCCGTTGGCCACCCACGGACGGCCGAGCTCCATCTCCTTCACACCGGAGTCATCAAAACGGAAGATGTGGCAGCGATGAGCGAGACTTAATGGTTGGATGTCACCGGATACGCCCGCTCGCTGGAATTTCCTGATGAAAGCATTAGGCGGAACCCACCGATGGAAGGTGCGAGCCAAGATGGCCTTCTCCTTCCAGCAGGTGCTAGCCACCTCCAACGCCACAACAGGGATTTGGACAACATCAAGGAAACGGCCCTCCAGTTCGATCACCTCTGCCGCCGATGGGGAAGAAGAGACCCAGATGAAATCGGACACTTGCCCCTGTTCCACGCCTTCCAAGCATCAGGAACCCCATTCGCTGCCATTGGAGCAAGGGAAGCAGCCAAGGCAAACAACCGGGGAGGAAAGACCACCAGGATCAACCTGACACGCCGAGATCAATCAATCCAATAACGAGAGCATGAATCTTAAAGCAAACCTTGCCAAAGACGCCGGAGATAACGATGCACGAATATTAAAGCAGAAAAGATTGCCTTTTAGTTTCTTAGTAGTTCCTTCTTTCTTTCTCAGTTGATGAAGCATGTTTCCAACTTGAAAGTCATAGGTTTAAAATTAAAAAAAAATAGAAGAAATATCCCAAAATTCATTAAAAAATATTTGTGTTTATTTTATATGATGCTTAAAACTTTAACTTTCTATTTGTGTTAGGCATTTTTCATTCAAAAATTAAAACAATTTTGTTATATTTTTTATAAGATCATTGAAAATTCAAATTCATACAAGTAATTTGATTTGTATTGGCTCTTTGTTATTAAAAAAGTCAAACATTTTCAATGATTTATTTTTCCATTTAGTTACAATGCTTGATGATCATATCAATTTCATTGGGATGGAGCCTTGTCTTGCATGTCAATTGCATCGGATTTTTTTTTTTAAATATATAGCTCAAACTTTTCAAATAGAATGTTGCATCTTTTATGGTGGTGTTTGGAATAAAAGTTCTATAAAGCAATAGTGAACATTTGTTAGAATGCACATGTTCTTTTTATGCATTTTAAAAGCAAAACAATGGACAAAGAGAGAGATCTAACAAAGGTTCCATTAATTCTGTTGAGAGCTATTTCAAGCCCTTTCTTACTTTGAGCAAGTGCATCATCGTAGATTTTAAACAAATCTTTTTTTATTCTTTTGAAACTCTTAGATGCATTTGGTGCATAGAATATGATGGAATAAAAGAGAGTATAAAATAAGAGAAAGAATAAGACATGCTAAAAATTAGTTTATCTTATGTTTGATGACGATAGGATAAAAATTTAAATAAGATAATAATACAATTAGAAAAAAATAATAACCATTGTTGAAGAAAAGGATAAAAAATAGAAATGAAGTAATAGCCTAATAAGATAAAAATAAAAGTACTCATTTTGATCAAAAAATTATTCCTTTTTAATGAAACTAATCATTGTATGAGACAATTTTGTCCTATCCTTATAAAAAATAAACATAGAAAAAAACTAAAAAAAATTATATACTCTCCTTCTAATCTGGTATACCAAAGGCACTCTTAATCTTTCCCTTTCTTCTCCCAACTCTTTTGAGTGTCAATTCTTCGAAGTGGATGGATAAATATCCTTTATATCAACAAATTTAATGGCATGATTTACTTTAACAAAAATGTAGCTTTCATCTTGTTGAGCTCAAGCATAAGACTTATGTTCGCACCAACAATCTTTATCAGACGCTCCCGTGCACCACTGTAGTTGTCAAATTTTTCAAACGTGCCTTTTAATATCATCGGGACCTTAACCTTGATGCTCACCTGCTCTATCTCCTTCTCCGCTCCTATCTCTCCCCTCTTTTCATCTCTTACCCCATGACCTCTCTCTCCCCCCAATTTTGTTTCATCCACTCCTTCCTGCAAGTGGTGACCCAAGTGGAGGATGAAAAGGAAGTCATTCATCGAAACAAAATAGAACCTTTCTCAGTTCCATGTTCTCTCTTAAAACTTTGCCTTAAGATGAGCACAAAGATCCAACATATTCTAATAAGTTGTATATAAAATGATGATACACTCTATTCTACAGAGTTCTTACCTATGATTTTTGACACTTAAACTAGATTATCACATGTATGGTTTGGAAAAAGGATACATGATCTAGTTACTTCCAACTATTTAGTTGATTGCAAATAGCCTCTGATGACGCTCAATCACCCCTCCTGGACGTCGGGAACGGAGGCGCTTCTCGAATCCTCGCTCCGCCGGGTTGTCTGCAAAGAAGTCCCGGGACCGGAGGGGGTCTTCGGCGGGACCCTCCGACGGCCAAGTTAGTGACTGAGGTCACAGCTGAAGAAGGGCTCGAGTGAGCCCTGTTTTGTGTGAAAAGAGGGATCTCAGGGAGGAGGAATTCCTTTGAGAGTTGAGATGGCGATTTGGGGGCTATCGCGTGTACCTGTTTACTGGGTGGATTCACCTTTTTATAGGGGTTGATCCTGGTATGATCGCAGGGGAGTGCGTGAGTCAGAAGATCTGCTGAGCCCTCACGTGAATCTAGGCTGGTTAGTGGGCTACGTCCCATCAATCGGCGGGCTGTCGGGCGGCGCGCATCGGCGCTGTCGGGCGGCGCATGTTGACGTTGTCGGGCGGCGCGCGTCAGAGAGGCGGTTTCTTGAACCGCTGGGGCTGATCTGGCGAGAACTGGGAAATCCCGTCTTATCAGGGCCGAGCTGGGTCGACCAGAGATGGCTGGGGCCCATCCCGCTGGCAAGGAAGTGCCGGAGCGGGGCCGAATCGACGGACCTGGAGACGCCGGGGCCGAGTCGGTCTGGTCGGGGATGGCCCTGGTCGACTCGGCGGTACTGAGATGCCAGGGCTGAGTCGGGCCGGCCGGGGATGGCCTTGGCCGACTCAGCGGGACTGGAGATGCCGGGGCCGAGTCGGGCCGGTCGGGGATGGCCTTGTCCGACTCAGCGGGACTGGAGATGCCGGGGCCGAGTCGGGCCGGCCTGGAATGGCCTTGGCCGACTCGGCGGGACTGGAGATGCCAGGGCTGAGTCGGGCCGGCCGGGGATGGCCTTGGCCGACTCGGTGAGACTGGAGACGCCGGGGCCGAGTCGGGCCAGTCAGGGATGGCCTTGGCCGACTCGGCGGGACTGGAGACATGGAGAAAGTGTCGGGGCCGACTTGCTTGTAGAAGTAGGGGCCGGCTAGGAAGATGTCGGGGCCATCTGTGAAGTGCCAGGGCCAGCAGGGAAGTGCCGGGGCCGCCTGGGAAGTGCTGGGGCCGGCTAGGAAGTTGCCAGGATGCTTGGGAAGGTGCTGGGACCGGCTGGGAAGTGTCGGAGCCGGCTGGGAGGTGCCGGGGCCGCCTAGCTTGGAGACGTAGAGGGCCGGCTAGGAAGATGCTGGGGCGCCTGGAAAGTGTCGGGGCTGGCTGGGAGGTGCCGGGGCCGCCTAGCTTGGAGACGTAGAGGGCCGGCTAGGAAGATGCCGGGGCGCCTGGGAAGTGCCGGGGTCGGCTGGGAGGTGCCGGGGCCGCCTAGCTTGGAGACGCAGGGGCCGCCTAGCTTGGACACACGGGGCCGGATGGGAAGATGCCGGGGGCGCCTGGCTTGGATACGCCGGGGCCGGCTAGGAAGATGTCGGGACCGCCTGGGAAGTGCTGGGCCGCCTAGCTTGGAGGTGCCGGCCTTGGAGGTGCCGGCCTTTGGGGCCGTCGATCTTGGAGCCGTCGGCCTTTGGGGCCGACGGTCTTTGGAGCCGTCGGCTTTTGGGGCCGTCGATCTTGGAGCCGTCGGCCTTTGGAGGTGCCGTTCTTGGAGGTGCCGACCTTTGAGGTGCTGGTCTTAGAGGTGTCGGCCTTGGGGCCGTCGATCGTCGAGTGTCGGCCTTTGGGGCCATCGGTCTTTGGAGCCATCGGCCTTTGGGGCCGTCGGTCTTTAGAGCCGTCGATCTTTGGGGCCGTCGGTCTTGGAGCCGTCGGCCTTTGGGGGCGTCGGTCTTGGAGCTGGGGCCGACGGTCTTGGAGGTGTCAGCCTTTGGGACCGTCCAAAAAAAATTTTATTCTCCATGGGGTCAACTGGCTCCATCAAATGCCCCCCACACTCCTTGAGCTTGCGTGCTCTGCATCAGCTAAGCGAAAGAAGTATAGAACTTCAAGAAATTTTTTGGAGGCGAATTGATTACCTCACGCCCGCCACTAAAAGCAGCGTACGCTAACTTTTTTGGGGGATGCTCGTCAGTTAGCAGTTGAGGCAAAGATGAAGCCGATGAGGCAAAGTTGAGGCCATTGAAACCTTTTGAACCCTGGAGGGTGACCAGAGGGCACTTGGGCCAGGCTCAGGTGCCTTTTTCTTTAAAGAAATTGGTCTCCTTCTGCAGGATTGATCTGCCCCCCCAGGAAACTCTGTTGATTGGAATCCGCAGGTCTTGAGCGTGAGGGTGCTGACATGGAGCCGGTCTTTGTTGCCGATGCGGAGTCGGTCTTTGGTGCCGATATGGAGTCAGTTTTTGTTGCCGACGCGGAGTCGGTCTTTGGTGGTTTTCCTGTAACGCATTCAGATACTAATAAAAGAAACTTTTTCTCAGTGCAGTATACTTAACTTTTCGCAGCTGTTTGCCTTCACGGGTCTTTGTTGCCGATGCGGACTCGGTCTTTGGTGCCGACATGGAGTCGGTCATTGTGCCATCGTAGAGTCGGTCTTTGGTGCCAATGCGGAGTCGGTCTTTGGTGCCTACGTGGAGTCGATCTTTGTTGCCGACGCGGAGTCGGTCTTTGTTACCGACGCAGAGTCGGTCTTTGTGCCGACGTGGAGTCGGTCTTTGTTGCCGACGCGGAGTCGGTCTTTGGTGCCGACGCGGAGTCGGTCTCGGTACCGACGCGGAGTCGGTCTTTGGTGCCGACGCGGAGTCGGTCTTTGTGCCGACGCGGAGTCGGTCTTTGTTGCCGATGCGGAGTCGGTCTTTATGCCGACGCGGAGTCGGTCTTTGGTGCCGATGTGGAGTCGGTCTTTGTTGCGACGCGGAGTCGGTCTTTGGTGCCGACGCGGAGTCGGTCTTTGTTGCCGATGCGGAGTCGGTCTTTGTACCGATGCGGAGTCGATCTTTGTTGCCGATGCAGAGTCGGTCTTGGTGCCGATGCAGAGTCAGTCTTTGGTGCCGATGCGGAGTCAGTCTTTATTGCCGACGCGGAGCCGGTCTTTGTTGCCGACGCGGAGTCGGTCTTTGTTGCCGACATGGAGTCGGTCTTTGTGCCGACGCGGAGTCGGTCTTTGTTACCGACGCGGAGTCCAACGCGGAGTCAATCTTTGGTGCCGACGCGGAGTCCGATGCGGAGTCGGTCTTTGGTGCCAACGCGGAGTCGGTCTTTGTTGCCGACGCGGAGTCAGTCTTTGTTGCCGATGCGGAGTCGATCTTTGTGCCGATGGAGTCGGTCTTTGTTGCCGACATGGAGTCGGTCTTTGTGCCGACGCGGAGTCGGTCTTTGTTACCGACGCGGAGTCCAATGCGGAGTCGATCTTTGGTGCCGACGCGGAGTCCGATGCGGAGTCGGTCTTTGGTGCCAACGCGGAGTCGGTCTTTGTTGCCGACGCGGAGTCAGTCTTTGTTGCCGATGCGGAGTCGATCTTTGTGCCGATGTGGAGTCGGTCTTTGGTGCCGACACGGAGTCGGTCTTGGTGCCGACGCGGAGTCGGTCTTTGTTGCCGACATAGAGTCGGTCTTTGTGCCGATGCGGAGTCGGTCTTTGGTGCCGATGCGGAGTCGGTCTTGGTGCCGACACGGAGTCGGTTTTTGGTACCGACGCGGAGTCGGTCTTTGTTGCCGACGCGGAGTCGGTCTTTGTGCCGACACAAAGTCGGTCTTTGTTGCCAACGTAGAGTTGGTCTTTGTTGCCGACGCGGAATTGGTCTTTGTTGCCGATGCGGAATCGGTCTTTGTTGCCGATGCGGAGTCGGTCTTTGGTGCCGACACGGAGTCGGTCTTGGTGCCGACACGGAGTCGATCTTTGTTGCCGATGCGGAGTCGGTCTTTGGTGCCGATGTGGAGTCGGTCTTTGGTGCCGACGCGGAGCCGGTCTTTGTTGCCGACGCAGAACCGGTCTTTGTGCCGATGCGGAGTCGGTCTTTGGCGTCGACGCGGAGTCGGTCTTTGGTGCCGACACGGAGTCGGTCTTTGTTGCCGATGCAGAGTCGGTCTTTGTTACCGATGCGGAGTCGGTCTTTGTTGCCCACGCGGAGTCGGTCTTTGGTGCCGATGCGGAGTCGGTCTTTGTTGCCGACGCGGAGTCGGTCTTTGTGCCGACGCGGAGTCGGTCTTTGGTGCCGACGTGGAGTCGGTCTTTGTTGCCGACGTGGAGTCGGTCTTTGTTGCGACGCGGAGTCGGTCTTTGTTCCGACGCGGAGCCGGTCTTTGGTGCCGATGCGGAGTCGGTCTTTGTACCGATGCGGAGTCGGTCTTTGGTGCCGACGCGGAGTCGGTCTTTATTGTCGACGCGGAGTCGGTCTTTATTGTCGATGCGGAGTCGGTCTTTGTTGCCGACGCGGAGTCGGTCTTTGTTGCCGACGCGGAGTCGGTCTTTATTGCCGACGCGAGTCGGTCTTTGTTGCCGATGCGGAGTCGGTTTTGGTGCCGACGCGGAGTCGGTCTTTGTTGCCGACGCGGAGTCGGTCTTTGGTGCGATGCGGAGTCGGTCTTTGGTGCCGATGCGGAGTCGGTCTTTGGTGCTGACACGGAGTCGTCTTTGGTGCCGACACGGAGCCGGTCTCTTCCTAAGAAATATACTCATCCCAAGAGCATGATAAACAAGGATATTTTGAATAATGCTTTATTAAAGAATCAGCAAGCTACTGACAATACCGTCCGCGTTCCGAATGCGGGGGAGAAGCTTCCCATCTTGATGCCAGCTTGCTTCCTTCCATCGGTTCCTCGAGCTACTGCTCGCCCCTCATGAGATCATGCTATTGTTCCTTCCGTTGGGGCATTGTTGATGCAAATCTGAGGCGCTGGAGGTGGCGACGCACCCAGGGCCGTGAGGTTTCCTCGAACGAACTTGCCCAAGTGGCCCTGCTAAACAAATTTTTCAATGGCCCTCTTCAAATGGCGGCAATCTTGGTGTCATGTCCATAGTCTTGGTGATACCGGTAGTAAAGCTCTTTGTTGTGGGGGTTTACTGACTTTAGGGGACGTGGGAATTGAAAGTAAGGCTCCTCCTCAATCTCTAGCAGGATGTGGGAGATCGGAGTCGTGAGAGGAGTAAACCGCCCCTTAGGAACCAGCGCCTGGGGCCGGTGGTCAAAGCGACGGGGTGGTTCGAGCTGCCTGGATCGTTCCTCAGCTGGTTCCGTGAGTGTCGGCTTCTTATTGGAACTCCTATCGGCTTCCCTTCTGGACGAGTCAGCCTCGTTGGCACGGATATACTTCTGTGCCCAACTTAGGAACTCGGCATAGGAGCCGGAGGCTTTTTGTCCAGGGAAAAGGTGAAGCGGGACGGAAGGAGTCCCCGCTTCAGCGCCAGGGTGGCCACCGCATCATCGAGATGGTAGACCTCGAGGGCGGCGGTTTTAAATCGGGACACGAAGTCCCGCAGTGACTCTCCTTCCTTCTGGCGGACCAAGAAGAGGCTGTCTGCCACCCTTGGGATCCGGCGGAAGCATCGAAGTGGGCCAAAAATGCCCTTTCCAGCTCTCGGAAGGAGTTTATGCTGTGGGGGGACAGGCGTGAATGCCATGCACGGGCGGCCTTCCGCAGAGTTGCGGGGAAAGCCTTGCAGAGGAGGGCATCTGAGGCGCCCTGGACTTGCATCATAGCTTTGTAACTCTCGAGGTGATCGAGGGGGTCGGTCATACCATCATACGGGTCCATCTGGGGGAAGCGAAACCTGGAGGGAACCGGTTCCTCTAGTATGCGGCGAGTGTAAGGAGGACGAGTGTCGAACTCTTCCTCCGGCTGATGGTTGATCTTCTTGGCGAGCTCGTCGAGGTGCCGGTTGTACTCCTCCAGGCGTTCCTCCACCTGGCGGTTGATCGTCAGGGCCTTCCAAGATGGCTCAGAGGAAGAAGAAGAAGAGGAGGCAGAAGGAGATGGAGACGGAAGTCGGGACCTCCGCCTGGGTTCCTCGTGATGATGTGACTTGGGAGAAAAGTTGCTGGGGCCATGGTCAAGGGACCGTGGCCGCTTGGAGGACTCGCGTCGAGGCTTCCTAGGGGAAACCTGACGTCGGCCGGTCTCTCGCCGACCGGCCTCCCGCCGAGGAGAACCTCCCTCGCCGACTGCTGGCTGGCGGGGGGAGCGGTCTGGTGCTGGGTGGCCACGGACTGCTGCTGCTGGAGCCCGTGGACCATGGCGGTGAGATTCTGGACTTGCTGGGAGAGGGTTGCCAGCTGCTCTGCCGTTTGGATAATGGCGTCCGACGGCGGGCCGGCAACCAGAGGGTTGGTAGCAGGGGGATCGGCCTCCTGCTGCCTAGCTGGCGGGAGGAGCCCCGTCGGACAGCTGACGGAGGCATCCTGGGCTCGAGTCACCACCATGGCTTCTTGAAGAAGAGAGGGGACGAAAGATGTAGCTCGGAGAGAATGTTCGCTACTTTTTCTTATGCCCCCCTTCCCGGCACGCCAATCTGATGACGCTCAATCACCCCTCCTGGACGTCGGGAACGGAGGCGCTTCTCGAATCCTCGCTCTGCCGGGTTGCCTGCAAAGAAGTCCTGGGACCGGAGGGGGTCTCCGGCGGGACCCTCCGACGGCCAAGTTAGTGACTGAGGTCACAGCTGAAGAAGGGCTCGAGTGAGCCTTGTTTTGTGTGAAAAGAGGGATCTCAGGGAGGAGGAATTCCTTTGAGAGTTGAGATGGCGATTTTGGGGTTATCGCACGTACCTATTTACTGGTTGAATTTAGCTTTTTATAGGGTTGATCCTGGCATGATCGCGGGGGAGTGCGTGAGTCAAAAGATCTGCTGAGCCTTCGCGTGAATCTGGGCTGGTTAGTGGGCTACGTCCCATCAACCGACGGGCTATCGGGCGGCGCGCATCGGTGCTATCGGGCGGCGCGCGTCAGAGAGGCGATTTCTTGAACCGCTGGGGCTGATCTGGCGCGAACTAAGAAATCTCGTCTTATCAGGGCGAGTCGGGTCGACCAGAGATGGCTGGGGCCCATCCCGCTGGCAAGGCAGTGCCGGGGCGGGGCCGAATCGACGGACCTGGAGATGCTGAGGCTGAGTCGGGCCGGCTGGGGATGGCCCTGGACGACTCGGCGGGACTGGAGACGCCAGGGCCGAGTCAAGCCGACCGGGGATGGCCTTGGTCAACTCGGCGGGACTGGAGACGCCGGGGCCGAGTCGGGCCGGCCAGGGATTGCCTTGTCCGACTCGACGGGACTGGAGATGCCAGGGCCGAGTCGGTCGGCCTGGGATGGCCTTGGCCGACTCAGCGGGACTGGAGACGCCGGGGCCGAGTCGGGTCGGCCAGGGATGGCCTTGGCCGACTCGGCGGGACTGGAGACGCCGGGGCCGAGTCGGGCCAGCCGGGGATGGCCTTGGCCGACTAGGCAGGACTGGAGACGCCAGGGCCGAGTCGGGCCGGTCGGGGATGGCCTTGGCCGACTCGGCGGGACTGGAGACGTGGAGAAAGTGTCGGAGCCGACTTGCTTGGAGAAGTAGGGGCCGGCTAGGAAGATGCCAGGGCCGTCTGCAAAGTGCCGGGACTGGCAGGGAAGTGCCGGGGCGCCTGGGAAGTGCTGGGGCCGGCTAGGAAGTTGCCAGGATGCTTGGGAAGGTGCCGGAGCCGGCTGGGAGGTGCCGGGGCTGCCTAGCTTGGAGACGTAGAGGGCCGGCTAGGAAGATGCGGGGCGCCTGGGAAGTGTTGGGGCCGGCTGGGAGGTGTCGGGGCCGCCTAGCTTGGAGACGTAGAGGGTCGGCTAGGAAGATACCGGGGCGCTTGGGAAGTGCCGGGGCCGACTGGGAGGTGCCGGGGCCGCCTAGCTTGGAGACGCAGGGGGCTGCCTAGCTTGGACACGCCGGGGCCGGCTAGGAAGATGCCGGGGGTTTTTTTTAGGTTGGATACGCCGGGGCCGGCTAGGAAGATGCCGGGGCCGCCTGGGAAGTGCTGGGCCGCCCTAGCTTGGAGGTGCCGGCCTTGGAGGTATCGGCCTTTGGGGCCGTCGGTCTTGGAGCCATCAGCCTTTGGGGCCGACAGTCTTTGGAGCCGTCGGCCTTTGGGGCCGTCGGTCTTGGAGCTATCGGCCTTTGGAGGTGCCGTTCTTGGAGGTGCCGGCCTTTGAGGTGCCGGTCTTGGAGGTGTCGGCCTTGGGGCCGTCGATCGTCGGGTGTCGGCCTTTGGGGCGTCGGTCTTTGGAGCCGTCGGCCTTTGGGGCCGTCGGTTTTGGAGGTGTCGGCCTTTGGGGCCGTCGGTCTTTGGAGCCGTCGGCCCTTGGGGCCATCCATCGATCTTTGGAGCCGTCGGTCTTTGGGCCGTCGGTCTTGGAGCCGTCGGCCTTTGGAGGCGTTGGTCTTGGAGCTGGGGCCGACGGTCTTGGAGGTGTCGGCCTTTGGGGCCGTCTAAAAATTTTTATTCTCCATGAGGTCAACTGGCTCCATCAGCCTCCAAACCAACTTTAATGAAGTGGTCAAAACGAAAGTTTTTTTTGACCTAAGGTCAAATAAAATCACTTGAAGCAACCTTTTCCTACCCCTATTTATAGTCACTCCAAATATGGCTTTTTATTTAGATTCCATTTATTCTCAATTCAAGCTCCCTCAATGAAGACCCAGGCTACCTTCTCTCTCCTCCCAATACCATCTCTCTCCACGTGAGCTTCTAGCTTCCCATTATTTACAAGATATTGGGAATCTAATAAGCATGATACATGAAAGATCTAGAGACATAAGATAATCTAGAGCAACTCTAGTGTGAAAAGATTATCAAACAATGTAGTCATAAAAATCAATTGTAAAATTATTATACAACCACACTGCCAAAGAAAGGTCCATAATAGCTGTCAAAACCATTTGCAATAATGCAATAAACTATTAGCAAAACTTATATAAATGATTGATAATCCATGGCAACAAGTGGCATCATGAAAAGCTATAATCACAATTTTAATGACTATTCATATAAATAACTCAGTGGACATGGTTTAAAGCCAATACATAATTATTTTGTTTTCATATATTTATATTATAAATTCTATAATAATTTTTTCATTAAATGCAGTGTAAAAGCACATGCATAAATTAGGTAAAGTGGAACCCTATTATGGCAATAATGTCAAGTTGGGGTTAAATTGTCTAAGCATTTAATCAAAATACAACTTGACCCCTAGAATTAGGCCAATAAACTCCAATTGAAGTTTCTATCCATTTTGATGCTTATATTTATGACTTAAAAAAAATCCTTTTCTAGGTTCCTAAAACCATGTAAGAACCCTCCAAAAAAATTGCATTTCAACATTGTCTTTGATAAGCATGTTTATTGCATGAGTTACTCATAGAGAAATAAAAAAATAACTATTAAATTATAAGGTCTTTTTTGAGTAGGCTTAAATGAAGAATAGAAATAATTTAAACCCTCCAAATAATTAGGCTCATATAAATTTAAATATTAGATATTGTATAAAATATAGACTAATTTGGTGACCTAATCTAACCTAACAAAATTAATTTCTTGAGTTTAAAATTTTAAGTTGCAACTGGATTCTAATTTAGTTAATTAAGTTTAATTGTTATTTAAGCTAATATAACTCTATCAATCTTTTTTTACTCTAATCAAATTTATATTTAAATTAGAAATTATTGAACTTATGGTAAGTTTTAATTTGCTTCACTAAGTAATAGAAGGAATTGATCTAAAGTTTTACATCTTGTTGGAAGGGATGGCTTAATTGGTCCTAACTTAAATCAATCAAATTTCCAGTGATGGTGTCAGCTTCAGGGAGAGAGGGAAGGGTCACTAGTAATAACAATTAGTTCAAAGATGAATATATTTACTTGTGCTTTCAACACATCAAGGTGATTGTTACAAAGAATCAAACAATCTAGTTGCATTTATTATTATTAATATAAGTGTTGCTTTTATAATAATGCACTATTGTGAAACAAAGTAAATAATGGAAAATAACGAAATAACAAAATAAATATAAAAATATAGGTATCAAGGTTACAAGAATGTGACAAGGAAAACTTGACAAGAAACTTTCCATTTTCCTAAAGAAGATAATGATAGAACATAATTCCTCGTAAAATAGATTCAATCATAAAACATGATTCTTTATAAGATAGGTCTTATGTTTCATATAGAGGGAGGCTTGATTTTCATGTTACTTACTTTTTAGGCTTTATGACATCATTTTGGCTTAATAGGTTTAATGAAAAATAATGAAACAACCATTTAAGTAAAACTAATTTATTTCAATTTTTAAATATATTTGTTAGAACTTGTAAAGTAAATAGTCCTAAAAAGTTTTGTCTTATAACCGTCTCTTTCTCGTTTACTCCACCTCTTCTGGTGTTAAGAAATGAAACATCTACCTTTATGACCAAGGATAGATAAAGCAAGGGAAGAGGAGAGAAATTCTCTCTTTTTTTCTTAGAAAAAAGAAAATTAGAAAAACATCTACCTATACATGAGGCTTATAAATAGCCAATTCTAACATGAAAGATTGATTAAAGGAATGGAGTAAAGAAATAAGAGGATGATACATAGAACTTAGTCAGAAGTTCAAACAAAGTAAATTTAGCTATAGCAATTGTGTGCTGCCAGCAAAATCATTAATTAAATTTAAAATCTAAAATTTATAATAATTAATGAGGCTATCAAAATTTTCTACCAAAAAAGAATCATTAAAAAGAATAATTCCATAACATTAAAAAAGAATAATTTCATAACATTAATATTAGAAAATTTTAGAAAATGAGGCTATCAAAATTATAAATAGTAGACATATGCCTATGCATTATACGAGCAGTGGAATGATTTAAATTTAAAAATAAAAAATAAGATGAAAAATATAGACAAATTTTTCTAATTTTATATAATTAAATTTAAAATTTTAATATCGTTCTTTTTTATGTATACTTTTCAACATTCAAGATCAAAAGAGGCATAAGATAAATAAAATAAATATATTAGACACAAATATTTCTAAATTCTAAAAAGAGTTTAACTGAGGTGGAACTATAGTTTTAAAAATAGTTGGAATCTTAATTTGCTTAAAGAATTAGAGTTGGTAAAACCTAAATAAAATAAAACTTCTATAGGCTTATAGTAATTTATAATGTAAGAAATAGTTGTATAATCGAGGATTTTCAAAAGTAAAAGGTAGAAATTTTTAAAATACAAGATTTAAATGAAATAAAACTCTTTTATGAGTAGGCTTATGGGTTTGCATATAAGTAAGTTTCTCACCTCAAGTTTTTGATGCTTTATATTGCACTTTATTTCTACACTTATTAAATAATATGATTTAAAAGTTATCTAACATATAATCCATGGATGTCTTAGAGTAGCAAGCGGTCAATTATGTCTGCATGCATTATTTTTATAATATTTATGTAAATGCTCTAATTTTTTTCTTTATTTCTATTGATCTTATATTGATTTTGATGATCATAAAATAATTAAGTATGATGCTAATGATTTTGTAGTTAAGTTAAACAAATTTCAGGTGAATCATCAAGATGATGTTACTCCAAATTAGATTACTCTAGATATCAAAAGAAAGGTATTACAAAGGTAAAATGAAGGTATTGGGATTATATTTTTACAAGTCCAAATGTTTTGAAAAGGGCAAATTAATTTTTCAAATGGACTTTTGCTTCAAAGGTATCATAAAATATTTGTTTTATAAATGACTAAAACTACCTTTGCATGAACTATTGTATTATTTCTTATAGCATGAAAAACATTTTCAAATGAGCCAATGGATTTGTATTCCAAATGTTTTTCCTCAAGCCCAAATGTTTTATCATGATTCTTTAATATTTGATCATTCATTTCTCAAAATACTAAATCTATATTTGATAATCTATCATGTAAAAATTATTTCTCAAAGCATTGCATGACAATTATGTAAATCCCACTAAATGTCGTTAATGGCATTCCTGTAAATCCCATTGAAAGCTGTCAGTGGCATTGAAAGCTACGGTTAATGTATTTCAATTGAACAAAGCTTTATATGGATTGAGACAAGTACTCTGGGCATGGTTTGATAGGCTTATTAAGTTCTTGAATAGCAATAAATTTATTAGTGAAAATGTTGATACAACATTATGAATTAAAAGATAGAATAATGATATGTTGATAGTATAAATTTATGTAGATGACATTATATTTGGTGCTACTAATAATTTCTTGTTCCAAGACTTTGCAAAGTTCATGCAGGAGGAGTTCGAGATGAGCATAATGGGTAAAATCAATTATTTTATCAGACTTCAAATCAAGAAATCAATGAAGAGGATCTTCATAAGCCAATCCTTGTACATCAAGAAAATTTTGAAGAAGTTTGGCATGAAGAAATCTAAATGTAAGTGATATGGGTTGCAGGCCCATGATCAGCAACTAGTGGTATCAGCTTGATCTATTTACTCCTTGCTTGATATGATTTTATTGTAAGACTTGGACTATTAAATGCCTACTTTATTAGTGGTATTATTTCTTGATCATATCTTATAATAAATTGCCTATGCATGAAATGAAAAGGATTTGATAAAGGTGATGCATATTTTGTTGTAATATCTTATTTGCATATCACCTATGTAAGAACTCTTATGTTATCATATGAAATGTGAAATTGAAATGTGGTGATTGTTATAGAATGTCTATGTATTTTTTATATATACATTGAGATTAGCACGATACATTTATAAAATATTTGGATTATGTGACATTGGTATCATTTCTTGCTTGAAACTTTTATTGCATATAGACCAAACTTGAAATATTAAGGGAGAGAAGAATGTAAGCATATTTGAACTCAAATATTTGATGTGGTATCTGTTAATATTGTATCTCAATATGTTTTTAAATTAGTAAGGGGGAGAAGAAACTTACTTGAATATCTGGATACTTTGATGCCTTGCACTATGATGTATTGAATATTAAATATCTTATTGTTATAAGTGCTTTGATGTATGAAAGTGGTATCAACTCCTATATATGTGGTAATAATTTGAATGTATTTTCTTTTGACATCAAACTATAAATATGAAAAAGTGATATTTTGATCCTACATTCAAAAGTTTTTAAATTGGTATCAATTGAGTTATGAATAATGATTGTTATTAAATGATTAATATTTTGTATCTCATTGTTACTATTGAAGATTAGAATTTTTACAATATGAACTTTGTTGTGAACTTTAATATATTTGGACCTTGATGTATTTTGAACCTTGATATATGTTGTTTTTATGATTTGAGAATATGAACCTGATGAACTTTGATGTATCTTTGTTGTATGGTTGAAATTATATCTTGTATGATTAAGCCACGAACTTAATAGTTTTACGCCTTTTAATGCATTGTGAATGCTTAATGATTTTTTTTATGAATGCTTAATTGTGCACATTCTTTCATCTCTTTTTGATTAATGACAAAAAGGGGGAGAGAATAGCATACACTTCATTTACATTTATAGGAGAGAATAGCATACACTACATTTACATTTATGGGAGAGTTTAGCATACATTATATTCATGGGACATTCATGGGAGAGAATAGCATGTAAAAAGAAAAGTATATACATTAAAGGAAGAGAATTTTATATATATTTTTTTGTATGCTTAATGGTTTTATCATCATCAAAAAGGAGAAAATTGTTGACCTTATATTGATTTTGATGATCACAAAATAATTAAGTATGATACTAATGATTTTGTAGTTAAGTTAAACAAATTTTAGGTAAATCATCAAGATGATGTTACTCCAAATTGGATTACTCTATATATCAAAAGAAAGGTATTACAAAGTAAAATGAAGGTAATGTGATTGTATTTTTGCAAGTCCAAATGTTTTTGAAAAGGACAATCGAATTTTTCAAATGGACTTTTGCTTCAAAGGTATCATAAAATATCTGTTTTATAAATGACTAAAACTACCTTTGCATGAACTATTGTATTGTTTCTTATAGCATAAAAAACATTTTCAAATGAGCCAATGGATTTGTATTCCAAATGTTTTTCCTCAAGCCCAAATATTTTATCATGGTTCTTCAATATTTGATCATTTATTTCTCAAAATACTAAATCTATATTTGATAATCTGTCATGTAAACATTGTTTCTCAAGTATTGCATGGCAATTTTGTAAATCCACTACATGCAGTTAATGGTTTCTGTAAATCCCATTGAAAGTGTCTGTGGCATTCCTGTAAATCCCATTGGAAGCTGTTAATAGCATTTCTGTAATTCTTAAAACCATGTGGGACTTCAAAATCCTGGATCATGGCTTTGGTTAGCTAGTTTTCCTTTCACAGCTAGGAACATTGTTTGGGAATAGCTAACTGGTTAGCTAGCTTTCCTCCCTTCTTAGCTAGCTGGATGTCTTCTTTAGCTAACTACTTTTTCCTGTAACAGTATTGGCCGAACCATGCTTATTTTTAGTTAACTAGGGAGCTAGCTGGCTGTCTTTCTAGCTAGCTAAGATCCCTTGTAAGCTAGCTGATTGCCTTTGGGAGCTAACTAAATTGTTTGTCAGCTAACTACTTTTTGCAGAATTTTCTTCAAGCCGAGAGCCTCCTTTTTCTAGTTAGCTGGAGAGCTAATTACCTTTTGAGGCCTCTCTGTTAATGAACGTTGCTTCCTGCTCAGTTAGCTAGAGAGCTAACTAGCTCTTACTTGAGTTAGCTAAAGAGCTAACTATTTTCAAGGCCTCTCTGTTCATGAAACGTTGGATTTTTGCTTTTGTGGTTAGTTAGCTAAAGAGCTAACTAGTTTGTGCCTTAGTTGCCTAAGGAGCTAACTACTCTTCTTGATGTTCTTATGGCCGTGCAACTCTTGTGCATAGTTAGCTAGAGAGCTAACTACGGATGCCTTTTTGCTGTGAGAATTCAAATTTGGCTAGCTGGTTAGCTAGCTTGTGGCTTCTCTTTTCTTCTTGGCCGAACGCCTTCAAGTCTCTCTCAACTATCTGGAATTAATTCCAGCCTACTCGGGCGTGCTCTCTCTCTCTCTCTCTCTTTATTGACTTCTTTTCTTCAGTTATATTAACTTTTTGATCTCCTGATTCTTGCAGAGTTTTTCCTTCAGCAAATGGATTCAATGCATTAAATGTTCAAGGAAAATATTTTACAATGGTTATATTTTCTTCCGTTTTACTTTCCATTTATTCCAATTGAATCTAACGGATATTTTTGATGTTTGCGATTACAAGAAGAAAAAAGGGGATTGAAAAAGAGAAAGAAATAGAGGAGAAAATCGTGTGAAAATCTTGTTGAAAATCTTTGTGAAAAGTTAGTGTTGAGCTTTCATTTATTAATCACTACAAGAGCTATTGGAGTGTTGATTCAAGTGGTTGATAACATTTAAAGAAGAGATCCGGTGCATTCAAGAGCTTACAAAGAGGAGTTTCAAATTTATTGAAGGCATCATCCAAACCTCCAACAACCACAAGAAGGCTTCGTTCATTCCTCAAAGCTTCATCCCAAAGAAGAAGCCAAAAGCTTCGAAATTTGTAAAGTGATCTTTCATTGTTTTATTTGCTCATTTTAGGAGCTTCTTGTACTTAAACCTTGATATTTTTGTTGTAAGGCTTCCTTGTGCCATGAAACAAGAGGACTAGCCAGGTAAGGCTAGGGGTTGGCTTTCTTGTACCGTAAAAAAAAAGGACTAGCCGGGGAAGGCTAGGGGTTTGCCTGCCTTGTGCCATATAAACAAGAGGGCTAGCCGGGGAAGGCTAGATGTTGTAATCATTGTGATACGATTAGTGAAATTCCCAAAGAATTTTTGGGGAGTGGATGTAGGTGTTGGGTTTGGCATCGAACCACTATAAACTTGCTTGTATTTGTGATTGCTTGCATAATTTCTGTGATATTATTGTGTTCACTTCACTACACCGCTGCCTATTAAATTTTGATTAGTGATAAGCACATATCTGTGCAAATAATTTTAATACCCAATTCATCCTCTCTCTTGGGTTGCTACATTTAGGCAACAATTTCTAATTTATGTGCTACCAAATATTTGTATTAATATTTATATCACTACAATAAATTTTTGATTTTTCAATGCTAAAAATGTCATTTGCTGACACTTTAAAGCATCAAAAAATATTCTCCTGACGCTTTTACATGCATCGTGATGCTGGGGATGGAGCCGTTATTTGCCGATGCTTTTGAAAAGCATCGGCAGAGCGCCGTGTCATACCGATGCTTTAAAGCATCGGTAAAGGTTGATCTAGCCAACGCTTTAAAGCGTCGGCAAGTGTAATTTTTTCGACGCTTTTTAGAAGCATTGGGACGTGCCGAGTCGGACTGCATTGATCATGCCGACGCTTTAAAGCGTCGGCATGATCAAATTATCCCGATGCTTTAAAACATCGGAAAATGCTGACAGTTGCCGACACTTAAATGCATCGGCATATTCTATTTTTTTAAAATAAAATAAAGAATAGAAAAGTTTTAAAAAATTATATTAAACCTGTTATCTGGATCTTCAAATAACTGTGCATCCATACTACCAATTGTCACTTCTTTTGATAATCCTTCTTAATCATTCCTTCCTCTTTTTTTAGAATACTTTGAGAATTTACCATATGTGTAACTGATGGAATCAATTTGCATACAAATATTAGTTCCGGAAGGTAGAATAGGTGCACATCCCAATTCTATGGTACCATCAAATAAATCTTTCTGGAAACGAAATGGATGATTAGGTTCTAATCATCGACGATGTCCCCTATAACAAAATTTTTCTTCATTTTTAACCAAATTGAATGTGTCGAATCGGCACAGCAAGGACGTGCAACCCTTCCCTTTGTACTCCAACCAGATAAATTGGCATATGCTGAAAAATCATTAATAGTTCACAACAAAGCTACCCGTAGTTTAAATGTTTCACCATTTGAAGCATCAATTGCATCGACACCTTCCCATAACTGTTTCAATTCCTCTATTAAAGGCTGTAGAAAAATATCAATATCATTTCCTGGACCCTTATCACCTAGAGTAACCATTGACAAGATAAGTGAGGATTGTTTCATGCACAACCATGATGGTAAATTGTATGGTTACAGAACAACTGGCCAAGTGCTATATGTAGAATTTAGAGTTCGAAAAGGATTGAAGCCATCTGAAGCTAAACCCAACCGAACATTACGAATATCACAAGCAAAATCAGATTGCCTAGCATCAAATGCTTTCCATGCTAGACTATCTGCTGGATATCTCAACATTCCATCCTTTGCACGCCCTTCATCATGCCATCTCATTAATGAAGCTGTTTTCGATGATGAATATAGCCTTTTCAATCAAGGAATAAGAGGAAAGTAATGCAATACCTTCGCCAATTTTTTTGTTTTGTTCATTACATCATCCTCATCCTCTTCATGAGTTGTCCATCGTGATGATCCACATACATTGCATGACTCTCAATCAACATTTTCATCGTGATATAACATACAATCTTTCAAACAACTATAAATCTTTTGATATCCAAGATCCAATTTGTTGATAACTTTCTTTGCTTCATAATAAGAGGATGGTAAACCAGTGCCTTCTGAAATCCTTTAGTAATTTGAGAAGCATGGTAAAACTCTTTCCGGACCATCCATTCATAGATTTTATATGGAATAAATGTATAAGAAAAGAGATCTTAGAAAATTTCAAACAATCCAGATATAATTGTTCATCTGCATCTTTAATTAAATTATGATACCGAGCTGGCTCATGTATCTGCTCCTCCTCAATGTTTATTCCATAAATATAGATTAGTTGAACCTCCAAAGTTTTGAACATCATGCCGAAAAGCATCTGTGATCAAACCTGTCATATCATCTCTTACAAGGTTATCTTGCATATTACCTGATCCAAGATCAGACGAGGAGGGTTGATTACTTGATAATGGCAACATACATTCTCCATGGAAAACCCACTTAATATAACCTCTTGAAAAACCCTTTCATACTAAATGTTCTTCAACGGTTTGTGGATCTAAATAAGAATTGTTAATACATCACCGACATGGACATAAAATCTTTCCATTTAAACTACTTTTATCCATACCAAATTTAATGAAATCACGAACTCCATCTAAATATTCTATGGTATTTTTTGGTTTATTTATCCAACTTTTATCCATTGTAGGATAAATGATTGATAAACAACCAACTTTTGTCCAATATCCTGCACGTATTTCATCATCATAAGTGTTCAACATTAGATCGTCATAGGATAAATGGTCAAAATAAGAATATAAGTTTCTCATTTGATGAGGCAATAGACTATGAAGAAAATAGGAGTAGAAAGTCACAAGTTCATCGTAAATTTAGCCCTTCAAATAATGACCAAATAGTTGCACCATGTATCATAAAACTATTTAAAATCAATTTATATATAGCAAGAGAGGTTAGTGCAGGATTAAATTATTTTAGAAGCAATGACCTCAGTCCACAAATTGTGCAAGATCCTTCTCTGTTAAAATGAGATCAACCTTCTATTTTATTAGCAAGAATATCAGGATATTTAGAAATTGCAGGGCTGCACTATGAAGTTTTACAAAGCAAATGCAATCATAGTATTTATCATCTCAAGGAAGAAGGATTTAGTCAAACATTCTCCATTTTATTGTAAACCTATGGACTAGCCATATTAGAATTCAACCAAGTAAAATCTAAAAAACAGGAACTGGTTTTTACATGCAAGCATGCATGTCATGAGTTTCATATTTTCTTCAAATACACTACAAAGGATTGATGATGTCACTAGGAAACTTGGCTTCACCAGAGCTTCTAGAGTAAACAAGTTCAGTTCCCTCTGCATATGACAATCAAAACAATACTGCATGTGTATTGCTAGGTTGGTTGCAACATAAAGATCAATAATGCTTTACTCAACCTATCACCCTCCTTTACAAATATTCACGGGGCTCTTATCAGCAGGCATGTAGGAAAGATATAGCAACCAATGCAGGATCTGTCGTATTAAATTTGCTCAAAACATAAGTAGAAAAACAGATTGTTGTAACACTTCTGTGGTAAAGTACGATGGATGTCATTTCACTATCCCATACAAGTCCACTGCTCAAGCTGTAATTTCCCAGCATGAGTTCAGATAGACTAAAAGTGAATTATTTTAAATTTATTTTAGAGTTTTTTTTTTAGTTATTCTATCAAGTATTTGACACTTATCAAGAGCCCGTTTGATAGATATGTACCAGAGAGGGGGGCTCATCTTGGCTGTTGTTGAGAGAAATATCAGTCAACTAGTTACTTGACCCTAAAAGCTGAAGCTGTTAGGGAATGGCTCAACAAGATATATTAAACTCAGCATCCTGCCCTCCCATGTAGCCTGGATCACACATAAGGAGGGATAAACAGGTCAAGACAACAACTAACATCGGTTATTATGACAACCAGATTTATCAAATAAATAACTGCCTTAGTGGGGATTTGAACTCATTACTTCCAATAAGCTAAGTTTTAATACCACATTAATTAACCAGCTGGATTCAAAAGCTTAAGTTATTAGGGAATGGGTCAACAGTGCATGGATGCACAAATCTCAACAATATCAAGAGTTATCGGCAATTCTGAATCATATTTAAATAATAACTATTCCATAACATTCTTGCTTACAATAAACTTCGTAGTTTATTGGCTCATAACTTCATCTAAGTTTGCCAAAACCTATCTGAACTTTTGAGAGCAAAAAACTCCTGAAAGGGCAAGTCTCCTCCATATGTTGTTTTCAGTACTTATCAAAATTTAGTTCTTTAACGTCCAACTATTTCAAAAAATCAGCCGATACCTTCAGCTAGTCTTGCATTCTATTGCTGTTATCAAAGTGTAGTTCTTTAAGGTCCAACTATTTCAAAACATCAGCCGACACCTTCAGCGAATCTTGTATTCTATTGCTTCCCCTCCTAAATTGCATCACCAAAATCAGCCTATTAAGGTGCAAGAATTCCATCCTTGAATATGAGGACCTAAAAAACCATAGACTGGCTAGAGAGGCAAAAGAAAAGAACCCAAGTGAACGGATAGCTCGGATCAGCATTGAACAATCTACCATTCTTTATTAGCAAACAACCACCAACCAGCACACAAAACCAGCAAAAAATCAGCATCAGTCGAAAACACCCTTAATTAGTTTTTCATTTAAAGAAAAGAGTTGCAGTGATGCAGGGCAGGGCTTAAAGGGAGACCCATTCACGGAAATCTAGAAGAAACCTAAGCCATATCAGTTGAATACCTAATTTCTGGCATGCCCTAAACTTCAATGCCTTCAAAGGTTTTGTTATCCGTTAATGGAAAGTAATGGAAGCATCAGCGCTACTACTCTAATCTCCCCATCCTCAAAGATGAGGGTTCAGAGCTATAACCATCACCAAATCTTTTGAATCGTTGGTCAATCTTCTCTAAGGAAAAAAAATAAATCTGAGGCAAAATAAATCAAGGGGGAAAAATAGCGAATGCAAACAGATACCTCAATGGCTCCGGGGTTTGGGGAAAACAATCCTCAAAACCATATTTTCCCAGAGAGAAAAATGCAAGCCTACTGATCAAACACCCCCCAATCCAACCCAAATGCCAAGAAAAATCATCGAGTCCACCCTAAAAAAATTAAAGAGAGAGCAGAAGGAGTGATACCCAGATCGCGAAACCGCAAAAATCGTTGCACTGGGAGCTCCGGAGAAATCACAAGGCTTTACCGATGGGGACGTCGAGGACGGAGAAAGCTATAGGAGAGCCGAAGGAGAGGGACGTCGAGGACGACGAGGTCGGTAGCAGAGGTCACCGGCAGGCAGCACCACCGATGGGGACAAGAACAGTGAGGAGATCGGTGGAACTAGGGCACAGTGAAGAGCGACAGATCGTCGGAGGCCGAAAACTAAGAGTAAAGGCACGATGAGGGAGATCGGCGGAGCTAGATGATCGGGCTAGGGGGAAAACCGAGAGATAGGGCAGAGGAGCGTGGCATGGGAGACGAAAAACAAAAGCTAGGTTGGGGGGTAGCTTTTACTCTAAGCTGATCGAAGGAGCCAAGTTGGGGGAGGGGAAGGAGTAGTCCGAGCAGTTGATATCCCAACGCTAATAAGCGTCGTTGTATGTCAATGCTTGTAAGCGTTGTTATATGCCAACTCATTTTACTTGCATCGAAAAATCTAGTCCGATATAACATATGCCGACGCTTATAAGCATCGTTATCTGCTGACGCTATTTAAACGCGTCGGCAGGTTGCAGGATATCCCGACGCTCCAACCTAGCGTCATAAAAAAAGAGTATTTAGTATGATAGCAACCTTTTTTTAAAAAAGTCAAATAGATATACATTTTGAATCCTAAAGATATATGAAGTCATGTTTAGTGCATAATATTTAGTTTATACTTTGATTTTTATAAAGCAAGATGTTCATATTTCAATCTACTTGACTTAATCAATTTTTTCTTGTTAAACCTCCAACATAGAAATATTAATTCTAAGAGATCCAACAATCAAAAGCATGAAAACAAATTTACATGACCTTAATATATACAATGTCTTCCCAGACTTATTTTAACGTGCTCTAAAATTGTTAGGATGATAAATAGTTTTAATTGTTAAATATTTCATATAATATGCAAACGATAGAGACTAATATAATAGGTTACTAATACAACCAACCGAATATAAAGTTTTTTCTCACTATATCATACTGCTATATATTAGTACAATAAAATTATGTATTTTTATGGTAATATATACATTTCTATCTCAATATTTGCAGCTCATACATGTTGGAATTATACTTACCATACATATAACCTCACATTAACTCTCAATCCTACTTTAGCACTGAGTCAATTTTTTTCTTTCAAATACTTGTGATGTTTACAACCACTATGCATTAGTATCATAAAATATAATAATAATAATCAAGGAATAATAATACAACTATAAATTAAAACCCTACTATAATATATCAAAAAATATCATTTTGTATGAACTTATATCATAACTACTATTGTATATAAAATATAAAATATATAACATTGCAACACCAAGTTATATGCCTTTTTTTCATAAAAAATAAAATTTATATCTATAAAGTAATATATTTGGTATAACTTTTCCTTGTTCTTTAACAAATACATCCAGATGTCATTTGCAACATTACAAAGTTTATTATTATGTTTTTAAAAAATAATTCAATCAGAAAAAAATGAATTATTATTATTTTTTGTTATAACAATGTATAATAATTATTATGGTTATGTCATACACACTAACATAAACTCAAATAATTGCCAATAAAATCATTGATTTACTATCATATTGATGGTTTAAGTCAGCTAATTCAGCCCAATTAGACTAAAATATTAAAAAGTCTCTAATCAAAATTCAAAAGATAGCAGTAATCCAAATGCAATGCATTAGATATGATTGCATCCATTCTCCTTTTGGTCTAAGGTTTATCTCATTGCTTTTATGGTATCCTTAGGTTTTATATATATCCACATATCTTAGTAGCTAATATATTAGAGGGTAAAAAAAAATCCTCTTAACTTTTAATGTAGTTGTTCATGTGGCAGAAAAGCAAAGCACTATTGCATTTATAAGAGACCCTCTTAGCTTTTAATTAATATAATAAATAAAAAATATAATTTTATTTTTCTACATTTATATTATTAAATTTAAATTTTAAATTTTATAGTATTTTATCTTCATGATTCTTCTATACGATTCTCTCCTATAAACTTTCTATATTCTCCTATAATTCTTCTTATAATTATAATGAAATATTATGTAATATTCTCCTATAATATTACTTATATATTCTTGTAATATTCTTCTAACATGACTTTATAAATAGAGCTATCCTATATAGTTATGACTGATAATAATACAGAGCATTTTCTTATTTTCATAGCATTTTATTTCATCATATCAAAGCCCTAGTTCTTTTATACTTTTCATCACCAATGGTACCTTGCTATTATTACCACCATATGCTTTCATGCACTGCTACAAAATTTTTTTTTTATTTTATTTGGCTTATATTTCTTATTGCTATTTTTCATTAGATTGATGACTAGTATGTACAAGACTAATAACAATAATGTGCTTGGTATGAATTGCATAGAAGGTTTCCTCAAAGAGGCCCATGAAATAAGCTTGAGTGGAGATTTCTTCATTGGTTTCCTTGAAAAGGCCCATCAAACAGGTCTCAACATATATTCTTTCCATTTCTTGTTTACATCGGAGATTTTCTTTATTTCTTATTGTTTTATATCAAAGATTTTCTCCATTTCTCATTGTTTCACGAATGAGACATTGGAAGGGGAGTTTTCAAATCAGTAGATTCATGCTCTTGAAATCTTGAGCGATCTCCTAAAGCATCACCATCCTAAGCTCTTCATATCATGTGGCTTCTTCATGGAACCTAGGTGATCTCTTACAGTGCCATCATCCTAGACTCTTTACCTCTTTTTTGACATGTTGATTTCATTTCAAGACTCCTTTTGAGCCAATTTTTTCTATATAATCAAGTTTTGGTTTTTTCATTTGGCTTAGTAATATCATGAAGAAATCTAAGGTTTCTCTTCCTATTTTTATTACTTTGAATGGCACCAATTGTAACCCATGGGGTCAGGCAATGCGCAATTTCTTTAAGGCATACAAACTTTGATGCCATGCCATTGGTGGAACTCAATAACCTATTCAAAAGAAGAATAAGGATGTAAAGGATTTTGTGAGCTGCTTGAGGATTTGATAGCAAAAATCATCAAATTCTTACTTGGTTTCACAATACTTCAATCCTATCAATCCACATTCAATTGGGGTGATTTGGAACGACCAAGAAAGTTTAGAATTTTTTAGACAATCGATGCTCCACTTTTGATCTAGCTCATCAATATCAACTCTTGTTTAATCTGCATCATATGCAATGAGAGCTAATAAAGTTTATTCATGACTTCCTTTCATAGATGCATGCTATTTAGGATTAATTGACTTGGTTTGAACCTTAGTGAGATCATGCTAATGACATTGTGATACATGTAGAGATCGAATTTGGGTTATGTAGTTCCTTATAATACTGAACAATGACCTTGAGACCATTCGAGCATCTATTCTTCGTCAAGGTGTCTTACCCGCTCTTAGGATTGTTGTGATTGAATTTATCTCCAAGGAAATGTGACTAGGCTAGCTTAAGTCCCAACATACTAATGTTGTTCCTACGACTCCATCCTAGGATCTTAAAGGAAATTAGTTCTTATTAGATTAGATCATATGTAGATATTGTCATAAGCCTAGTCATATTTTGCTCAATTGCCTAGACTGAAAGTATAATTTTGTCAAAAGATTGGCCACTATTTGGATGCTTGCCCACAAAATCCTAATCCTATATTTAGTCGATCTTGAGGTAAACAACACAACTCAGATAATCGGTCAAAACCTACTGTTCATCCTATTAATATCGCTGCCACTTAGGATTTTAGAGGATTCTATTATAGAGGACTCTTCCTTCATCACCATAAAAGATATCTTTGTTAGTGATTTACTAGATATTCTAAAATAGGTTAAACCTAATCCTAGTCCCTCTACTCCTTATCTGTTATCCCAAGTGAACACTCTTCATATTTTGATTTTGCATGTTCTAATCGTAGGACATTGGATCATACCAACTCAAAGAAACATCCTGATTTGTGCTACTACCTTAAGATCGACGGGATGTGGGATTAGAATTTTATGAGCAATCATTCAGATAATGGCCAATCTTTAACAAAATTTATATTTTTGATATAGATAGTTGAGCAAAATATGACTAGGCTTATGATAATACCTACATATGACCTAATTTGATGAGGATTGATTTCCTTTGAGAGCTCGAGATGGAGTTGCAAGTATAATATCTATACATTAGGACATGAGCAAGCTTAGTTATATGTTCTCGAAGATAAGTTGAGCCAAAGCAAGATGGAGTTGCAAGTAAAATATATACATTAGGACATAAGCAAGCTTAGTTATATGTTCTCGAAGATAAGTTGAGCCAAAGCAGTCTCAAGAGTGGGTAAGGCATCTCAAAGAAGAACAAATGCTCAATCAATATCAAAGGTATCTCAATGAAGAACAAATGCTCAATCAGGATCAAAGTCATATAAAGAAATTCAACTATAAAGAACTTCAAAACATGTATATGATCTCTATAAGTAGCAAACATCAAAACATTACTGACATGATCCCATTGAGGTTCAAATTGAATCAATTGACCTTAATAGCATACATGCATGAAAGAAAACCATGAACAAAATTGAATAAGAGCTGATATTGATGAGTTAAATCAAAAATAGAGCATTGATTAGTTAGAAAGTCAAAGATAACTGTTCGGACCCAACCAAACTGGATGTCAATAGAAGGGATTGAAGCATTGCAAAACCACAAAAGAATCTAATATTTTTGTTGTCCCAATCCTCAAATTCCTCATAAAAATTCTTTGCATCCTCATTGGTCTTTTGAATATGCTATTGCATACCATCTATGGTATAGCACCAAAGTTTGCATCCTTTAAAAAAATTGCACATTTCTTGAAACCATGGGATATAATTGTTGCCATTCAAAATAATGTAAATATGAAGAGAAACCTCATATTTCTTTATGATATTACTGAACCAAAGGGAAGAAAAAAAACCAAAAACCTGGTTATATAGGCAAAATTGGCTCAAAAGAAGTTCTAAAATGAAATCAACACATTAAAAGCAATGTGAAGAGTCAAGGACTATGGTACCATGAGTGATTGTCTAAGTTTCCTATGTAGAAGTCAAATGGAGTGAAAAGTTCAAGATGGTGGTGCTAAGGGAGATCACCTAAGATTTCAAGGGTACAATGTTAGTGCATAATTTTTATGATTCTCTTCTATAATCCTTCTATATTATTTAATAATTTCTCGTATAATTACATTGAGATATTATATAATATTCTTGCAATATTCCTTTAATATTTTGTAATATTCTTTTGAATGATCTACAAATAGAGCTACCCTTGTCCAGTAGTGATTTATAATAATATAGAGTATTTTCTCATTCTCTTAATATTTTATTTTATAATATCAGAGCTCTAGTTCTTTAGTACCTTACTCTGCCAACATTACCCGACCATCACTGTCATTGTTCTTTGCTTTTATGTGCTGCATATATTTTCTCTTGTTGTTTTCCATTAAATTAATGATCGATGAGTACAACATTGGCAACTATAATGTCTTTAGCATGGATCGAATAGAGGTTGGTTTCCTCAAAGAGGCCCATCTGGTGGGCCTTATTAGAGATTTTCTCCATTGGTTTCCTTGAAGAGATCCATTAGATGGACCTTAGTAGATATTTTCTCCATTTTTCACTATTTTTCATTGGAGATTTTCTTAATTTCTTGATGTTTTCTATCAAAGATTTTCTTCATTTATTGCTATTTCAACGGTGAGGTATTAGAAGTTGAGGTACTAGAAGTGAAGCTTTACTTGGTTTTTAGTAGTCAAGTAGGCCTATTCAAAATAATCATATCGACTATTTATCATGTTAGCTTGCAAGATAAATGGTTGTACCATTTAATAAAATTAATTCCTTATCTTTTGTACCTTTTGATTTAATCCACTCTAAGCTTTAGGGGCCATCTCTTAATGATACTTTTTTTTTTTGGATTTGTTTGGGGGGGGGGGGGGGGTTGATTGTTAAAGTATTTTATCATTTTTATGATGATTATTCTCATTTCATATGGCTTTATTTTATGTATAGTAGATTTGAGTTGTGTCAAATATATTATGGTTTTATTAATACAAACAAAACTCAGTTTTCTAATACTATTAAGCTTCGTTGTTTTGATAATGCCATGGAATATAATGACAAAAAATTCCTTGGTTTCCTTTGTCTGCACAGAGCTATTCCTCTATACCTATTCAAGTACATCACAATAAAATGGATAGGTTGAAAAAAACACATGCATGTTTCAAACATTGTTCAAGCTTTACTTATTTTTGCATTATATCCTAATGCTTCTAGAAGAGAGCTGTTCTTATTGTTGTCTACACAATCAACTATCTATCCTCTCCTATCCTTAATAATCGGTCCTTTTTTAAGTGTTTGTATGTAGACATCCTAATTATAGTTACTTTAGAGTTTTTGGTTGTATTTGCTATATCCTCCAACCATACGAACACAATAAATTAGAGCCTCGCACTAGATTGTGCTATTTTCTTGAGATCAATGTTGGAGCTATATCTCCTTTTGACTTCATATTTTTGGCATTTTACATTGTAGGAACATAAATCATAATTCCATTCCTTTGTCATCATAATTCTTTCATTCTTCACTTAATCTTCTATAGTAATATTTTTTGATGACTCTAATATAGTTTTCTCCTGTATATATTTCAAACTCTCCTAACATATCCACAGCCATTCTTGAGACATTTAAATGATGAACCTACAAGTAATTCTTTTTCTTTCTTTAATTTTTCTACCATGATACCATCTCTTCTTATGGGTCACTCTACTTGAGTAAGATAATTCTTTGTATATCTTCATGATTTCTATGGTTTCTTTGCCATTATTCCTTTACATGAACCCCAAACTTACCGTGAGGCTAGTATTAACCTTGTTTGGCAGTGAACAATGGTTCATGAATTGTAATCTTTGTACAACACTTATATAGGGATGGCAACGGTCCGGAGATGGCCGGGGATGGTGTATACCGGTTTCTATTTTCGTTAGAAAAAATGTCCACGTTCCCATCCCATTAAGCCGTTATAGTTAACGGAGTAGGGACGGAGATATCCGATCGAACAAACGGATATCCACTAGGTACCCATTTGCCCTTTTATATTAAAATTTTTTATTAAATTTATAATTTATTAAAAAATAAAAAAATAAAATATTTTAAGATAAAATGAAGACTAATCGAGAACAATCAAATAAAAATATTGATACATATAAGAGATTCTTTGACTTTGGAAATGATTTGATTTAGGCCTCTTAATAAATGCATATTACCTTTAACACAGTAGCAAACGAAATGATTTATCAATTTCTAATTGCATTTTAAGAAGAAAAAAAGTGAGAAAGAAAACAACTAACAAGAGGATAAATTAGAAAATAAAGATTTTCAATGCAATAACCGTAAAAAAAGAATACACTCAAATTTCAAAGCAAAAAAATAAAGAGATATCTTTTTTTTAAAATAAAAAAAAAGAGATGAGCATACCAAAGAAAGAAAAAGGTATTGTAGGGTGTCGATGGGGCAGTGATTGGCGAATATAGACAATTGAGCTAGGTTCTTGTCTAGCTTTGATGTTCATAACTTCAGATTGGCTGCGTGAAAGAAGGAAGAGCAAGAGACAACTACATGAAAGGAGGAAGAGCATGAGTTAGATAGAATAAATTCAAATATTTTACTATATATATATTATTTATTTTTAAATTTTAATTTTTAATATATTATATATATATATATAATTTAAATATATTATATTAAAGCTAACGAGGACAGAATGGGTAAACGGGGATAGGACGGAGAATATCGTCCCGGACTGTTTACCCATTTAGCCGTTAATGAAAAATCATCGTTATCCGTTAAGCTATTTAGACCAAAATTTTTCGATCCGTTAAAAATGGTACCGACTGAGTAAATGGCCAAATGAAAAAATTGTCATCCCTATACTCATATATGGGATTTCATTGGTCTACCTCTAAAAAAGATTGCTATTGGGTGAAATAAGTTTATAAAATTAAAACTTAGTTTGACAGATTCATAAAATACCATAAAGCCTATCTTGTGACCGAAGGCTTTACACAGAAATATGGGAAAGATTGTGAGAAGGCATTTGCTTCTGTTATTGGACTAACTTTGGTATGGAGTCTATTAATTGTTGCTATTGTTCAAAAGTAAGGATTGTTTTAAATGGATTTGAAAAATGCTTTTTTTCAATGACAATCTTGCAGAGAAGGTATATGTATAATCTCGGCTAGAATATGATCATCTACTGCAAAAGGTAGGCATGCCAACCAGGCCATGCTTTGCATGGTTTTAAATAACACAACAAGATTGGCTTGCCAAATTTACTAGTATTGTTAGCTAGTTTTATTTCACTTCTAGCCCATATGACTTTGCTCTATTTATTTGCAAGACTGATCATGACATCATCATTTTGTTTCTTTATGTAGATGAGATAATAATCACTAGAGATTATCTTATCGATATTTGTGATTTCAAACAATTTATCAATCAACATTTTAAGATGAAAGATCTTGACACTCTTAATTATTTCCTTGGTCTTGAGGTTCCCTCCAACTTTAATGGTTATTATCTTTCCTAGGCTAAGTATGCTTCTGATCTTATTTCTTGACTGATAGTAAGATAGTTCTAACCCCTCTTAAATAAAATATTAAAATTACTTTTCTTGATGGTACATCATTCAATGATGCTACTTTTCATTGATAATTGGTTAGAAGTCTTATTTGTCTTATTATTACTCACCCTGATATAACATATGCTATTCAACTTGTTAATCAATTTTTCTCAAACTCCTCATATCGCTCACTATGCTATAATACTTTATATTCTTCACTATGTTAAAAATATCTTGTTTCATAGTCTTCATTTCTATGTTAAAAGTACCTTGTTTCATAGTCTTCATTTCTCTATCATTTCCTCTCTTAAGTTATGTGCACATTCAGATGTTGATTAAATAAGGTGAACTTATTGATTGTTGATCTATCATTGGCTTTTGCTACCATGTAAGAGATTCTCTTATTTCCTTGCAAAATAAGAAGCAAATTGTTACTACCTAATATCCAGGACTTGGGTAAAATATCGAGCACTTGCAAATATTTTATAGGAACTTTTATGTGTACGTTGGCTGCTAAAGGATATGAGGGTCACTTATTCTACAAGTACCATTCTTTATTATAATAGTCAAAGTATTTTCAGATTGTTCACAATAATATTTTTCAAGCGTATCAAGCATATTGAAAATGATTGCCATTTTATTTACTAACATATCCTTTGAGGGACCATTCAACTTGTTTTTGTTGTCTTTATTGATCAAATTATGGATTATTTACCAGTCACATCCACTAAGACATTTGTGAGATCTAATTTCCAAACTCAATGTGGCTTTTGTTCTTCTATCTTGAGTTTGAGGGGGATGTTAGTGTATAATTTTCATTATTTTCACTCGTAATCTTTCTACACTCTCCTATAATTCCTTTCACAACTATCTTGAGATATTATGTAATATTCTTGTCTAATATTTCTTTGGATATTCTTGGTAATATTCTTTTGACATTGCTCCATGAATAGAGCTATCCTATATAGTTGCGATTGACAATAATACCTAGTATTTTTCTTATTCTCTCAATATTTTGTTTCAAGAATTATTAATTTGAAATAAAAAATAAAAGAAGATTTATATTATATTATATTATATTAAAACTAATATAAATATTTTATCAAAAAGGTTTGCTATTTTGTTGTCATGTGTCCACCATCATTTAATGCCATTGAATGCGCATTTTTTCTCTTACAAGGAATCCACTCCTTATTCACACCAAAGATTTCTTTTATTCGGAGAGCCACATTAAATAAATTTATCCTTTTAGGTTCTCTTTTACATGACACTTGATATCTAATACTACATCAAAACATCAATCACCATGATCATATTTCTTGCTATCACATCATATCATTTAGATATCCAATTATCTAAAATTTAACAACATAATCTTATTTTATATGTATGTGTATATATAAACCTTAAGCAAGAGCATATTTTATAAGACCATTGAGCTAATGTTGGAGCTCTAAAATATTTCATAACATAGAAAAATAAAATTTAAATTATTTTATAAAAATTATACATTTCATATTATCTTATATAATAATAGATTAATTTATAAAATTAGTCTATAAAATTTCTAAATTTTAAACTTTTATCCTCATTTTATTTTTAAAATTTAAATCAAATCAATTTACAAAATAATAATTTTTAAAGTTTTATTTTTTAAAAAATAATAATTTTTTTTTAAATTTAAATTTTTATCTTTTTTTTTATTTGTTAAAGTTAAATCAAATCAACACCCATGTGATTATAAAAATCATATATTTAATGTTATTTTATAGAATAATAGATCAATCTATTAAACTTTTCTTAAAATATATTTTTAAATTTTAAAACATTTATCTTTTATTTTAAATTCAAATTAAATTGGTGCATCAAATTCTAAATTTTAACACTTTTTATCTTATTTATATTTTTAAATTTAAATTAAATTAGCACCATGCCGTCATAAAGATTATATATTTCATATTATTTTGTAGAAAATTAGTCTATTTAAAACTATTGAATTTTAAAAAAATTATCATATAAAAATTCATTATTATTATTATTTAAATAATATTAGGTCAACCTATAAAATTTACTATAGGAAATATTACTAAAGATTAAAATTTTGTATCATATTGCTATTTTCTAAAGTTAAATTGAATTAGCACCTTTACAATCAAAAAAAAATATATTTCATAGTATTTTATAAAATAACCGATTAATTTACAAATTAGCCTATAAAAGTATTTTAAATTTTAAAACCTTTTATTTTCTTTTTATTATTACATGCGCATGGGCATATATCTAGTATAATATATTACAGTTAAGAATATTTGCGCTTTTATTGCCACACTTCAACTGTTATTTAATGCCACTGAATATTCACTTTTCTCTTCTTGAGCATTCACTTTTTGCCCTTTTACCATGCGTCCACCCTTCTTTAGTGCTTTTAATTATTATTATTTTTTCAATGCACTTTTTCTTACCACCATCGAGTCAAGCATTATACTAGCTTTTTATTTTTTTCTCTCTACTTTCCATCTAAGCTTTCTTTTAAAAAAAAATATAAATCACATTAGCCTTTGTAGTTGCACGAGCATATACTTAATGTAATAAACTAAATATTTTCAGCTTTAATTTTTCCTTGCACCACATGTAGGCTTACATTTAATGTAGCACCTTTTTTCCCTTGAAACGTTTTTTCTTTCAAAAAATCTCTCATAATTTTATTTGCTTTATGGTATTTGATGTGGCTGATCAAGCATATTTGGGGTTAACGGATCAAGTAGTTGACGAAGTCTCGATCTCGAACTCTAAGGACCCCCTTGGCCTCGGACTCTAGGTCACCTTCAACATCGGACTCTAAGGACCCCCTCGGTCTCAGACTCTAAGGTCCCCTTCGGCCTCGGACTCTAAGGTCCCCCACGACCTTGAGCCTCAGAGTCTCTCTCGACCTCGATACAAGACACCACCACGTGGCCCATTGACCATCTGCAGCTGCCACGTGGCCCACTAACCGCCTGTAACTGCACGTGACCACTACTCGTTACGATGCATGCCTGATATGACTAGGCTTACCTATTGCCTATAGCACCGCACCTGGCAAGGGGCTGACAAGCAGGGGCTGACAAGCAAGGGCTGACAGGCAGGGCCACCTCTGACACGCTCAGTGGTTGTTGCGACCTGTCTCTGCCAGCCTCGCTGCCTACTCGCAATCAGACAAAACATATCGAGATCGATAACCTTCCAAAAGAGGGTAAAGGGGACTCCCGGATAAGTATAAGAACCTTCGCTCATAACGAGAGAGGGGATTTGATCTAAACTCTAAGTTTCTCTAGCTAATTCTTCTAGCTCATTCTCCTTCACTATTTTTCAAGTTACTCACTTGAGCGTTGGAGGGTCCCTACCAGTGCAATCATTCCCGGGGACTTTCTTGCAGGAATCCCGTCGAGGACAAGGCGTTAGAATTTTTCCCAAGTGTATTCACAGCCCTTCGGGATCCTCTCTGTTACCCAGCATTCGAGGAACATGATTTAGCGACAACAGATTGGCGCACCATGAAGGGGGAAAAGAGAAGTAGCTTCAAACCAGCCAGTTACAGACTTCCCTTCCCGTGAGCAAATAAGAAGATGATGGTGATGCGCGCCCAGGAGATTTTCGCCAGCCACACTGGGGGCATCACCAAATGGTTGAGCAGCCAGAGGCCAACCTCCCTGCTCCGCCTTCACCACCACCTCATGATGATTGGATCGCCGCCCTTACCATGCAAGTCCAATCGTTTGTGGCGGTGGTCTAGGAGCTACAACAACCAGCAGCTGGAGGAGCTCAGCCGCAAAATTACTAACTCGTCAGAGGCAGACTACGACAGCCGCCCTCCATTATCCCACCATATCATGGAGGAGCCGATTTCAGCCCAGTTCTGGCTACCTTAGCTAGACCTCTATGACGGCACCATTGACCCTTTGGACCACCTGGAGAGCTATAAGGTGCTCATGCAGGTCCAGAGGGCAACTGATTCTCTTCTCTGCATCACCTTCCTTGTCATCCTTTGGAAGGCTACGCATGCTTGGTACTCCTGCCTGCTGTCACGCAGCATCAACTCTTTCAGGCAACTGGAAAGGGCATTCTTAGTGCACTTCGATGTGTGTCGAAAGATCCCGCGAATAGCCGATAGCTTGTTCGCCATTCAATAGAGGAGTGGCGAGTCATTGAGAGACTTCGTGCCCAATTCAAGGAGGCCACGCTCGAAGTCTGCAACCTTGAGGACTCTGTGGCCACTTTGGCCTTGAAGCAAGGGCTCCACCTTATCGCTTTACCTACTCCCTTGACAAAAAACCCCGGCTCCTATGCCGAGTTGTTAAGCCAGGCGCAGAAGTACATCCGCGCTGATGAGGCTGACTCCTCTCGATGCAAGGCAGACGGAGTTTCCAATAAGAAGCAGGCTCATCCCGAACCTATTGAGGCTCGACCCAGGAGGCTTGAGCTTCCTCGCTGACTGGACAACCGACCGCAGACCCTTGCCCCTAGGGAGGGGCCCTTCACCCCCTTGTTGGCTCTGATATCCTATATCCTAATGGAAATCGAGGGCGAGTCATATCTTCAGCACCCTTTCCCCTTGAAGCCAGGGGCCTCCCACAACAAAAACTTCTACTGTCATTTCCACCAGGACCATGGCCACAACACAGAAGACTATCGCTAGCTAAAGAAGGCGATTGAGGACCTCATCCAGTGCAGCCACCTAGGAAAATTTGTCCAGCAAGGGAACCAAACTGCACCAGATCCATCGGCACCCCCATCAGCACAGATCGGTGTCGATAATATTCCGACCGAGAAGACGGTGACCATGATCTTCTAGGGGTAGGCGGTGCTTCCAAGAGGCCACGAAGGGATGAGGGGTTAGATTCTATAATCCCCTTTTTCAAAGAGGACCTAGAGGGGTGGTTAACGATAATAATGACAGCATCGTCGTGTTCATGACGATTGCAAAACATCCTGTTAAAAGAATTTTGATTGACAGTGAAAGTTCAGTCGATATTCTCAATTACAATGCCTTTGTTCAGATGAACTTGTCCTCTGGCTCCCTTCGGTATGTGACCACACCCTTAATGGGCTTCACTATAGACTCTGTAAGGGTGGAGGGAGAGATCACCCTTTTGGTCACAGCCGGAATGCCACCATACTAGAGCACTATCCTTATGAAGTTTATGGTCGTCCGACTCCTCTTGGCCTACAATGCCATCTTCAAAAGACCTGGCCTGAATCTCTTAGATGCCATCATCTCCACCAAGAGACTGCTTGTAAGATTTCCCACTGGTAAGAGAATTGGAAAGATGCACAGGGAGTAGAACCATGTGCTGTTCTGCTATCACACAGCTCTTAGTCCGTAGGAGGTGCCGGCCCCGCTAGTGCTCGAGCCACTCGACCCCAAAGACTCTGAGAGGAGAGGAGAGCCGACTGAGCAGTTGTTGACCTTCCCATTGGGGGAGGACCCAGCTAGGATGATCCGAGTAGGAGCTCTTCTCCTCGAGGAAACGCGAGACCAACTCCTCTCCTTCTTGCGAGCTAACTTGGACATCTTCGCTTGGTCAGTGTCCGACAGGCCAGGCATACTTGGGGAGGTAATTACCCATAAGCTCAACATCAACCCAGGGTGCCAGCCTGTTCGACAAAAAAAGAAGAGCTTTGCCCTCGATTGGCAGAAGGTCATTGACAAGGAGGTCCTCAAGCTAGTTGTCATCGCCCACATCTGGGAGGTGCACTATCCAGACTGGCTAGCTAATGTGGTGATGGTCCGTAAGGCCAGCGGAAGTTGGAGGATGTGTGTCGACTTCATCGACTTTAATAAGGCATGCCCCAAGGATAGCTTCCCACTGCCTCGGATCGATCAGTTGGTAGATGCTACATCTGGCCATGAGACCCTGCTTCATGGATGCCTTCTTAGGGTACGACCAAATCAAGATGGACCTAGCGGATGAGGAGGCTACTTCATTCGTGACCGAGAAGGGCATCTACTATTACAAGGTAATACTCTTCGGACTAAAGAATACGGGGGCCACCTACCAAAGGCTGATGAGCAAGGTCTTTGAGGATCAGATTGGACACAACATGGAAGTGTACTTGAATGACATACTGACCAAGAGTACCCGCACCGGTGACCATGTTGCTGATTTGGCGAAAACCTTTGCCAACCTCCGCTGATTCCAGATGAGGCTGAACCCCCGCAAATGTGCATTCGAGGTTACAGCAGGCAAGTTCCTGGGGTTCATGGTGACCCAGCGAGGGATCAAGGCAAACTCCGATAGGATCTGAGCCATCCTCGACTTGAGACCTCTGGCCAATAAGAAGGAGGTGCAACGCCTGACCAGGAGAGTGGCAGCTTTAAGCTGCTTCCTGTCCAAGTCAGCGGAGAGGTGCTTGCCTTTCTTCAAGGCCATGCGCAAGGTTAACGGTTTCGAGTGGACAAGAGAGTGTCAAAAAGCCTTTGAAGAGCTGAAGGAGTTCTTGTCTACTCCGCCATTGCTATCCAAGCCGCACAAGGGAGAGGAGCTCTCCCTCTTCCTTGCAGCTTCCTCTGAGGCGGTTAGCTCCATGCTCATCCGTGTGGACATCGATGGGACACAGAGGCCGATTTATTACACCAGTAAGGTGCATTATGATGCGGAGACTAGGTATTCCAAAACTAAAAAGATTATTTTTTCCTAGATTATTTATGCTCAACATTTCAGGCCTTACTTCCAAGCCCATCCGATCATGGTGCTTACGGACCAGCCACTTAGAGCGATCTTGTCTCATCTTGACACCTCTGGTCGGCTGGCTAAGTGGACCATCAAGCTGGAAGAGTTCGACCTGTCATTTCGGCTAAGGTTGGCCATGAAGTCCCAAGTATTAGCTGACTTCCTCATCGAGTGCACTTGGATCGAGGAGTAATCGAAGGAGCCCCAATCATTGCTTGCCAGCATTGCGACCGAGGCGGGGAGAGAAGACTGGATCCTCCACATGGACGGTGCATCAAATTCCTAGGGGAGTGGAGCCGGTCTCATCTTAGCGAGTCCAGAGGAAGAGGCGATGGAGTACGCCCTCTGCTTCCTCTTTCCCGCCACCAATAATCAAGCAGAATACGAAGCTTTGCAGGTGGGGATAAAGCTAGCCAAAGAGCTCAGAGTGAAACACCTTAGAGCCTTCACTGACCCACAGCTCATCTTCAAGCAAATCTCTAGAGAGTACGAGGCTTGGGATCCTATTGTGTCCTGCTATTTGAGTAAGGTCCAATCATATACCTTATTTTTACTCATTTATCATCAGCTACATCCCCAAGGGTGAGAACGCCAGAGCCGATGCATTATCTCGTATGGTCACCTCACCGATGGGATCCTGGGGAGGACGTATGTGGAGTACCTGAAGGCCACAAGCATAGAGGCCGCCGAGAAAGCCTTGCCGATTGGCCAAGAGCCCACCTGGATGGACGCTTACATCCGGTACCTCACCGATGGCACCCTCCCCGAGGATCCTGCCAAATTGCTTAAGCGATAAGCTCCCAAGTTTCTAATACTGGATGGGTAGCTGTACCGAAGGTCCTTTTCATACCCAATTCTTAAGTACGTTGGCCCTGCGGATGCCGACTACGTCCTCTGTGAGATCCATGAAGCATTTGCGAAAGCCATCTTGGGGGCATAGCGCTGGCATACAAAGCTTTGCGCCGGGGGTACTACTGGCTCATGATGAAGGAGGATGCTACCGAGCTGATTTGGAGGTGCGACAGTTGCTAGCAACATGCCAATATCCAGTGGTAGCCAACCTCTCAGCCAAGTCCGTTGATAGCTCCGTGGCCCTTTGCTCAGTGGGGAATTGACATCCTGGGATCATTTTCTTCGGCGTCTGGTCAGCGAAGGTTCATACTCATCGCCATCGACCACTTCACCAAGTGGGTGGAGGCCGAGGCGCTAGCAAAGATCACTGAGAGCAAGGTGAGATCCTTATTCTAGAAGTCTATTATCTGCCGATTCGGGTTGCCCTACACCCTCATCATTGACAACGGCCGACAATTCGACAACGCCCCCTTCAGATGATTCTGCGTTGAGCTAGGCATCCACCAGCGGTTTACCTCCGTCGGCCATCCCCAAGCAAATAGGGTAGCCGAGGTGACAAACTGCACCATCCTCCAAGGACTCAGAACGTGGCTGGATGACTTCAAAGGGAGATGGGTGAAGGAGCTTCCCAACATACTATGAGCCTATCACACAACACCATGGGCTCCCACCGATGAGACCCCCTTCAGCCTCGTATTCGGGTCCGAGACTGTCATCCCCATGGAGATCAGCATCCCAAGTCCTCGGGCAGAGTCATACAACAAAGAGGATAACCCGAGCTGACTGCGGGCCAACATCAACCTCATCGAGGAGGTACGTGATCGGGCGCGACTCAGAATGGCTGCCTATCGCCAGAGAGCCGCCAAGTACTACAACGCTCGCATCCATCCTAAGACATTCCTCCCAGGGGACTTGGTTCTCAGGCGGGCTGAGGTCTCGAGGCCAATAGAAGGAGGCAAGCTGTCACCAAATTGGGAAGGATCATACTGGATCACTGAGGCCCTCCACCATGGAGCATACCGAATCGAGGGACTTGATGGAAAGCCTCTCCCCCGCACCCAAAATTCTGACAACCTTTATCGGTACTATCAGTAATGTACACCAATCTTTGATTATAAATCTGAGTACTTTATTCTTTTGAGTTCGAATACCTTATATTCTCGACTAATAAAGATATGTTCAAGTTCTCACCCTTTTAGCTAAAGCTCGACTCCGGTTGGCACTAAAAGCCTGAAGCCAGCTCAGCACCAAAGCCTGACTCCGGTCGGCACTAAAAGCTTGAGGCCAGCTTGGCACCAAAGCCCGACTCCGATCGGCACTAAAAGCCCAAGGCTAGGTTAGTACCAAAGCCCAAGTCCAATCGGCACTAAAAGCCCAAGGCCAGCTTGGCACCAAAGCCCGACTCCAATCGGCACTAAAAGCCCAAGGCTAGCTCGACACCGAAGATCGACTCTAGCTCGGCACCAAAGCCCAACTCCGATTGGCACCCAAAGCCCGAGGCTAGCTCGGCACCAAAGCCCAACTCTGATCGGCACTAAAAGCTTGAGACTAGCTCGGCACCAAAGCCTAACTCCGGTCGACACTAAAAGCCCAAGGTTAGCACGACACCAAGGCCCAACTCCGGTTGGCACTAAAATCTCAAGGCCAGCTCGGCACCAAAGCTCGACTCCGATCGGCACTAAAAGCCCAAGGCCAGTTCGGCACCAAAGCCCGACTCCGATCGGCACTAAAAGCCTGAGGCTAGTTCGGCACCAAAGCTTGACTCCGATCGGCACTAAAAGGTCGAGGCCAGCTCAACACCAAAGTCCGACTCAGGTTGGCACTGAAAGCCCGAGGCTAGCTCGGCACTAAAGATCGACTTTGGGTCAGCACAAAGATCAACTTCAGCATTGGCACCTAAATCCCGAGGCTAGCTCGGCACTGAGGACCGGCTCTAGCTCATCACCTTAAGATTGACCTCGATCGGTGCGGAGGCCCTGCTGCAAGTTGGCACCACATGCCTGTTGCGAGACCAATGCCCCGGGACCAACCCCAAGTTTTCACAAAGGCAAGTTCCAGAGCCAGCCTCAACACTTTCCCCAGGATCCGCTCCCATACTGCAACTAAGTCCCGGACTTGCTCATGGTGAACGGATGAGTACCATGACTGATGGGGGATGGAGTGGAATGATGCAATCTATGAAGAGATAGTAATAACTAAATGAAAAATGAAGTGAAGCTAGGCCACATTTTCATGCAAAAGAGCAGAAAATTTTATGAAGGGATTTGTATGTTAAACTAGACTTGGAGGGAAATCCTTCAAAATAGTAAAGAGAAAGGATATTTGTGGTTAAGAAACCACACAGGCTAGGGCTTAGTTACTCTAATATTTTAGATCGAAAAATATTGAAAGAAGGGTACCCATCCATTAATATATAAGAGATTAGAAGGTTTACACTCAAGGATGAAGTTCTTGGATGACTAGGAGATTCCTTTAGTTGCAGGACTTCTTGTATCTATTTCGTATCACGGAAGACCTTCTTCTTTGGAACCTGGAATTCTCGGGGATCTGATACAAATCAAATTAGAGTTAAGAACATAAAAATTTTGTGGAGTATGAAATGAAGGAAGAGGAAAGGTAGGTTGAAGTTAAGATGAAGCTTGATGGATTTGAGGGTAGCTTGGTCGGCCTTCTTTGTGGAGTCTTCTTGCACCTTGGAAGATGAGATGGGATGGTAGAATAGAATAGAGAATGGCTAATGGATCTTGGCGTAGAGATGACTTTCTTAAAGTAGCTAAGGGCCTCTCACCCACTCCCTCTCGAAGGACATTTGCCAACACAAATGGAAGAAAATAAACTCAACTTTTATTCATCATAAATTATCTTTATAAGAGAGTTTGGAGTAGTATTTATAAGCCTCCAAGGGACTTTTAAAAATTCAAATTACATAGAGCTTTTCATGGGAAGTTGCAACCTAAATTCAAATTACATGGAGCTTTTTATGGGAAGTTGCAACCTAAGCTAGCTATAAGGGTGGGAGGTTGAAACAATTTATAACTAAGCTTAAAAAGAGAAGAAAAAAGTGGGTAGCTCCTTTGAATTTAATTCTCTTTGGTGACGTGGCATGTGGTGATGTGGCTTGATGAGGTGTACATCAAGAGGTTGGTATGGCACCCAATAATGCTTGCTGAAGTGGTGTCTACCTTGGATTAATTTGTTAGAGTGGTTGAATACATCCAATCTTGAAGCTCATTTGCTTACCTTGAACCCAATTCCATACCTATCTTGGACCCAACTACTAAACTCACTAAATACAAACCAATTTGACCCTACTTGGACTCAAGAACCCAAATTAAAATAAATCAACTTTAATTACATGACTCAAATTCAAAGAAATAAAATTATTACTCTATTTACAGGACACATGAAAGAATTAAAGCCATATTGAATTAGATTGAAGCCTCTTTCGAACTTTTGGTGTCCGCACCAATGATCCCATCGGGACCAGTGCAGCCCTATCGGGGATCCTCCTAATGTGGACTAAGTAGAGGATGCACTACTTTGAGCTAAGTATTCAGAGAGTCTTTAAGACACATAAATTTCAAGAAAAGTTATCATTTTCATTACTTAGTGAATGTTTACAAAACGCCGACTCAAGTCGGACTTTGATACAATAACAAAATAAAAGAAAAGGTACAGGAGGAGCCCTCAGGCGTCGATTGGTGTGGATTCACCATCAGTCGACTCCTCCGGCTCCTCGAAGGCATCGGGCTCAAGGTCATTGAGGCTCGCGACACTGGAGACCCGCGCAACCTTCTACTTCCCGTGATGGAAGCCGTGGAGATAGGCGTCGGCAGAGCCCTCTGCCACCTCTTCGGCAAAAGCGGTGGAACCCTGAAAGCACTCCACGGCCTTTGCTGCCGCCCCCTCGATGTCCTGTGCTCTCCGAAGGGCTTCACTCGCTTGGGTGTCGGCATTAATGGCCTAGGCATCGTCCATTCAGGCGATCTCTTTGGCATTCTTGGCCCACTCCTCAAGATCCTTTGCCTCTTGACGCACCACATTGAGTAGGTGTCGATAGGCCCTCAGCTCAGCCTCCATCTTCACCAACTCCGCCCTAGCGGCACGGGTGCGCTTCAGGTTGGCTGCCCCCTCGATGTCCTGTGCTCTCCGAAGGGCTTCACTCGCTTGGGTGTCGGCGTTGATGGCCTAGGCATCGTCCATTCAGGCGATATCTTTGGCATTCTTGGCCCACTCCTCGAGATCCTTTGCCTCTTGACGCACCACATTGAGTAGGTGTCGATAGGCCCTCAGCTCAGCCTCCATCTTCACCAACTCCGCCCTAGCGGCATGGGTGCGCTTCAGGTTGGCCGCGCCCTGCCACATGATCTCCTCTACCTCTTCTTGGAACAGCCCCAGATTCCTCTGGGACTCCTCGGCCTCCCTTCGGGCCACCCTCAGTGCCCTATGAGCCTCCTCGGCCTCCCTTTGGACTGCCTTCAACACGCCCTCAGCCTCTCTCCGGACAGCCTCTAGTGCGCGTTCGGCTTCCTTGGCTCGGGTCACGACAGCCAAGGTCACATGATGGGCACGATCACTTCGGAGGGCAGTGTCCCTCAGGGCTAGCAAGGAGTTCACCGCCTACATAGGGGAAAGCCTCCGTCAGCAAAAAAAATTGGTGAAGGAATGAATGTTGATTGACGGAGGGAGGAAGACGCTTACCCTCAAATGTGCTGCGAAGGCATCTTGAAGGGTGGTGGAGGCGTCCAGCCAACTAAACTCCATCTGGAGCTCCGGCAGGCCAACCCCAGCCAGCAACCGCTCCACCATGCGGCCATTGTATGTGAGAGTTGCCCGGGACGAGGTTGCCTTGGTCCTCCCCCATCCAGCGGAACTGGCTGGGGCTAGGGGCTCAGACATCGCCCCAGTAGCCAACGACACTCCTCTGTGGCCCTCACTGATTGTGGCATCCTTGGTGGCCGCCTCAGCCACCACCAGCATGCCCCCGCTCGCTGGCAGGCCCTCTTTTGGTGCTGGCATAGCTGCAGGGTGGATCGGCTCCATGCCCAAAATGGCTGACTCTACGCTCGGGTGGACTGTAGTGGCTCTCAGCTCCTCCGAAGGTGGGTCAATGGTGAGGTCTATGGGCGAGATGGTTGGCGGGGCGGTCGGTAAGGCAATCAGTGGGACTGCAGGTGGAGAGGCCGGTGGGGCAGCCTCCTCGCCCGCCTGCTAGTCATCAAAAGGGGGAGCAGGGGACTGAGGCTGAGGCCTCTTCTTTGACCCCCCTGCCTTATCGGCGGGCCTTCGTCTCTTTACGACTGCCCTCATCAGCATGTCGGCTGGCGGTATCATGTCTGCATGAATCAGAGCCGGTGTCATTATAAAAAAAAGAAGAAAAAGAAAGAAAAAAGGGAATGAGGAAAGGTCTTTGTGTCCGCTTACCACCACTCGGGAGAATGCCTACAGCCGAAGATTTTCCTTCGACAGGAGTTGGTTGCAGGAGGGGACCACTGTAGTCAGCAACTGCCCGAATGCCTCCTTGTCCCTTGGGACCACTGTTGAGTTTTTGTTCGGCCCCATGTCCAGGTCCCCACAAATCAACCTCACCCCCTCAAGGTCAGCGAAGAAAAATTGGGTCTTCCACCCTTTGACAGACATGGGGAGACCCAATCGGAGGGCTCGATCGGGCCTAGGCTAAAACAACTACCAACTCGATTGATGACGAAGGGTATAGAAGGAGTGGAAGATGGAAACCCTAGCCTCTATACCTTAGAGGTGGCACAGCACCAGGAAGCCGCTGATGGTCCGAATGAAATTTGGGACCAACTGCGCAGACGCTAAAGAATACCTATCGAGAAGATTGGTGATGAAGGGGTGGAGAGGTAGTCGGAGGCCCGCCTTGAGGAAAGCCTCGTACATGGTGACTCTACCGGGTTGGGAGGAGGTCACCCTATCGTCGGAGGTAGGGACAAATAACTGGACACTGGCCGGGATCCCATACCAGGCCCTAAGGTTCGTTAATGTATGACCAGTCATGGCGGTAGCGAACCCTTCCGGAGATTCCCCTCTAACCCTAGGTGGGTGACTGGCGGTGCCCAGGCAACTCCCGACGAGGGCCCGGGTGGCGACCCATCGCTAGGACAGAGGAACACGGTCCTCAGAGGATAGAGAAGGAGAAGAAGACCACGCAGGTATGGGAGATGGAGAGGCCCGAAGCCATGAAGAAGAGAAGCAGTCCTCGGGAGGTGTAGAAGAAGACCAAGAGGGGGAGGAAGCCATGGAGAAAAGAGCAGTGAGGAGTCGGAAGGATTGACTTGGACGAAGAAGGGGGGATGACAAGGTCCAAGGACTCGGGCAAGGTTCCGGCTTGGGGATGAAGAAGAAGATCGTGGGGCCATGAGGTACCAGGTCCCTTGTTATACCCCTTTTCGAATCGTCCTGCCTAATTTGGTTGGCCACGTGCACACCCCCGATTGGAGAAGATGCCTCAGCAACCACCCGACACATGGAACGCGAGGTCTGCAGCCAATGAAGGGACATCGATAACATTGGCACAATGATGGCTATAATGGCGGTGGCCTTTCCATGGGTTTCGAAAGGGCTTCCCCATTTCAAGAAGGATCCCCTTAGATCTGACAGTAAGGATCAATAGGAGCAGTGGCGTTACGACGTTCCATACCACCAGCATTGAGGCATCCCCACCCTCAAGGACATGTCTTTCCATGACTGATGGCGCATCGAAATTAGCCACTCGGTAAGTTTGCACCCCTTTCACTGGACAGGGGGCAGACCCGTGCCATCTCATGGTTGGGAGGGCATCTGATGTGGTTGATAAAGCCACATTTGGGGTTAACGGATCGAGTAGCTGACAGAGCCTCGGCCTCAAACTGCAAGGACCCCCTCGGCCTCGGACTCTAGGTCCCCTTCGGCCTCGGACTCCAAGGTTCCCCTTGACCTCGAACTCCAAGGTTCCCCTCAGCCTCGGACTCCAAGTCTCCTTTGGCCTCGGACCCCAGGGCTCCCTCGATCTTGAGCCTAAGAGTCCCTCTCTCGATCTCGATATCGGACACTACCATGTGGCTCGCCGATCACCTGCAGATGCCACATGGCCCACTAACTACCTGCAATCGCGTGTGGCAACTACCCATTACGGTGCACGCCTGACATGACTAGGCCTACCTACCATCTATGGCACCACGCCTCGCAGGGGGCTGGCAGGTAGGGCCATCTTTGATATGCTCAATGGTTGTTGCGACCTGTCCCTGCCAACCTCGCCACCTGCCCACAACCAGACAAAAACATCTCGAGATCGGCAACCTTCTAAAAGCTGATAAAGGTGACTCTTGGACAAGTATAAGAACCTTCATTCATAACGAGAGAGGGGATCTGATCTGAACTTCAAGTTTCTCTAGCTAATTCTTCTAGCTCTTTCTCTTCACTATTTATCAAATTGCTCACTTGAGCGTCGGAGGGTTCCCATTGATGCAATCAGCCCCGAGGACTTTCTTGCAGGAATCCGATCGAAAATGAGGCGTTAGAAATTTCCCCAAGTGTACTCACAGCCCTTCGGGATCCTTTCCATTACTCGGTGTTCGAGAAACGTAATTTGGCGACAATAGAATTATAGCATGCTTCTATGTTGATATATCATTTTGTATCGATGCTTGATTTTTTTTTTCTTTTTTTTTTTACTTTCATTCCATAATTGCTCTTTTTTTTCTTCCATTTTATATCTTCACTTTTTTTTGTGTTTTTTACTTTCATTTTATACCCAATGATTAGCTTTTTTTTTCCTTTTTTTGTTTTTATTTTATAGCAAACGTTTGAATTTTTTTTTTCTTTTTTTATTTTATAGGTTTTTTTAATAATGAACATTGAGCTTTTTTTTTCTGCTTTTCATTTTCTAACAAATATTTATTTTTTATTTTTTACTTTCATTTTATATTTGTTTGCTTTCATTTTATAATGAGTGCTTAGCTTTTTAATTTTTAATTTTCGCCTTCGCTTTATAGCTTTTCATATTTTTATTTTTATTTTATAACCAATGCATCATCAACAGAAACAACTTTCTTAGATTTAGGATATATAATATAGTAATATAAATAATATTTAATACAGTATAAATATAATATAAATAGTAATTAACATAACTATCCACCCACCACTTGAAAAAAAAATAACTTTCCCAGCTTTATTATATATAATTGTATATAAATAACATTTAATGCAGTATAAATGTGATGTAAATAACATTTGTTATTAAAAAAAAACTTCTCAGCTCCAAGTCTCTCTTTGCTCGATGACACCCAACACACAACATGATTTGTACTAAATCCTTATCCTCGTGAACAATTTGTGAACGATAGGTGCGTCACATCACTTTCTCCTCTGTACGGGGAACAGAAGGGCAAAGAAGCCGACGGGAAGAGCAAGGCATAGGCCGTTGGGTTTTTGGAGCTGCCGTAGAACATCTCTCGAGAACTTTGTGCTCTGGCGTCGCAAACATCTAATATTTGGGAAGTTACTGTAGCTTGAGCCGTGAATCAGTGCTGTAAAATTTGTGCCATAACTACTTTCTCCTTAATCTCCGACGAAGCTTTACCACCGTCTCTTTACGAACTCCACCATAAGCTGTCTCCCCAACTCCAATTGCTGCGGATGGTGCTAAAAAAGAGTAATGTCTTCAAGACGAGCAACAGACAACCGCTTCATCTGGTATGGTCCTTCTTCTTTTCGACAGGGATGGCTCTACTTTCTAAAGATAATATGTTGCTGCAAAATTTTGTTCTTCGACTTAGGAGCGGCGCACGTCGGAATTCAATTGGTGATCTCCCGTCCAGTCGGACCTCAAGACAGTCTTCATAGAGGACGTATAGGGGATGATCTCTGTGGAAGACCTTTCGATGCCTAAGTCAATAAAATTTCTTAGCAAACAGATAAGAGAAGAAGGCTCTAGCAGAAGAATCTCTCGAGGATGGTCTCTCGAGGATGGCCTCTGCTAGAGTTTCTGGAGTCAATTTGAGCATACCTGAAAGGATCTTTGGATAAGGTATTTTTAGAGCGCTGGAATGATGGCAGGCGGCTACCTGATTTCTTGGACGCATGTTAGGAAATCAAAAGTTGGTATGATTCGAATCTAATTAGTTATGGATTTTTATGATTCGAATCCTGTCGGTTAAGAGGATTGGTGGCTAATTGGCACTCCATGATTCAGTCATTCATAGGCGTTAAACCGTATTTAACTTTTGTTTCCTTTTGAGGGTGAGGTGATTGAAATCCGCCAACTGTTTAGGGATTTGAAATTTTGTCAATTACGAACAGAGGATCATATTTGGCTTCTTATTTATATTTTAAGAAGATTGTTATGAGATTCGTATGATTGGGCGGTATACCTTTGCAATCCTCAATGTAGCTTATGGTGATGAGAATGCCTAAGCTAAAATAAAGGTTCCTCGATCTTGCCGAGGTATGTGGATAGCTCGATCCTGCCGAGGCACGAAGATAGCTCGGTCTTGCCAAGGCATGAAGATAGCTCGGTACTGTCATGGTATGGAGATAGCTTAGCTTTATTGAGGCACCGTAGTAGGTGGTTATATTTTGTTTTTTTTGGATATGGCTGTTGGTGGACCAAAAATTAAAAAGAACCCTTCCCTTTTGTCATGTGTGCTAATACCGATGTAGTGACGATATCACATGCCGCCCATTCCCTAGTCCGAAGTGTAGGTTCGATCATAGAGAGTAGAGTTCCATATGGCTTGATTCGGTTAGAGGGATTTAAATGTGTAGAGGCGTGTCATGATGGCTTAATAAATGCCACATCGTCATTCCATTATTTCTTTTTGATGGATGAGGCAAAACCCTTCATTATCTGCAAACGATGGTTGGTGTCAGTTTAAAAGGGTCTCTTGCTGGCCATATCCAATCTTTCTATCAAGCCAGTTTAAAAGGATTCGGGCGGTGCTTTTTCTATTGCGCTTTCTTCTTATTCCTTCCTTCAAAAGTTCCTTTCGAAAACCTTATACTTCTTGTGAGAGTTTTCTTTGCTTATTCCGAAGACATGGAGCACCCAGGTGACTTTGCTTCCATGATGACCTTGGCGGATTTGGAGAAGATCCGTCGAAGGTATTGGATCCCCTAGAATATCAGGTTATGGGTGTCAGAGCCTAAACAGTGGGTTACATATCAGTTGAGTCCAAGGCCTTTTATACGAAGAAAGTTTGCGAAAAGGTCTTTGATTTCCCTTTTATCTTTGGTGAAGAAGATAATGAGGTTTTACGGTATTTGTTCGATGATGGTGGCTTTGAATGGTTAGCATCATATTATTGGGTGATGAGAGGCTCTTTGGATTTTACCCAAAAAAGAGAGGAATAGCAACACGTGGCCCTAGTTGGGGGTTGTAGTATAGCGATCAGTGCGCTGAAGATCCTGGGATTTTCTCCTCATTAATGGCGATTGTTTCCTTTCGATAGCTATAAAAAGGGAAGTGGGGGAGGCAATGAATGTGGATGAATAACCTGCTGAGCGCAAGGGAGTAAAATTTGTGAGGGGTTTTAGCCCATGTTGAAGTCAGAGGCCAAAGGGTCAGTCTTTCCATTTTAGGTTTGGCTTTGGCTTGATCTTGATAGTTTGGATGAAGTAGTTGTTGAAAAGGGCCAAGGGGCATACCTTCCAGAAGCCGCAAATCCGCAGGCATGATATTATTAAAGATGGCCCAAAGACCTTCTCCTCGATGTTTAAGCATGGAGAATGAGAAGGAGAAGGAGAAGAAGAAAGGAGGACCTATGGAGGTCATACGTGAATCGCAAGGAAGGATGTATAGAGATCATATGAGAAGCGCACAAGGGCATTTTCGCTTGACTTTATACCTCCATTGTGAAACTATAGAGGCCATAGTAGAAATGCTATTTTTGATAGATCTCGGCTTCCATAGGCTTTCCATTAACCATGGTAGCCACCGTAGTTTGAGTGTTATTATTGGGCCTCTTCTTCCTGAGGCATTCCATCAACCATTGTAATCGCCGCGATTGCCGCTTATCCGCCTAAGGAAATGTTAGAAGATCAATCAGGTGGCTTCTTAGTGGGTGGGAAGCTGAAGGTAAGTTTTTCATGTTGCTTCTCTTTTTCATATATTTGTTTGGTGCCCTGAAGATCGTAATTCAACGAAGTTCGCTTTCTAGAGCAGAAGCGCTACTAATGCGATGTTTGTAGTTGAAATTCCTTCAACTAGAAATCCTTTGTATTTCTTTTGTCATTATGCACTTGTAATGTCTTACAATAGGATGTAATCTTTTGTAGGATAATATTTTAGAATAAATAAAAGAATTTTTTCCTTCACACATTTGTTTCTTTTTGTTGTTTTTGATTTTTTTCATTAAATGTCTGTCCGTGACTTTGACGCACCAATGTCTTTGGCCTTTTCCGAGGCACATACTATACTTAGGTGCATTAATTTTAGATTTTTTGATTTGATTGGAGTATAGGAAAGGCTTAGATATGCCAAGACACGAGAATCCTCAATGATATAGGGGAGGCTCGGACCTGCTGAGATATAAGAATATTCAGTTTGGTATTTATCTGTTTAGGAAGGCAAGCATTTTTTTTTTCTGAGATTCGAAGTGATGCACTCAATCAAACGAGAATTACAAATCATTAAGAGAGATAGGAACTTAGCCTTCGCCAAGTTTTAGATAGTTCCGTTCAACCCTGCCATTGTTTATGAGTTGTCGGGCTATGCTAAACTTTGAAAAAAGGAGTACTTAACTCATTCTAGATCATAGGAAGGTCCGTTCAGCTTTACTGATATTCGTCAATCATTTGGTCATGCCGAAACTCTTCGAATATTTTCACTTGGCTTGCTGAAGTTAGGGGAATTGATTGGCCGTGCCAAGATATAGAGAGAATTGCTTGGCCCTATCAACGTTCAAAGAAAATTTTACCTCACGCCACCAAAGTATGGAGACTGTTGCTCGACCATACCGAGGTTCAGAGAAATTTTACTTAGCTATGCAAAGGATGGAGAATGTTCCTTGACCGTGCTGAGGTTCAAAAAAATTTTACTTGGCCCTGCCAAGGTACATAGAATGTTGCTCGGCCCTATCGAGGTTCGGAGAAATTTTTCCTGGACCTGCAAGGTACAAGAAAAGTTGCTCAGCCCTGCCGAGGTTCGAAGAAATTTTACTTGGCCCTACCAAGGTACAGAGAAAGTTGCTCGGCCATGCTAAGGTTTAAAGAAATTTTACTTGGTCTTGCCAAGGTACGGAGAGAGTTGCTCGGCCTTACCGAGGTTCGAAAAATTTTTACTTGGTCCTGCTAAGGTACGGAGAGAGTCGCTCGGCCTTGCCAAGGTTCAGAGAAATTTTACTTGGCCCTGCTAAGGAACAGAGAAAGTTGCTCAGCCCTACCGAGGTTCGAAGAAATTTTACTTGGCCTTGCCAAGGTACGAAGAAAGTCATTCGGCCCTGCCGAGGTTGAAAAAAATTTTGCTTGGCCCTGTCAAGGTACGAAGAAAGTTGCTCGGCCCTGCCAAGGTTCGAAGAACTTTTTACTTGTTTCTGTCGAGGTATGGAGAAAGTTGCTCGGCCCTACCAAGGTTCAAAGAAATTTTACTTAGCCCAGCCAAGTTACAAAGAAAGTCGCTCATCCCTGCTGAGGTTTGAAGAAATTTTGCTTGGCCCTGCTAAGGTACGAAGAAAGTTGCTCGGCCCTGCCGAGGTTTGAAGAACTTTTTACTTAGCCCTGCCGAGGTACGAGAAAGTTGCTCGGCCCTGCCAAGGTTTGAAGAAATTTTACTTGGTCCAGCCAAGGTACGGAGAAAGTCACTCAGCCCTGCCGAGGTTTGAAGAAATTTTGATTGGCCCTGCCAAGGTTTGGAGAAATTTTGCTCGGCCTTGCCGAGGTTTGAAGAACTTTTTACTTGGTCCTGCCAAGGTACAAAAAAGTTGCTCGGCCCTGCTGAGGTTCGAAGAACTTTTTATTTGGCCCTGCTAAGGTACAAAGAAAGTTGCTCGGCCTTGCCAAGTTTGGAGAAATTTTACTTGGCTCAGCCAAGGTACGAAGAAAGTTGCTCGGTCTTATCGAGGTTCGGAGAAATTCTACTTAGCCCAGCCAAGGTACAAAGAAAGTTGCTTGGCCCTGCTGAGGTTTGGAGAAATTTTACTTGCTCTACTAAGATATGGAGAAAGTTGCTTGATCCTGCCAAGGTTCGAAGAAATTTTAATTGGTCCATCCAAGGTACGAAGAAAGTTGCTTGGTCCTGTCGAGGTTCGAAGAACTTTTTACTTGGCCTTGCCAAAGTACGGAGAAAGTCGTTTGGCCCTGCTGAGGTATATTGGTTAGGACCCCTGGCTCAACAGATGGGCATGACCTATTTTTCAATAGCAACGAGAAATGATCAGAGATGAGACATTTGAACTCAAGGATAGAGTTTTATTATAATAAGCAAAAAGGCTCAGTTTAGATATACTCTAATGGTGGTATATTCGGAGATTGTTAGCATTCCATGTTCTGGGAATGGCTCTCCCATCTAGATCTTGGAGCTTGTAGGTGCCTGATAACCTCTGTAACTTGATAAGGACCTTTCCAATTTGGGACCAACTTTTCTTGCTTCGTCGGTTTAGAGACCGATGCTTTGCGACGCACAAGGTTATTGGAAGGAACAACTTTCCTTTAACTCGGAAGGAATGATAATGAGCCACCCGCTATTAATAGGCGGCCATTCGGATCCGAGCTTTTTCTTTGACTTCTTCTATTAAGTCGAGATTGGCTCAGAGTTGCTCTTCATTTAACTCCTTCAAGTAGATTTTCACTCATGGCGAAGGTAAGCCCACTTCCACGGGAGTTACAGCTTCAGTGTCGAAGGCCCATTCTAAAGGAAGTTTCACCAGTGGGATTCTCTGGGTAGTCGGTAGGCCCATAGGACATGATGGAGCTCATCTTCTCATCTGCCTCATGCTCTACTAAGCCGAGCTTTGATTCCTTGCAATAAGATTAGTTTGTAACCTTTGCTTCACCGTTGGCTTGAGGGTATCCAACTGACGTGAGCCGATGATTGATGCCATGGTCTTCACAATTTTTTTGAAACTTCAGGTTATCAAATTGTCAGCCATTATTGTGATAATAGTATGCGAGAGATCGAATCGATAGATGATTGATCTCCAAACAAAGTCTTTGGCTCGGGTTTCAATTATCTGGCAACTGTCTCAGCCTCGATCCACTTGGTGAAGTAATCAATCGCCTCAAACAAGAATTTTTTTTGCCCAGTAGCGAGTGAAAAGGGACCAAGGATGTTCATCCTCCACTTAGCAAAAAGACCCAAGCAGATGATATCTGAAAACTGCCTTAGCCTCGACCCACTTGGTGAAGCAATCAATCGCCACAAACAAGAATTTTTTTTTTGCTCAGTAGCGGGTGGAAAGGGACCAAGGATGTGTTGGGAGAGTTAATCTCTGAGGCATGCATATTTTAAAATTTGATAACAATTATCAATGCGGAAATTTAAAGATTACATATTAATCTTTCTAATATGCATCAAGATCATATCTTTGCCTTATATTATAAGATCGTTTGATCTAAGTATTGCATATAAATTAAATAATTAAGATCATATCTTAATCTTCAAGATGAGAAGTCATACTACTCATCTTGAAGCCTGCCTTAAGATCTAAGGATTAAATCACTCACCTTAAGAACAGTAGGTAAATCCTTTGTACTCTGCAGCCGTTCAATCATCCAGCCTCTAGTATTGTCCATGCAAAGCCCCCGAATGATCGGATTCCGAGAGTGCTAGCTCGCGGAAAAATAATTTTACTGATCTTGAATTCATCCACTTGAATCTTCCTCCAAGATCCACCAAGCTTTTGCTAACACTAAAATCACACCAGAATTTTCTGTTCTAACTCTTAGAACTGTAACACTTGGTTCTAATTATTTAGAATTTTTGATCTCTTTTGATCTTGTGTTGTGTTATCTGGTAAGGGATGTCCTCTATTTATAGTTTCATATTAGCCAGCCTATTGAATTTTAACATTTAGAATTCCACTGTTTTTATGAAAACCAAAGAGACATATTAAATTCACACACTTATCAATGCATAAAGAGTTATGTGGAGTGCTCTTCCAAAGAGGCACATTAATTCACACGCTTGTCAATGCATGAAGAGTTGTGTAGAGTGCTCTTCCAAAGAGGTACATTAATTTATACACTTGTCAATGCACGGAAGTTATGTGGAGTGCTCTTCCAAAGAGGCACATTTTGCAAAATTTATTTTTCTTGAACTTGGGAATCATTTGAAGAAGACTAAAAGTTATAAATTAAATTCTGCATGAGAATTTAATTTCTTATGAGATGAGATTTTAGTTATCTTATCATGCAAGAAAACCTTTTTCACACATGGGGTTTGGATTTTTGGTTTTAAGATAATTTGAATTTATTGGATTAAACCAATATAGATCATGGTCCTAGCCCAAATCAAATTTGGCTAATCCTGAATCTATTTAAATCCAAATCAAATCTAATTTTAAATCAATATTTGAAATTGATTAGTCCTTCTAGTAGACTTAAACCAAATTGAATCTTATTCACTTGTACTTAATCCAATTGAGATAATTCAATCAATCAAATTGATTAATTAAATCATATACGATTCTCAATCGTTGATCAGCAAATAAATAGATCATCCTAGGAAACTTCTATGCGTGTGACTCTCTAGGTTCAAACCTAAGCCGGTAGCATAGAAATAATTTTCTATACTAATCGATGTGCCCATCTAGCAATGAAACCGATGTCCAGATAGGTCGAAGAGTTGCCGAGCAAACTCCAAGAAGCCTAAGAAACAGTTACCGTATAATTCATCCTCTTGACCACAAATGCTAAGGATGGCTTAAGAACCTGTCAACTCTAAACAGCAAATCCATAAAGTAATTTCAATTTTAGTGATCATGTGACTTTCACATGAAGTGCCTTGGCCAAGGTCTTGCTAAATTGAAACACAAGCATTTTCCTTTTAACGAGATAGGTCAAATTCTATCTTGATCCACAACTGACTACCACAAGTACTTGATTGCATCCAGTAACCTTTCGTAACTGGATTAGAAATCCAGGTGGTCCGGCACCTAAGTACAATGAGTTTCTTGTAAGCCACTGGTTGTGATCTTCAGGTCTAAAGGATACTTATACCTATATCTTCTCGGATTAACTCTTGACAGTAGAGTATCCAGAAATGAGTCACGTTCAGTGAAATGTACTCCTACACTTTCACCTGTATGTCATACCAGTGTCTCTACACTCCTTGGTTAAGAGGACAACCAACAAATATGATATACAATGTCCTATAATTGATAGTACTATGGCCCTGTCATAGTATATCATTTGGTCGCGAACTCTTTTAAGGACCTTCAAAGATAAATCCTCCTTTATCATGAAGGAAGATCTTGAGGGCTTCATTACTATTAGGAGTTTTAAGAAGATGTTCTTGTAATGAATAAACTGCCAAATAACTTTTATTAATATATCAATTTATATACAATTTATATCAGCACAATCATCAAATGATTGGCTTTAAGATACAATTCCCAACAGGATGTTCATCCCCTACTTAGCAAAAAGGGCCAAGCAGATGATATTGGTGTTAGATAAGCAGAAGGGAGCCTCTGAACATTGGAGTACCACAGACACAAATCACAGGCTCGAACAAAATCGTTGGAATCCTTTTGCATAGTTAGCCAATAGTACCCTTGGTATAGCACTTTATGGCACAGAGCTCGGCTATTCAGATGATTGCCGCAGATACCTGCGTGAACCTTCCTAGAGCATAGTCAGCCTTCGATGGTAGGAGGCATTTGAGTAATGGCATGGAGGAGCACTTGTATAACTGATCAACAAGCAAGACATAGTGGGATGCTTGTATCTTCAATTTTCTCGTCTCTCTTCTATCTGATGAAAGTGACCCATTTTTAAGGTACTTTAGGATTGAGTCGAACTAGGATGGTTTAGCCTTGATCTGCATGATTTGGTCGGTATCTGCAATGCTAGGCTTCTCGAGAACTTTCAGGTGAAATTTTTGCTTGAGGTCCATTGAGTTCGTGGTGGCCAAGTGGGAGAGAAGCTCAGTGAGCATATTCTCAGTCCTCGAAACCTAAATAACTTCAAATTTAGAAAAGTTGGAGGATAAATCATGCACCTTTTGAAGATACCGAATCATGTTCGGCTCTCAAGCTTCAAATTTCTCTTGCACGTGATCAGTAACCAGTTGAGAGTCGGTATAGATGTTCAGCCTCTTGACTTTTAGGTCACGAATGATTCAGAGTCTAGCGAGTATAGCCTTATATTCAGCTTCATTATTGGAGACCAAAAAAGAGAAGCGAATGCCGTATCGAAGGTTGCTCCTTCCGGGCTGGTGAAGACTAAGCATGCTTCAGAACCTATGCTAGAGGATCCGTCTACATAGAGCAGCCATAGAGCTTCAAACTTTGGTTGCTCGGAGGCCTCCATAGTTGAGCCATCCTCCAATATTATACATTCAAGAAGGAAGTCTGCCAGAACTTATGCCTTGTTGGTTGGGCAAGGCTAATACTGAATATCGTGTTTGCTCAGCTTGACAGCCCATTTAGTCATCCTTCCTGACACTTCTAGGCGGTGAAGGACTGATTTAATAAGTTGGTTGGTGAGGACCACCACAACATGTGCTTGGAAGTAAGGTCTCAACTTCTAGACCAATGTTATCAAAGCTAGCACCAACTTTTTGATTCGAGTGTACCTTATTTCAGTATCCTAGAGCAACTTGCTGACATAGTAGATTGGGTTTTGGACTCTGTTTTTCTCTTAGATTAGCATAGATCCGACGATGTTCTCTAAAACCACCAGATATAGATACAGAGCTTCTCTGAGTTTTGAGCTACTGAGGAGCAGTGATGAGCCGAGGTACCTTTTGAGATCCTTAAAGGATTTCTGGCACCCTGAAGACCATTGAAAGTTTTTAGCTTACCAAAGAACCTTGAAAAAGGGGAGGCACCTCTTGGCAGACTAGGCAACGAAACGATTGAGGGTAGCTATCCTTTCAATAAGGCATTGCACTTCTTTGACCGACCTAGGAGGCACCATTTTTCGAAGAGCCTGAATCTTCTATTGGTTTGCCTCAATGTCTCTTTAGGAGACCATGAAGCCTAGGAACTTCCAAGAGTTAACCCCGAAGGTGCACTTAGTTGGGTTCAATTTCATCTGATACTTTTTGAGTGTTGCAAAGCTTTCTGTAAAAGCGTCGATGTGTTGGGATGCTTCCCTACCTTAACCAGCATATCGTCGACATAGACCTTCATATTCTGACTGATCTGCTCTTTGAAGACTTTGTTGGCCAGTCTTTGATAAGTGGCCCTGTCATTTTTTAAATCAAAGGGCATGACTCGATAGCAGTATATATCTCGATTAGTGATGAAGGCCGTCTTCTCTTTATCTTCGGGTATCATCCGAATCTAGTTATAGCCCAAGTAGGTATCCATAAAGGTCAGCATCTGGTGGCCCGAGGTGGCATTCATGAGTTGATTGACCCTTGGTAGAGGGAAGCTATACTTTGGGTAGGCCTTGTTGAGGTCCGTAAAGTTGATGCAGATCCTCCATTTGCTATTCGACTTCCTCACCATAACAACATTAGCCAGTCGGTTAGGATAATTTACCTTTCGAATGAAGTTCGCCTTGAGGAGCTTGTCAACTTCTTCCTTAATGGCCTTTTATCGCTCGGGGGCAAAGCTTCTTTTCTTCTACTTGATTGGTTGAAACGTCTCATCCAAAATAAAGTGATGGATGAGCATGTTTGGACTAATCTCTGGCATATCCGAGGTTGACCATGCAAAGATGTCAGTATTTCTTCAAAGGAACTCGATCAGGTCTTGCTAAGGCTTGCCTTCCAGTTAGGACCCGATCCTTATGGTTCGGTCGGGTCGAGCTTCGTTAAGTGGTACTTCTTCGAGCTCTTTGACTGATTCTTTCCATTGCTCGATGAAATCTTCCCAAGCATCAAGCCCATCGATCTCGGGTCTTTTAGATTGAAGATCGGCGACGAAGCAGTACCGAGCCTCGGCCTAGTTTTCTCGGACAATCTCTACTCCTCATTCTGTGAGAAACTTCATGGCAAGATGAGGGATAGATATTACAGCCTTAAGGGACATTTGTCCGGGTCTGCCGAGGATTGCATTATACGGCGGCTGAAGTTTGATCATTACAAAATCTATAGGTACGGTTGCCATGCAAGGCCATGTGCCCGCTCGAACTGTTAAGGTAATGACTCCTTCAGGAGAAATAGTATCGCTGGTGAACCCCATCAAGGTAGAGTCCATGGCTTGAGGTCTTCCATTCACATATTTAACTTCACAAAGGCATCAAAATATAGAACATTAACTGAGCTTCCACTATCAACTAAGACCCGATGTACATCATACTTGTTCATGTCAAGAGATACAACTAAAGCATCATCGTGCGGATACTGTATCCCTTAGAGGTCTTCATCTGAAAAAGAAAGTCCTTCGAAGTGGACCCTCTTTGGTGGATTTTCCTTTCCACTCTTCCGAACATGAGAAGATGTAACCATGGCGATCATGTTGATGTTACCAGCAACAGGCTGGTTCAGCGGAGGTGGTTGTCGAGGCTCGGATTGATGATCTTCTCTGTTATTCGACTTGGGGGCTCTTTTAAATTGATCAAGCCTCCCTTAATAGATGAGTTGCTTGATCTCATTCCGAAGCTGCCAGCATTCTACGGTATCATATTCGTAGTCTCGGTGATACTGACAATACTTAGTCATATCTCTCCGAGCAATGTGTCCTTGGAGGGGTATTGGTCGAGGGAGTTACCACTCGATTTCCATTAAGATTTGTGCTCGCAGTGTAGTTAGCGGAGTGAACTGATTGAACCTCCATGCCGGGCTTCTGGTATGGTCTCTTGATGGTGAGGAGGAACTCTTTGGCGGCAAGGCAGGCTCGTAGGGCGGGGGGCTGGTGTTTCTCCGAGCCCTTCTTTTCCTTTTTCTTGGACAACTTGGCTCGGCTGACCTCCTTGATTCTTTCACCCTGGCATATTTGTTTGCCAGAGCCATCATATCATAGTGGTTCTTCAAGTAGTTGACCTTCATAGCTAAGTAGAAGTCTTCCTCCTTTGATACTCTACCCATCAGGGCAAACATGGCCACCTTATGGTTGAGATGGTCTACCTCTAGCATGGCCACGTTGAAATGATCGAGAAAACTTCTCAGTGACTCCTCCTCTCGCTGCTTCACTTTGGAGAGGAAGTTGGATCTTCTTCGATGGCAATGGCTACTAACAAATTTGTTGATGAATAGACTGCCTAGCTCATCAAAAGAGCTGATGGAACTCGACTTCAGCCCGTTGAACCACATTCTGATCCCCTGAGGATGGAAGGAAAAGCTCAACATAAGATCGTATCCGACACTCCATGGAACATCATGATGGATCGGAAGCTGCTTAGGTGGTCATTTGGATCAATGGATCCATGATAGGGCTCGATGGTGGGAAGCTTGACATGAGGTGGGATCACCTCCTGCATGATTTCTTCGATGAAGGGAATACCTTGCTCCACCTTAGGTTGAGGTTGAGGCATCTGTCTGATAGTATCTAGCTCTTGCACACCTCTTGGGGCTTCCCTTGGGGCTATTGACGTATCTTGTTGTCCCGAATAGTGGGAGAAGGGGATCGGGGCCATGGCATCAAGTCATGATGAGAAAACATTGGTGATAGGGATCGAGCTTGATAGAATCTAGGCGGATCCCTGCCTTTTTGTCATGGCAGTTCCACCTCTTCATGGCCGATCCATCGGTGGAGGCTTGTGGCCTCAAGTGAGTCAGGGGAAAGAGCTGCTAACGAGTAGGGACAACTGCTCCATCAGGAAGCCGTTGAGCTAGTGCATTGGAGGAAGAACTTCATGGAGCCCTTACACCAATTGGGTTAGAGCTTGGACTTGTTGGACCAGGATAGCGAACTAATCCTGGGTGACCGGATCTATCGGCAGTGGGGGAGTTTCGATTGGTGGTTGTTGCGAGGGTGCCACATTATTTGTCGGATGATGTCTTTGGGAAATGGCTTGATTGGGAGCATCTGAGATTGCTCTCTTTTTTGTTGGCCATTGGGAGATTATCCTTCTTGCTAAGAACCTTATCTCTTGGATTTAAGTTTAATGGGACTTGAGGCCCTTCCTCTAGCGCCAATTTGTTGCTACGGAATTCCATTCTCTAGCTTGGGAGCAGCGCACGTTGGAATCTGAATGGCGATCTCCTATCTGGTAGGACCTGCAAGATAGTCTCTGCACAAGAGCATAGGGGATGGTCCCTGTGGAAGACCCTTCGATGCTAAAGTCAGTGAAATTTCTTAGCAAACAGATATGAGAAGAAGGCTTCAGTAGAAGGATCTCTCGAGGATGGCCTCTGCTAGAGTTTCTGGAGTCAGTTTGAGAATATCTGAAAGGATCTTAGGACAAGGTATTTATAAACCGCTGGAATGGCAGGTGGTTATCTGATTTCTTGGGTGCATGTTAGAAAATTGAAAGCTGATACGATTCGAATCTAATTAGTTATGGGATTGTTATGATTCGAATCCTATCGGTTAGGAGGATTGGAGGCTGATTGGCGTTCCATGATTTAGTCATTCATGGGCGTGAAACTGTATTTAACTTTTGTTTCCTTTTGAGGGTGTTGTGAGTTAAGGTGATTGAAATTTCGTTAGCTATTCAGGGATTTGAAATTTCATCGATCATAGTTAGAGGGTCATATTTGGCTCTTTGTTTACATTTTAGGAAGATTGTTATAAAATTCATGTGATTGGGGTGGTCTATCTTCTGCAATCCTCGGTGTAGCTCAAGATGATGAGAATGCTTGAGCTAAAAAGAAAGGTTCCTTGATCTTGCCGAGGTATGTGGATAGCTTGATCCTACCGAGGCACAAAGATAACTCGGTCCTGTCGAGGTACGAAGATAGCTCGATCCTGCCGAGGTATGGAGATAGCTTGGTCCTACCAAGGTATGGAGACAACTTAACTTTGTTGAGGCACCGTTGTAGGTCGGTTATATTTTATCTTTTTCTGGATATGGTTGTTAGTGGACCAAAAATCGAAAAGGACCCTTCCCTATTGTCACATGTACTAATACCAATACGGTGACAATCTTACCCCGCATCATAATCCAAGTCCCTTTAGAGGTCTTGGAAGGTGAAGGAAGCTATTGGGAGAAGTTGGCTATCCTTGCGAGGAGCGTCAATCATTGAGTTCCGCCGGATGTTATCATTTGAGAATTTCGCTGAGTTCTGCCTTGCCCACTGATGCTATATATTTCGGTTTTCCAATCTCAATGCCAAGGATTTGGTTCTGGGAAGGCCGTGGGTTGCCAACGGCCAACCAATTGCCATTGAAGAGTCGAGATCAGAGTTTGTTCTAGCGGCTGACTCTGTTGCATCATCCCTCCTCTGGGTTCGCCTTCCTAACCTGCCGATTGAATTTTGGATAGGCAAGATCTTGCAATCAATCCTTTTGGCAGCCGATCAATTTGTCTTCTTTGATTTATCAACCAAGGAGAAGAGAAGGGGAGGCTTTGCTCGTGCGTGCGTTTGCATCGACCTGAGCATATCTCTCCGTTTGGGAGCCAGAGTTCAGGGCACCCGATCCCCCTTCTGGCAACAGTTCTCCTATGAGCACTTGGATGGGATATGCTCCAACTATGGATATCTGACTTCACTGGTCCATGCTTAGCCCTGTCAGATTCCAAGTCCTCCTTGGTTGGATCCAGGAACTATCCTTAGATGGCTGCGCTCCAACAGCGAAGGCCCCCCCATGGCCAGGTCCCTGAGCTCAGGAGGAAGCCTTAGCTTGCAGCGACCCAAGTCAAGACTGCTCCACTCTTAGTCCCGATGGATGGATGGAAAGCACCGGCAAAGACACCTCCACCAGCCTGGTCAGCCTTCGGCTTCCTCTGTCTCTGGGTCGAATCAAGAGCCAGGTGGGAAGTAGGGGGTGAGTCAGTCTGTTGGCAGCGTGCCGGTTGAGGGTGGGCTTGCCGGGAAGGTTGCAACTCAAATAGAGAGCAGGGTTCACAGAGCTCTCTAAACTCTGACTTGGTTTCTGTGAACCCCTTCACTCTTCTTGGCATAGATAGATGGGCTGAGCGGCTCAAGGCCCGCAAGGATGCCAACCCTGATCCATCGAAGAGGGCCTGACCGGCGGAGCCTCTAACCCAGCGAGTTGTCTCCAAAACTGCAAAAGGAAAGGAAAGGCTATCCCTTTAGGCTCAACATCATACATGACAACTTCACCTTTTCAGCATCCCCGGACACACCTCGGGGCCCTGTTGCTCTGGCCGGCATGGGCCCCAAGTCTATATGCAGTAAGGGTGTGTCCCCTGTTGGGGACGAGGATGCAGCTTCCCATGTCGCCTCAGATGGAGGGACGATGCCATGACTTGGTTGTCTCTCACCTTAAGGATGTCATTCAAGGGAAGGGTCAGGACATCCCGGTCTTTGGCTTGTCCCCTCTATTGGAAGAGACTGAAATTGAAATGGAGGCTACCTAACTAATGGACTACAATAGACATACTCCTGTGGTTAGTACCTCGCTTAATGGCTGCCTCTCTGATGATGACATGTTGGAGGACTAGGATGGGACCCCCCCAACTATCAAATGAAGCTTCTTATATGGAATGTGAGAGGAGCTCGGAAACCTTCGTTTTGCTCCTCTTTTGAGAGGCTGATGCAGCTTCATAGTTTTGATATTTGTGTACTATTGGAAACCTGATTATTGGGTGATAGCCTGGCTCATTTCAGGAGATAGGTTTCCAAATCTTCATCTTCTTATGCAGTGGAGTCTATGGGTTTATCTAGAGGTATTTTGGTTCTTTGGTGCAACACCTCCATTAGAGTGGATGCTTTTCATCGGTGTAACCAGCAACTTGCTCTTATCATCTATGAGGGGACATCTAACCTCTAGCTCCTCTCGGGCATTTATGCCAGCACTAACTTCCGAGAAAGGCTTGTCCTTTGAGCTGAGATCCTTTCTTTGCTTGCTCAGGGATTTCCATCCCTCGTTGCAGGAGATTTCAACTGTATTGTCGGGGCCAATAAGAAAAAGGGAGTCGACAACATGTAGTTTCTATGGATATTTTTGAGTTTAGGACCTTCATCTCTTTTACTGGCTTGCTGGATCTGGGGTTCTTGGGTCCCCAATTTACTTGGTGTAATAACCGCTAGAGATCTGCTCGAGTTTGGGAGTGACTGGATAAGTCTATGACCACGGCCCAATGGCTTTAGCTTTATCATTCTGCAACTGTTACTTTTTCAAGGATTGCCTCTGATCACTGTCCAATTATGATATCCATTGATGTGGCTACTCAACAGAGGAGACAATTCCAATTTGAGCAATTCTGGACTTCCTATCCATCTGCCAAGACCCTTATCTCTCATGTATGGCATCTACCTGTGAGAGGTAGCGCTACTTACAGATTATCTAGGTGTCTTGAGCTAGTGAGGCACAGACTTTGCAGATTGAACATGCTGGAGGTTGGGGACTTAGTGAGGAAAGTAGAGCAGGTGGAAGCTGATATTGCTATTCTCTAGACCAAAGAAGACTAGGAAGGTTGCCTCACTGATGCTGACCTCATAGCCCTCGAGCCAAGTTGGCTCTTCACCACTCTCTTCTTCAGCAACAAGAGATTTTTTTGGAGGCAGAGGTCTCGGATTCAGTGGATTCGAGAAGGGGACCGTAACACTAGATTCTTTCACCAGGCCACCTTGAAGCGATGTGTAGTGAACAGAATTCGATGCCTAGCTGATGAGGAGGGGCATTATCAGAAGGATATTCAGATTGTCAGGGATCAGTTATTTCATTTCTTTTAGTGCAGATGGATGGATCATACTGGTGATGGGTTTCCTGTCCACCCCGTTTTGACCTCAAAGAAGGTCTCTGCATGTGGGAACAACCTTCTTATTAGGCCGATTATAGCGGATGAGATTCGGATGGCTTTATGGGATCTTGGGCCTGATAAGGCCCTTGGGCCCAATGGGTTCTCGCTTTTTTCTTCCTCTACTATTGGAGTATTGTGGGATAGGATGTAGTGTAGGCTATCCAGCTTGTTTTTCATTTTAAATCTATTCCTGCTAATTGGAACCAGACACTCATTACTCTTATGTCCAAACGTTTTGATGCTTCCACTCTTCAACACTACCAGCCCATCAGCCTTTGCACTAGCTTGTACAAGGTCTGTGCGCGTATCTTAGTTGTCCGCATGCAGAACGTGATACCTCGCCTCATTTCTTCTGAGCAGGGGGCCTTCATCAAAGGGCACTGCATTACTGATAATGTCCTCATAGCCTAGGAATTCATGTATGATTTCCAAAGATCCTCTGCCCGACAATGCCTCATGGCTGTTAAGTTGGACATAGAGAGAGCTTATGGCAGATTGGGTTGGGCATTTCTGTGCCAAACTCTTCATGAATTTGGTTTTGCTGGCCTCTTTATAGACTGGATCATGCTTGCATTCATAGGTCGTCATTCTCTCTTATTATTAATGGTAGCCAGACTAACTTTTTTCACTGCTGTGGGGCAGCGTCAAGGATGTCCTTTATCCCCTTTGTTGTTCATCCTTATTGTTGACGATCTATCTTGTGTGTTCTCTCAGGCACAACATGATTTACGCATTGCCCCCTTCACTGTGGGCCTCCATAGCCCCTCGGTCTCTTATCTCTTGTTTGCTAATGACTGTGTATTGCTGGACCAGGATACTATCCACAATGCTATCACTTTTGCATCCATTATTCAGTTCTACTGCCAAGCCTCTGGTCAGAAGGTTAATCTACAAAAATCCATGATTTGCTTTAGTCCAAAGACTACTGATACAACTAGGGAGGCCATCATTCAAACTTTGGGTATTCTACTCAGATTGATTGGCTATCTTACCGAGGGATCCCTATTATGGGAAGACGACCATGAAGCAGTGATTACAATGACCTAGAGCACCGAGTCCGAGACCGTCTTGATGGCTGGCAGGTTACTAGTCTATCCATGATGGCTAGGATCACCCTTCTGTGCTCGGTCCTCACTTCTCTTTCTCTTTATATCTTATCTAATGCTGCAATCTCGATGACTTGTTTGAAGAGGATAGAGAGATGCTTTAGGGATTTCCTCTGGGCCTCTGTACAAGATGGCCATGGTATTCATCTGCTGGCATGGGATACTATTTGCTTGTCGACTACAGACGGAGGCCTTGGAATCTAGTCTCTGATTGGTTGGAGAGAGGCTTTGATTGCTAGTTATGCTACTCGGTTCCTACTTAATCTGCACTGCTTTTGGAGCTCCTTTATGCGTGCTAGATATGGTGATTGAACTCTTTCTATGGACTTTCAATCTACATGCGGATATTCTTTCTTCTGGAAAGAGGTTTGCCGACATGCTTCGGATATTCTGAACAATATATTATGGATGATTGGCAATGGTTCCTTGGTAGATGTTATTCAGGATACATGAATTGTTGATCTTCCCCTTCACTCTGGCTTACTTTTGTCAGTATCGATGTTCCTAGTAGCATGAGAGTCACTATTTGATCTCCTAAGATTACTCCTCTTAGCATTTTCTCACGGTGTCCTGGTTCTTTGGTGATGAGCTATCTTGCTGAATCCTCTCTATTCCTCTCATACCAGGGCATACACCTGATATCAGATTATGGAAAAGATCATGTATTTTCTAATGCTCCTACCAGGGACCTTATGAAGATTTATAGGCTATAGTCTCAGCATACGATGGATGTGGCGTGGATCTGGCAGCTTCCCATCCATCCTAGGATTCAGCTCTTTATTGGAAGCTTGCATAGGACTATCTTCCTACCTACTTCTTGTTCTCTGGGAGGGGTTTGTCCATCCAGCCTACTTACCCATTGTGTAGACATGAGGAGATTGCTAATCATGCCATCTTTACTTGCCCCAGAGTAAGACATATCTGGTAGATTATGGGCTACCACTTCAGGCAGGGTGGTACTGGTTCTCGGCAATCGGTCTTTCTGTGCGATATTCGGAGGGGTATCAAGTAGTAGAGCGCTACTTGGGCCTCCACAGCCTATCAAATCTGGTTATCTCAGAACCTGCTTATTTTTACTAATGATATTGTATCTCTTCACAAGATAATGGGAAAAGCTATATCTTTATTTGTTCAGTACACACTCCATTACACTCTTGATTCTGATAGTCCTGACCATTAGGGCTCCTATGCTGCTTTGGCAGTGAACCAGCATATAGTATACATCTCTTGGGAGTCCCCACATCTAGGGTTTGTCAAAATCAACTTTGATGGAGTGTTCGGGGTAGATTTGCAAATTCGGCTTTTGTTATCCGTGGGATTGATGAAGCTATGTTGGTGGTGGGGGGCCTCGGCCTTCTGGACTCTTTTGTTTCTCTTGCAAAGCTTTATGCTGCTTGAGCAGACATCTTTTACACCATTCGGATCCTTTGTGCTCACAGTCTCTTCATTAAGAGGGACTCTTTTACTGTCATCTGATGGCTCAGACATGACTGCTGTGATCATGCGCCAATCAATCCTTTCTCCTCCGATCTACTCTTCGGAATGCTTTCAGAATTCAGATCCATTATGTCTATCGAAAAGTCAACTCTATGCCTGACTGAGTTATGGCTGCTATGGTCTATCACTTTGAGTTTTGAAGTTGAAGCAGGTAGATCTTTGTTCTATTATATTTAAATAAATTTGATTTTTTAATCTATTAGGGTTAGACTCGGTACTAAACTAGCATGATTATATGTCTGTATAAAAAAATTCTGTAACATCATTCTACCTTAAAAATATAAATTTATTATATTTTATAATATAAAATATTGCCATACGTGTCATGATGGGAGATAGACCGCATCAAGTTTCGTCCCACCAATAAACCTTTTATTATCCGTCCTCGTGCGCACCGTCGCACTGGAGACGCACTACCTAAAGTACTGAAAATATAAAAAAGAAGGTCGGCCGCCTTCCACCCACTTCTCTTCACGCCACCGTCTCTGCAAGTCCTTTCCCGAAACCCCTCCTCCCACCTTTCATTCTCTTCCCAAAATGCCTCCGTCCCAGATCCCGAAACCCTCCGTTCCTCGCTGTCTCTCCTCGCCGCGAGCCGCCCCCTCCCTCATCCTCCTCCTCGCCCTCTTCCTCTTCGTCCTTTTCTGTTCCCTTCTCCGCGCCGCTCCATCTTCTCGGAATGCCTCCGCCCATTCTCGAACCGCCCCTGCCGCTCTCTTCCTCTCCCTCTCCTCCTCCGCCAACTCCACCATTGCTTCCCACCTCCGCGCCCTCACCCTCCGCCCCCACCTCGCCGGCACCCCCTCCGCCGCCCCCGCCGCCGCCTACGTCCTCTCCCGCCTCCGCCGCGCCGGCCTCCGCACCTTCACCCGCGACTACACCCCGCTTCTCTCCTACCCTGCCGCTGCCGCCCTGTCCCTCTTCCACCCCGACGGCACCCTTCTCAAGCCCCTCTCTCTCACTGAGCCCGCCGATCCCGCGGCCGCCGCCGTGCCCCCCTACCACGCCTACTCCCCCTCTGGCGCCGCCTTCGCCCCCGCCGTCTACGTGAACTACGGCCGCGCGGAGGACTATCGGGCGCTCGACCAGCTGGGCGTCCGCGTGCGGGGGTGCGTGGCGATCGCGCGGCGTGGGGGGGGTACCGCGGTGGGGCGGTGGCCCGGGCGGCAGAGCGGGGGGCCGTGGCGGTGCTGATCTTCGGCGACGCCGGTGGCGGGGTGGAGCGCGGGATGGTGAGACTGGGCGCGGTGGGGGACCCGCTGACCCCGGTTGGGCCACTGCCGCTGGCGGCGGAGGAGAGAGGCTGGGGGCGGACGAGGAGGAGGTGAGGCGGGGGTTCCCCAAGATTCCGTCGATGCCGGTGTCCGCCGCCACGGGGGCGGAGATCCTCCGGACGATGGGAGGGCCTAGAGTGCCGCCCGAGTGGAGGGGCAGCCTGTTGCCGGGCGAGGCCGGGGTCGGCCCGGGCCCCACGCTGGTCAACATTACCTATAAGGTAAGCTTCACCCAACTGTTGAAAAGAGTTGTTCTGAACTGTTGCTACTTTCCAGTCTTGGCCCCTGCAAAGTTTTCTCTTGTTGGTCTTCACAGCTGTTTACTCCTACGGCTGATGGAATGTAGACTGTAGTTCAATGCCTCAATTAACTCATGGGTATCACGAAAAAAGGGCGTCGTTTGGTTGTAGCTCTGTCTTGTTTTGGGCCCACAGGTTTTAGGACTACTAGGAGCGGTTTTATATCACTTCGGATTGGTATGATGTAAGCATTAGCTTGATCCATTGGTTGTAAGGGGCTGGATTGATGGATCTCTTGCTGTGGTGGGCCCCACTGGAGGAGCAGGAGTGCGGCCTTGACTCAGCATCTGTGTTTTAATTTGTGAAAAAAATTCTTGCCTTTCTGAATAAGAACAAAACATTCATGGGTCATCAAAAAATTTATTCATTCATGTGTTCATATGAATTCAATGTAGGGGCACTTTTATTTTTTTTGATGTGTCAAATGCTTGGGCACCTAGCCAGAACATGACAATTTAAAACCCCTTGACGCATCATATAATGAAGCTTTCATGACATCATCTTCCCATGTTGGTTCTTGGCGGTTAACAGTGTTGAATTCAGCACTGCTTCAATTAAGAATCTTGTCTATTTTGCGAGCTTGGAAATATCTGATTTTACTGATTGGACATTATAAGCATATGTGCAGGCATGCTTAGGCTTAAATCAATGAAGTATGATGTGCTAACACGCTGGTTTCAAGCGTTGCATTCTTCTGTACCCTATGATGCTAGATATTTTGTGCCATCTACCCATATAACACTGGCCTCTGGCAATCTCTAACACTATGTTTATTGTATTTGCTCTGTACATTATTCAAGTTCCATCCACATATGTAACACTTGGTTTAAGCTACCCTTACATAAGCTAGAATTTATCTACATTTACTTGCAAGTGATTATTTATTGTATACAATAATATTTGCTGAATAGAAATTAAAAATTGCCTTTTTGTTTATCATGTTTCTTTTCTCAAGGAAGATAGAAAGTTGGCAACAATCCGAAATGTTTTCGGTATAATAAGGGGGCATGAGGAGCCTGACCGGTACGTCATCCTTGGCAACCACAGAGATGCATGGACATTTGGTGCTGTGGACCCCAACAGTGGAACAGCTGCCCTCCTGGATGTTGCTGACCGTTATGGTACTTTGTTGCGCTCAGGTTGGAAGCCTCGAAGGACTATTATCCTATGTAGCTGGGATGCGGAGGAGTTTGGAATGGTGAGTAATGCATACAAAAAATGTGATTTGTTGGTGTGAGCAATAAAATTGAGTTCAACTGAAGGAGCATCTTCTTTGCAGCCTAGGTACGTATAATTTATGTCAGCCTAGGTAAGTATAATTTATGTCAACCAAAAATTCTCTATTGATGTAGAGGGCAAATTAGTTCAACTTTTAGTGTTGTGCACAAGCCTAGAAATAGTTAAGCAGGCTGATTGAGATTTTGTTGCCCTTGGGTTGGCATGTGTTGTGTTTAATTGCTTGCTTTTTTCTTTTTTTAAAACTGTTGTGACTAAATTTGGATTGGAAAAGGTAGGGTTTAATTACTGTGCTTCTGGGAATCATTGTCGAATACAAGTGAAAAATAAGGTCAAATTCAAATGGAATCTAGTCCAAATGCAGCTGCTAGCTAGTGTTAAGATGTCCTCCATCTGACTAAGTTGTTTCTGTGTTGTGTCTTGTTAGATCAATAATTTGTCTGGTTCTGGGATTGAATGCAACCTACGCTTCTGTAATATGGCCTTACTTACCATGCTATGAGACACGAATGGTAGAATGAGCTGCAAGCATAACATTTACATGGTGCAGTCATGAACATTTACTTGAACACATGCAGCACTAGTTGTGTATTTGTGTAATAAATCAAAATTCAATTGTAAACACTTGCATATATATGTTGAATCATTCTTCTGCAAACACATGCTTAGCATCTAAGTTTTGAGATGATTGGTTTGGACTAAGGTACTGGATCAAGCTTGTAGTCCAGAAAAGCTCAAGTTCAGATCCCACCAACAGTGCAACTTGTTCTTTATTCAGAAGATATGCATCTTCATCTAATCATGGTACTTATTTCAGATTGGATCAACTGAGTGGGTTGAGAAGAACCTTGGAATTTTGTCTTCAAAAGCTGTCGTCTACCTAAATGTTGATTGTGCAGTTCAAGGGCCTGGTTTTTTCTCTGGTGCAACTCCTCAACTGGACAAATTGTTGGTTGAAGTCACAAAACAGGTATCATTGAGATGTGTTACCACCAATGATGCTGACTAGTTTTGCTTGGCAATATTTTCTAACTCTATCCAAAAAAAGCTGAATACGTATGAGAAAAAAAAGCACTTCTGTTAGCTTTTCATGGCAAGCTTCTGGTTTGACAAATTTTATGACAAGGGTGGAACTGATAGTTCAATGGCCAACCAATTTCTTGATAAAGATCTGAGTGTTTGTAAGTTGAGAATGAGCTAGTCCTAGTAGTCAATATTTAGTCTACATTGATATTAGCACATCCATGCTGCTAAACATAATAAGTCTATCATGCTCTACAATATGAAAGTCCAGTGATTCCATTAGTGGAGTAATGATTTATCATATTGTTTTTTCAGATCAAGGATCCAGATTTGGAAGGTAGAACTGTCTACGATACATGGGTGGCAAGGAACAAAGGCATTAGTGTAAGATGTTAAAGATTTTAAATTTGTCAATGTTCTTCTACTGAAATCAGTTTCTTAAACTTTACACCAGCATTTTATATACTCAATCGACTATAATTAAAATTTGGGGGAAAATAAAAATCATTTTCTTTAATCATCTTTCTCTTGTAAAAATTTATAATGGATCTTGTCATAACTTCTCCAAAGAAAGAAAAAAAAAGCTTATTTGTTGGAAAAGCTGTAACCTACTGAAATATACAATTTCTACATAAATGCTTGAAATTGAAATCAGTATATTGTTATGTCCTCAAAATTGTGGATTTGTGCCATGAGAATACCTTTGAATTCTAGTCTTGTGTTGTATAATTTATTTTTCCATTATTTGTTGTTTGAATTTGTGCACTGAATATCATTCTCCAAGTAACTTGTGCAGATAGAAAGACTTGCCAGAACTGATTCTGATTTCTCAGCATTTTTGCACCATGCTGGAGTTCCTGCTATAGATTTGTACTATGGGAAAGGTATGCCTTTTTGTGAACACTGTAAGATGACCATTATAGTAAATTTATGGAAATTACTATTTTAACCATTATAATAAAGTTTGAGAATAAATAACCGATAAATTGGGGTATATAGAGCTTGGCATATTATGAGTTACATGCTTAATTTTGAATTTAAGGCTGATGCCTTCTTTTCTAAGGAAATTGCTTGTGCATGTATTTTGTGTAATTCAGAAAACAGGCAGTATTTAAAAGTTCAACATTTTATACAACCAAGGTAGTCTGAATTGTGAACTAGTATCGACATGTAGTTCGGCTTGGTTTGTCATTTTTTATAATTTTATTTATAATTTTTTTATTGTAGTTTAAGAGGCTAAGAGCCTCTTGTGAGTTCTCATTCTTTTGCTTCTCTCTTATTTCCTAAATATCATCCTCTCTTCTTTTTCCTCTTTCCTTCTTATTTATTTAAGATTTCTCATGACAAAAGAGAAATATGCCATTTGAATTTAACAAAAGTACCAGAGAATTCAAATCTCTTAAGAATAAAGAGTAACTCTTTTTCTCAAAATAAATTTAAAGAATTTTAGAAAATTTCTATTTAGTAAGTATCAAGTTATGATACTTTCACTTTACATAAAAATTTTAGAAAATCATTTAACTTAGAAATACTGAAAAATAAAATATCAAGAAAATTAGCTTAAAATATAATTTGTAAGATTTTGATTAACTTTTAATCAAACTTATGGAGTTTTTATACTTAAATATATCACGGTAATAGCGAACCCCAATCCTAAGGGTAAAACGTATTTCTTATGGTCCAGATTATGATATTTCATTAGACCAGAGGTTCTCCCATTGAAAAAAAAAACACCCTAGCCTTCAATTTAGTGATACATCCTAATTTGAACCTCAAGAAATAGATTTTAACTTTTGGATTTTATGATAAAGTTTAATTTTGTTGTTTTGATGAGTTATGGATCAAGTCAACATAGATCAATATAATGTTTGGCATTACTATCTAAATTTGAAAACCTTCAAAGTTTGATCAAGTATTGACCGAAGTCTTATAAATTATATTTTAAGATATTTTTTTGGATTTTATCCTTTCTCATCATTTTTAAGTTAAATTGATTTTTTGAGATTTTTATTTAGAGTAAAAGTACCCTAACTTAATATATGCTAAACCATGATTTTTGAGATTCTTCAAATTTGTTTTTGAGAAGAAAAGTTAATTTTCTATTCCTAAAAAATTTGATTTTTTTGATATTTTTATTGAGTTTAAATAGGAGATATTTTCCTTATTTTTATGAAAAATCTGACGTATTTTCCTTATTTTATAAAAAATCTTAAGTAAATGGTATTTACTTAAATAATTTTGCATAAAAATAAAAGAGAAGAGAAGAGGATGTGAGCTCACAAGAGCCCACATGCCATCCAACCTGCCCCCCACCCACCCCACACTTGAATCGGGCGGTTTGGTATGTTTTAGACTGGTTTGGGGTCCGTACCAAACCACAATTGAAAAATGAATTGGTTCCCGGTCAGTTCGGTTTGTGATTTGGTTTGGTTTTGCTTACTATGTATATATACCTAGAGCTTATTAAGTATTTTGGTATGTATTGCCCAAACCAAATTGCAGGTAAGTGGACTGTTGAAATCCGACTTCTATGGAATTCTTTTCTTAACCTGGTTAGGTCTGTAAATCTCATTCTTGCATGGCATGCTGGAGTGACCTAGGTTCACTAGTATCCCATTCTTGATTAATGGACATCCCTTGGCATTTACTTTGGTAATTTCTAAGATTGAACTATGTTCCCTAGTCAATGGTGTGGGATATTTGGAACGAGAAGAATTAGCCAGCCAGTTAAGAGGAGCATATAACTATTCAGAGTCTTTATCCAATGAGGTGAGGCTCCATAAATTCAATGTCATGTTTGGTTCATGGGATGGAGCACAATGGGAATAGGATTTCATGGTTGAGTGAATGGTTATGTTATTGTGATTCCCATACTCATGTTTGGTTTGCACAAAAATTGAAATGGGATCGGCATTCCTATTCTGATTATTTGTGTTTGGTTCGCACAATAAGAGGAATGGGAATCAACATATTTTTTCAAAATTACCCCTTGTTCCATTGCAATTGTTTGTGTTTGGTTTGCAAAACATACATAGAAATGGGAATTAATCATTTTGTTTCAAAAGTACCTATTATGATTTGTTGCACACAAAAAAAAAAAAAATTTCAACCCACAATATAACAGCATATTCAATTTCTCATACTTCATAAAAAAGTTCAAGAAAAATCATACTGTTAAATCCTAGGATGGCAAGTCAGGAAATGTCAAAGTATATAACAAGTCATAATACCAATAACATGTAACCAAATTGGCATAGCATATTATCGTAAGGAATAACAAGTCATAATATCCAATGTGCATGGTAAAAAGGTGCTCAGATAGCCATAGTACCTACTCTTATATCAAATAAGCAAATGACAAAATTCTTAAAAATGACATTGTCCCACCAAATATTTAAATATAACAATATAAAATTCTAGACATCACTAGATGAGAAACACCACCACCTAGAGCAGTACTATCAGGAGTAGGGAATAGAAGTTTCAGCACAAATGGTTCTTTATTTTATCTAGTAGAGAAAAGAAAACTGTAAACTTGCTTTGATCCTTCACAATCAATTCAACTGCATTCATAATGTCATCACAAATTAAGTAATAAATTTTCATCAACTCCCTCACAACCCCCCTCAGACTTTTGGGCTACTGCCCTTTCATAAGCCATTGTGTTAGCAATCTTCTGAAGTTGAGGGATGAACTGATCAACATATGGCCCAAACTATTTAGAAACATTCTCAAAGTGGAATGTCATGATGTCATTCTCAGCTACTTTGCTACTAGCAGTTGGCTTATTCTTCCTGTCTTTCTTCCAAGCACTTCCAAAAGAGCTTGTGTGTGTAGCTGACCTTCATGTTATTAATTGCTTGAGAAGATGTCTCGACACTTATTCTAGCAACTCATTCCTTCCAAAGACTTCTCTTAGGGCATACAAACAAAGGAATGATATACCATTTAACCCTTTAGCTTCCTTGTGAATCTGCCATCAATTAAAACAAAATGAAAGATCTTGAGATTGGATTAAAGAACCGAAAAAATATTACAAAGGAAAACATAACAACTCTTTATTAAAATGATAAGTTACCTTTGCCCATTCTTCATATGCACTTTTCTTACACAAGCATTTTTCTTGTATCATCTCATGAGAAGTCACTCTTTTGTTACAGCATTTTAGTTAAAGTATGGTTCTTTATCTTAAACCATTTTAGTTACACAAGCATTTTAGTTAAAGCATGGTTATAAGCTGAGAAGATAAAGGTTCCCTTTCTTCGATAATTATGCATGATTTGTGAAATTTCTAACTTATCCGAGGTAGGGCAGGTTCGGTGCGAGCATTCAACTCTAGCTCTGATTTTCAATATTTAAATTTCATCTCAAGAGGAGGTGGCAGACAGTTGACAGCCAACTGATCCAGATGGCCGCACTTGGTGAAACAAATGGGTAGATGCAAATCTTTTGATTTCTACATCTCTAGAAAAGTCTTCTATGTGATATTTGAAAAGGAAGAATCGGCAACTATTACCCTTCCCATTCACATTATGAGCAATGCATCTTCCCAGACTTACAGACACTTGAAACCTTTTAGTGAAACAATTATGGAAATACAGGATACAGTAATACTAACCTCCACATAACATCACAATCCGCCTAGATCATATAGAATTTTTTGACTTAGGCCATACTAAACAACCTTTCATGTCTATATACCAATTTAAGATACAACAAGGGGCATATCAGCTATTAAAATTCAACTAAATCAGTGGTAGTGTTTTATTCTGATTTGTTCTTTTAACTTCTAATCCTATTCAATTCAACCCTACATTATTAAGAGCTGTCCCAGACCATCATCTTAGGTCACCTTTTTTAAGATTTGTAGCTAATGGGTTCTAATGATTTGCATGGTGGATGTAGTTACATTGGCAGTGCTTGATGTGTTACAGCTCCACCTTGTTTGGATGGGATGAGCAGATTTTAAGTAACTAAACAAGATTTGCACCCATGTCCAACTCGAATGGCATGATCCTTATCCTCCAAATAATTGGCTAAGAACTTTAGCTAGAAGTTGTTTCCCGGTTATACACCAGAACTCCAATCCATCAAAGTAAAGTGGGCATAGCAGAAGGAGGGCAACAGAGCAAAAACGACAGGTCGCGAAAAACAGAGAAAATATAGACCAACAAACGGTTGAAATAGGACAAGACATAGATGATATAAAATATATTCAAACAAATGACTACTGGTACAGAAACAACCAAAAAGAGAAAAATAATCAAAAACAATGTAATGAAAAAAACAACCACCTAGTTTTCTCATACTGGTCCACATATAAACCAAAAGGGGTAGGATGATACTTCTTTTTGTAGTTTGGTGATAAAGTGATAAACAGACTATTATCATCATAATGAGCGATGGCTCTATAGACTTTACAAGCATAAAACACAAACAAGAAAAAAAGAAGGCAGATAGATGCATGGATGAATACATTTGAGAAGCGACAGATAACAAAGCAAAACAAAACCAAAAGGGGTAGGATGATACTTCTTTTTGTAGTTTGGTGATAAAGTGATAAACAGACTATTATCATCATAATGAGAGATGACTATATAGACTTTACAAGCGTAAAACACAAAGAAGAAAAAAAGAAGGCAGATAGATGCATGGATGAATACATTTGAGAAGCGACAGATAACAAAGCAAAACAAAACCACCTTTGTGTCACAAAGTACTGATTAATATACGAGCCATGCTAATTGCCATCCATGAAAGCACCTTTTGGAAGCAAATCAGATTCTGTTGTGATATACAAACAGATGTGTGCACAGTGCCAGAAAGCTGATTAGCAAAATTCAATGAAGAAAGCAATAAGATATATATTGCTAGGTTTGGCATGGCAAAGGAAACATGACTGGGAAAGGAAGCAGCACCACAGTTCCAGAACAGTTTTGGTGGCCTAAACAGCCTTGGGCATGGCTGGAAATCCAGCCCAAGAGAGATCGAACAGGGTTAAATAGAGAACCCAATTTGAATCCAAATTTTGGGCAGCCATTGGCGGCTTGCTGGTGCACGCTGTAACAGGAAAGGAGAAGGAAAAAGAGGAGTAGAAAAAGAGGAAGGAAACTTACTGGAATCAGTTTGGTTGCTTAAGCAACGGAAGAAAAAGCCGATCCTTTGGTGATTCCAAGCCCAATTCATTGTTGATCTTTTGATCAGAAGGAAGGGAGGTGGCTGCGTTCAGTTGCCGATTCAAAGGAAGATTTGAAGTCTGATTCATCTCTACAAAGCTCGGAAGAAAGGGAGGGGGTGGATGGGTAAGGCATGATTGTGAGGGAGAGGGTAACATAGGGTATGCTTTTTTTTTTTTCTTCTTTTAATAATATTTTAATAGTCTGTATGGGAATGGGAGTCTGACTCCCAAGAGGGTTGGCCAGAATACTAATACCTCAAGATATGGGCTTTCCATTTTGAATGGAATGGCTATGGGAATGAAAATTCTGTGAACCAAAGACAACAAATGGGAATGGAGGGTCTTCATTCCCATTCCTTTGTTCTCATACCCATGAACTGAAGACACCTTATGTGGTGTGAAAGTGGCTCCTTATTTATGATATTAGGTTTTTACTATAATGGTTCTTAATACTATAGTGCCAGTACCATGGATGAATGATCAGTACCAGTAGGCCTCATTGATACCCTAAAAAGATAACATTTAAAATTTTGTAATGAATTTTTCTAAGGAAGGTGACTTTTTCTTTGTCATTAATGCAGCCAATATATGACATGCTCTTGGTAACTTTTTAGCATGGAACAAAGGGATGTCAAATTGAATGGATAGGACCAAAATTTAACCATTAAAGATGTCATGTTGAATTGCTGAAACCAATGGGAACTAACCACTTGATAGATTTCTTTTTTGCAAATTTCTTTTTGTTGTCAGGATGATGCCTTCATTCTTTTCCCTTGGACACTCCTTTCTTTTTATTCTTTCAATATGTTTGTATTACATATCACTAAAAGTAGCAAGACATTCTTATATCAACTCTTCAAGATCAGGTGGTACTTATAATTTCAAACTCCTTGACGTTAAATGTGCTGAAGATTAATTGTGGTTCTTTTAATAAGTGGTAGTGACTGAATAGCTAGCAATCAATTTTTAAGAATATTCTAAATACATTGACTGCATGCTTATACACAGTCGATGCATGAGGCATGCTAATATCCTACTACCAATTTATGTTTTTAAAGAGTTGATATTTCAATAATGTGCAAAACATAACTAATGGATAATGACTTCATGCCTACATGCCGAGGATTTCTAGGGCTAATTATCGATTACATAAGTCTCCTTTTTGGGTAGATACTTCGGACTTTTTTGAACTATCATTTTGTATTGACTCTTTTGTTGTGCGGTTTCTCTTGTTGCTCTTTACTGCTTCACATTTATTTATTAAAGACCTATTTGGATGCTCATCTAGCTTTTATGTCACTTCTCTCACCTGAGGGGGAAAGTACCCGGGTCCATAGGTACCAGGAAGGCAGGAACCATACTGGTATGCTAGCAGTCTAGTATAACATGGTTGGTATAGTTTGAATGGTGTGCTATGGTATGTACCCAATATCGAGATTTGTTTCCAACAGTTTTTCTTATTCCGAGCCATGATATCACTTAAAATTGGCGGTACTTAATGGTTCCACTTGATTTGGACTGGTTGAGCTCATATATTGATTTGAACCTTCGTACCTTATTCCTACAACATAGTACAGTCAATTGAGGTGTAACAACAAACTTTGGAAAGTACAAATAAATGAGGTGGAAGGATTAAAAAAATCAATGGATCACATAAAACCATATATTCTAGAACCCCAAAATTTTGAGATACTGAAAATAAACTTTTCTGTTAGATTTTGGTATCCCAGAAGATTTGGGATCAGGGGAGCAACAATTGCGCCCATTCCTTGACTTCTTTCTTCCCTTTGGTTCCCTATTAAGAAAGTCCTGCCCATATGTGAGATTACGTGGATGGGGTGATTGGGCATCCAAAGAGGTCCTAAGTCATGTGATATAATACATCAGAAATACTAACCCTGTATTATTCTTCAGAATTTTCAGGCTACCATACTGCTCTTGATTCTTATGACTGGATGGAAAAACATGGAGATCCAATGTTTCATCGTCATGTAGCTAGTAAGTTTTCCATATTCCTACATACATTTTCTGCTACTAAGTCATATCTTGCATGCATGTGGATATGTTGGTCTTTTAGGGGTTGTTGGAATGCTTGAACAGCTCGTCCATGGAAAATCAGTGTATTGTTGGTTTTTAGGATAAGTTAGTTTTGAGGGGAGAGAAGTTCTACTGATATTAGAAATTTGGTTTCATATAACCACAAATAATAGGGACGCTATAAATCACCTTCCCAATGGAGCTTGGTATCATGATATTTGGAAATGCACCAGTGAGATGCTTCCCTCATCTGAATGAAATTCTTCTTGTAAGTGTCTGCTCCTGAATTCCAGCTGTGCTTGGGCTTTATCCACAGACAGCTTGATTGGGCATCCAAACTGGCCTATTGAATAATGACTTCTACCACTACACTCTAAGCTTGTACTTAAGATAGAAAATAAGACTGAGTTAACAAGAAATTTGAGAGGTTAAGAATTCGCCGATATTTAGGATACCGGCCGAGGGGTGATTTATATTATCCTCTGATATGGCTCTAACTAAATCACTAACATCCACTGGCAATTTTCTGCAATATTTTTGATGTTCTTGTACTGCTTGCATGCTGGGGTATCTCAGCACCCTTTAAACATCGTTCTCTTCATGCTGGGGTATTCCAAACAAATAATTGTAGATTCCTAATATATTTTATAATTATGTTTACAATTTGTATCCTACCACTTGCAATGAATGATGATGTCAAGATCTGTAGATCATTGGGTTCGTTAGATTTATAATAGTAGTCAATTGACTCAAAAGATGGATGCCATATGCGATTAAAAATCCCAAATGATAAGCTGAGTGCATAACTTCCAAAGGCTGTTTATGTAATTATTTGTGTCAATTTTGTTTGTTTTCTAATTCAATTGAAGCATGATATATCCATATAATTCCATATTTATTGCATTCTGCTGACTTAGTTGTGTGTATTTCTCTAGTTGCTGAAATTTGGGGACTTTTAGGTCTGCACTTCGCAGATGATCCGGTCCTACCTTTTGATTATCTCTCTTATGCTACTCAGTTGCAGGTAAAATAGCTACTTCACCTGGTTCACATATGTTCTTCCTTTTATGTTGCACCGATTCACTTTTCTTTTTGTCTTTTATATGAAATGACACTATTCTTGCTATATGGTTCAAATCATGGTTTCAAATCCCAATGGGATATCCTCTAGGAATATAGGATGGGTTGCCATCCAAGTGGTGGGATGGAACTGTTCCGCCATCGTTCTAACATTCCAATCAATATGTCTTAGGACATCTCCCATTCTAAGTGTTGGGATGGGCTGTGATGGTGGTACATTCCGTTTCGTAGAAAAATCAAGATGACTCTGTTTCATGAGATTTAAAGCCTTGGTTTAAATAATTAAATTTAACCACATAAGTTCAAAAGAATCATATTGTGATGGTTTGAATCATAAATTGGTCTCTTGCTTCGTTGCATTGATTATTGGTAGATGTGATTATCTCTAGATGCAATGCTCATTGTGTAGCTAGATAGTTGAATGCTTATTTTATGTCTTATTGCTAGGGTAAAACATGTATATCAATAATATCTATACATTTTTGATGTTGTTCAAATTGGGGTTTCAGGTCCCAATGGGATGTTCCATGGGATACCAGAACAGGTTGCCATCCAAAAGTGTCAGGATGAGACTGTTCCACCATCACTCTAGTGTCCCGATCCTAAGTGTTGTGACGGGATGGGACATTGGAGCATCCCATTTCATGAAAGAACGATGACAGTTCCGTTTCTTGAGACTTAAAACCTTGGTTCTAATAATAAGAGGATGGTGCTTTCTTAATTTCTGCATATAAGCCTGTCTTCATGCTGCGAACTTGAAATATGGATGAAGAGTCATATTATAAGTTGTACCTGAAAGTTGCTAAATTATGATATGGTGTTTACTTTTCTAAGAAATTTCATGCATATAAACTAATAATTGGTAGACCTCCAGGCTTTTTATCTCTCAAGTTGTTAGCCATAAAGTAAAATAAACAAAAGGTAGTCTTAGTGTAACTAGGTTTCCCATATGAAGAAAGCATTTACAATTAGTTTTACATGAATCTTATCTACATAACTGAAAAGCTGGGGTGCTCCTTTACTTTCCATAGGAACATACAAATGCATTAAGTGCCTTTCTGGATGGCGGAGAATCTCTACAGCCCATAAATACATATATTCATGAACTCACTGCTGCAGCCAATGAATCTTTAGAGGAAGGAAAGGTTGGTGGTGAAACTTGGCATTAAATTTGATAATTGCATATTGTTAAATTTTCTTTTTTTTAATTTTACTTCTATCTATGTCTTAGTTTGTAAGCGCTGGAGCATCATTAAATAACAATTTTATATAGAGGAAACACAGTCAGTTTATACTCTAAGTTACTTCTTATCATCATAAGGGTAAACTTGTGGAATAAATTTCATTCCTTTCCCTCAAACCATCTTGATTTTACTCCCAAAGAAATCATATGGGCTGTCACCAACCAGAAGTTTCTAAACTAATTGATTTTACCATCTTATTCCGCTTTGATCTTTGCCATTTTGGATTGTTCCCCACAAAAAAGAACCAGAACAATTTTATTTTTGAATATGTACTCACCTGAAGCCCTCTTTACATAAAATGCACCAACAGAAATGTTGACATGGGAGAGCATCCATATCTTGTTTGGTGACTTATTTGCTTGTTAAAGGTTGGTGAAATTATATTTCGGAACTAGAAACATATATGAGCTATCCCATTCAACGTTTTGAGTCCTGGTGGAATATGTAATGTCCTAGCCATCTTGTGCCATTTTCCTACAAAAATGGCACTGTGATGGGGTTGGAACTTTGAAACTGATCCATGCTGGGAAAGAAGAAGAAAGAGGAAAGAAAGAAAGGAAAGAAGGGAAGGAAAAATGAAAGGAAAAAGAGAAGTAAAATGAAAGAAAGAGAGTAAGGAGGAGAAAAAGAAATAACGGAAAGAAAGAAGAAAGAAGAAAAAAGAAACATAGAAAGGAGGGGAGAAAAAAAGGAAAGAATGGATGGAAAGAAGAGATATAAAGAAGAGAAAAAAAAGGAGGGAAAGAAAGGAAAGAAATAAAGGAAGAAGAAGAGGAGAAAGATGGGGCTACCTATCAGAATGTTTTATTGGGATGTCTATCAAGATGGGACAGGATAGTAGGAATCCCGCTCTATGGAGAAACTGAGGCATTCTTGTCCCACGAGATTTAAAGCCTTGATGCCGTCAAGGAGTGGCGGACGCATCCTTGCTCCTATTTAGGTAGTTGGCATAAGAATTGGCAGGGCCTGCTAAAAGAGGGGTTGGGAGGGGATGCATGAATGAAACAGCTCCTTCTTTATCCCTTCTAATTTACCCTAATTTTTTTGGCTCTTGTATGAGAAAAACTTCCTCCTATTTATATATTTCTTTTTTAACAATGTAACATTTTGTCATAGATTTGCTAGCATTATACATCTCACTATGGGTTTATTCTCATTATTAGTTGACATTAAGAAACATGTTTGTTTAACAAATATGATTCCTAGTAACTTTTCAGAACCTTATTATTGGGTTTTCAGTACCGGTTAAATGTTGACATATAATTTCTTCCTTTCAAAACAAACAACAGAGACTGCAAGAGCAAGAAACCATGGAGGATTTGGCTGCACTGAGGAGGCGGGCTTTTAATGATCGCCTTATGCTTACAGAAAGAAGCTTCCTGGAAGCAGAGGGTCTTAAAAGGAGAAGATGGTTTAGACATCTGGTAAGCATAGTACAAAGATATCACTGTAGAACTTCTGGTAATGACCATAGGCACCATTAATAGGCATTTATTTATAGTTTTCTGGTGTAGAATTGCTCTACTACAACAATGTGTTTTCTTTTTTCCCCATTAATGAAAGGTCTATTAGTCTGTTCAAGTTCCGTCACATGCTTTTGACATAGCTGCAAGTGTTGGAATAATTGTGGGCATTATTAGAACAATATAGATTTCTTAAACTTTACCCTCCTGCCTGTTGAGTTCTTAACTAGAACAAGAACAAATTCTTACAATAAACAGCATCTGTGGTGTTGTCCATGAGGCCTTTGTATTGCACTTTGAGCTTCTTTGGCGACATTTGAAAGATTTCTCTTGTTAGAATCTAAAAAATTCTTACAATAAACAGCGCTTGTGCACTTTGAGCTGCACAAGTGGTATACATGTAGAACAGCTATTGCAAGAAGTTTCTTTTGGAGAAAACCGCCAATAAAAGTTATTGCTGAAAATAACTGTTTATAGATGGCTTTTGCTGGAAATAAATATATCTAAATGATTTATGAAAGTAACTATCAAAAATAGTTATTAATGTAGGAAACAGCCAAGTAGCTTCGTCATAAATGCCTGAGGTCATCATATGATAGATGTGCACAACCAACACCAGATTTGATTTGAGATTTTTGCATCAAAATGGGCTTCTATTCTCTTTATCCTTTACTCTTTCATGTTTCTTCAACCAGTTGTAGGTTGTTCCACAATCTTTAATTGTTTCAAGGTACTATCTTGTAGCTTGTGATTTACATTTTACAATTTACAATTTCAGTTATTGTGTATCTTTGGGATTCTTTTAAGTCTTTTAATTGTAATACATTTGTGCTTCGATGGATGAAATGTGGAATTCTTTCATGGTTTCATCAATTGATGAATCCATCCTATTGATTTTAATACATGTCATGATTGTCAGTATCATGCATAAATCTTATGACAGACCTTATGGAATGATGGAATCAAATGATGGATCATTTCATGTTAAACATTAGGAATGAAATCAAGGCTAGCATTAAGTCTTCATTATCTGATTACATGGCAAAAGTTTAGGAGGCATATGAAAGAACTTTTTAAAATCCAAACATTGATATTGCAATGAACATAGCATGGATTAGAGAGAAGTAAAATGTTTCAACGCTTGTATGTAAGGTACTTTATCATGAGCAATGATTTTTGAATGCAGTAATGCAAATATTTCAGGTATTGTTTTAAATGTGTTTTATGTGGCAACTTATGCCCTTTGGCTGCACTACATTTCTTTTAATATGTGTTTAGATTGTATGTGTCAAATATGTGGTCCATTTAACATGAGGATTTCAAATGGGTCCGGTTGAGGGGGGTATGCTTGACCTTAGCTCTACTTGATTTTATATTCAAGTCATAATTGATCCAACTCATTAGCTAGTTGGGTCAGATCAGGTCTCGTCCATGGAAAGGATTATAGACTCAACTTTTCATTTCATTAGGGTCGTCGGGATCAGTATGACTCAACCCCAACCTAGACTGTTCTACTTTGGTTTTGGGTTGGGCCGGATTAGGTTTGCAATTCATTTCAGCATCTACTTGTTCTTCTATAGCTAAAATCTAATAATAGTAATTAAATATAAAATTACTAAAAGAAATTCAAAAAATTAAAAAGAGTTAAATTTGAATTTTTATTAAAAACTTTTATTTCATCCAAGTAATTGACTATTCTTAAATTTACAAACTATCTTTTTGAAATATATAATTTATATACTTAAGAGAAGTTGCCTTGATGCAATGATAAGGTTGCTTTGTTGTGATCCACATGATTTGAAACATGGAAAGTTACTTGGTACATGGGGTAAGATTTTGTACATTGTGTGCTAGGCTGCCTTATTTTATATTGATATGCTTGAGGGCATTGTAAATAAAAGTCCCTCAAAACAGTTCATAAAATATGAATGTTTAAATACAATTTCGGTGAAAATAAATATCAGAAGATGTAACTGCTGAAATGAAAAAAAGAACTAATTTTAATGAGAGTTCACTCATTAAATTAGAAAAAATATTTAGAATGAAGGAGGAGGTATGCCTTATTTAGCATTGTCCTAAGTGGTAGAGCCATTGGTTTTTGGAGTGTTGCACGGTAAAGCTTTTGTTGGTAAAACTTTTAATTAAAAAGCTGTTTGCTGATATTGCATAGTGCTTTCAATTGTCTAACTTCTTATATCAGAAGTTGTTATCGTAAAGTGTTCTTAATTTATAACTTAATTTATAAATTATTGATTTTTAATAATTTTATATAATGATATAATAAATAATAATTTAAAAAATTCTATAAAATCGTTATTAGGCCAGCTATGCTATATGGAACAGAGTGTTTGGTAATATTAAAACATATGAATAAATTAAGTGTAACAGAAATGCGCATGTTAAGATGAATATATGGTAAAACTTTAAAAGATAGAATTAGATATAAACATATAATAGAAATGATAGGAGTAGCCTCAATTGAAGATAAAATGAGAGAAAATCGATTACGATGGTTTGGACATATAAAACGAAGACCTTTAGATACTTTCGTTAGAAAGAGTGATCTTTTAACAATCTATGGTAAACCTAAACTAATATGGACAAAATAATTAAAAAAATATAACTATTTAATTTAATATCGACTTAGAGCAGAGTGGAAGCAAATTCATGTAGTCGACCCCATATGGTTGGGAAAAGGCTTAGATGAGTTGAGTTTAGTAGATATAATAAATAATTATGTATTTGTTATAAAAATATCTTCTATAACATTATTATAGTATTATATAATAATATCATATTATGGTATTATGTTGTCATATCATATAGTATAACATAATAGGATGCATTATTATATTATAATAGTGCAGCATTATCATATTATTATTAGTATATTATTATGATCATATAATAACTCCACCAAGGCCGATCCCAAGTCCGGATAAAGGAGGGTTGCGTTAGGTAGCTGACAACCAGCGTAAAACTCCGTCACATCCTTTAAAACATGAATATACTAAATCAAACTATGCCATGAGCTAGGACGTTCCCGTTAAGAGACACGTTGCATCTGCCTTTGGATGTTGCAAAAAATGGGCAAGGGGCACCGCACCGACGTTCAGATGGTGATAAGTGAGCAAGTGTTCCTGCACTACGGACGAGTGCGGATAAAGAAGTTAGTTCATGATAGTCAGCTTAGAGTAGCAATTTGAAACATAGAAACTCTAATAGGTAAAGCTATGGAGATAGTGGACACTATGATTAGAAGAAAAGTAAATATAATATGCTTACAAGAGACTAAATAGGTAGGTAAAAGATCTAGAAAAATAAAGAATATAGGATATAAATTATATTACACTGAAAACATAAAAATAGAAATGAAGTAGGAATAATTGTAGATAAGAACTTTAAGGAATATGTTAAAGTAACTAGGAAAGAAGATATGATTATATCACTAAAACTTATAATTGAGAATAATATAATTAACATAATTAGTGCATATGCACCACAAGTAGAATTAGACAAACAAATTAAGACATAATTTTGGGAAGACATAGATGAAGTAATGTAAGAAATACCATAAGAAGAAAAGATATATTTGGGAGGAGATTTTAATGGACATATAGGTAAACAGATGGATGGATATGAAACGGTACATGAAGGATATGGATTTGGAGATAGGAATGAAGCCGACGTGAGCTTATTAGATTTTGCATCGGCGTATGATCTAATAATAGCAAAAACTTGTTTCAAAAAAAAAAATAAACATTTAATAACATTTAAAAGTGGATCTAATAAAAGTCAAATAGACTTTTTCTTAACTAGAAAGGTAGATAAATAATATGCAAAAATTGTAAAGTTATTTCAGGAGAAAGTTTAACTTCACAACATATGATAATGGCAGCAGACATATGGATAAAAATGAAACCTATAGCAAAACGCAAAACTATTAATCCAAAAATTAAATGATATTTTTTTTTAAAAAAATTAAAATTATTTAAAGAAAAGTTAGTAAGAGAAATGACTATGAATATAAATAATGATCCCAATTTAATATGGGAAAAAGCCAACTAAATGTATAAAAACATAGCAAAAAGAAGTTTTAGGAGAATCAAAAGGAGTAGGACTAGTAAGAAAGAAAACTTGTTGGTGGAACGAGGAAGTTTAAGCTGCCATCAAGCTTAAAAGGATAAATTATAAAATTTGGCAAGAGGTTAGGGATGAAGAAAGTCTTAAAAAGTATAGAGATGCAAAGAGAGAAGTTAAAAAATGGTAAGTAATGCCAAACTTAAAGCCTATGATGATTTATATAATAGACTAGATACGAAAGAAGGTGAAAAGACTATATAAACTAGCAAACTAAGAGAAAAGAAAACAAAAGATCTTGACTGTATTAAATGTATTAAGAATGAAGATGAAAGAGTCATAGTAAAAGAAGAAGAGATAAAAAAATGATGGAAAAGTTTGAAAAATTATTAAATAAAAATAATTTAGCAAATTTAAGGGTAGAAGGATATGATAACTTAGGAGTAACAAATGAATATAAATTTTTTCGTAGATTTAGTATGCTTGAGGTTAAAAAGGCTTTAAGTAAAATAAAAAATGCAAAGGCATTAGGACCAGATGCGATCCTTATTAAGGTTTAGAAAGGCTTAGGAAAAATTGGAGTCATGTGGTTAATCAATTTATTTAACAGGATTGTAGCAACTAAAAGAATGTCAAATGATTGAAGAAAAAGCATATTAATATCCTATACAAAATAAATAAGATATTCAAAACTGTACAAATTATAGAGGGATTAAGCTGATGAGTCATACAATGAAATTATGGGAGAAGTAATAGAAAATCGAATAAGAGCTAAAACTTTGGTATCAAATAATCAATTTGGATTTATGCCTGAAAGATCAATTATGAAGGCTATTTATTTATTAAGAAGATTGATGAAGAGGTATAGAAAAAAAAGACCTTCATATGGTCTTTATTGATTTAGAGAAAGCATATGATAGAGTACCTAGAGAAATAAATGGACTTTAGAGAAAAAAGAAGCTACCAAAAGGTACATAGAATTGATAAATGATATGTATGATAGAGTAATAACTATTGTTAAAACAACAATAAGAGAACCTAGTGAGTTTTCAATTACTATAGGTTTACATCAAGGATCTGCCTTAAGTCCGTATCTTTTTGTATTAGTTATGGATAAATTTACTAAACATATTCAGAACGATATTCTATGGTGCATGTTATTTGCAGATATAGTGTTGATTGATGAAACTAAATTTGGAGTAAATACTAAGCTAGAGATTTGGAGAGAGGTTTTAGAATCTAAAGGTTTTAAGATTAGTAGAACTAAAACTGAATACATTAAATGTAATTTTAGTGAAAGTAGAAATACAAATGAAGAAAAAGCGAAATTTGTAAGCCAAGAGATATCAAGGAGTGAAAAATTTAGGTATTTGGGATCAATTATCCAGAAAGAAGGTGAAATAGGTGAAAATACGAATTATAGAGTTAAAGCAGGATGGAGTAAGCGGAGGAGTGCTTCGGGAGTGTTGTATGATCGATGCATCATATTAAAATTGATTTTTTTTTTATAAAATCGCTATTAGGCCAGCTATGCTATATAGAACAGAGTGTTGGGCAATATTGAAACATGTGAATAAATTAAATAGGACAGAAATGCATATGTTAAGATGGATATATGGTAAAACTTTAAAAGATAAAATTAGAAATAAACATATAAGAGAAATGATAGGAATATCCCTAATTAAAGATAAAATGAGAGAAAATTGGTTATGGTGGTTTGGACATATACAGCGTAAAGCTTTAGATGCTCTAGTTAGAAAGATGATCTTTTATAACAATTCATGGTGAGGATAGAGGTAGAGGTAGACCTAAATTAACATAGACTAAAATAATTAAAAAAGATATAACTATTTATAATTTGAATGTCGACTTGGTCCTGAATAGAGAAGAGTGGCGGAAGCAAATTCATGTAGCTGACCCCATATAGTTGGGAAAAGGCTTAGATGAGTTGAGTTGAGTATGATCATATAATATAATATAATAATATTATAGTATTACATTATCTGATTACATTATGTAATTATACTATAATTATAATCATATATATTATTATTCAATTTTTTTATAATAATATTATAATAAAAATATTTGTATATAACATTAATATAATATTGTATCATGTAACAATGTTATTTAATTTATTATTTATATAATATATAATATATACAATCATATTATAGGTAGAATATTATTATACTATTAGAATAATATCATAATAATATTTTAATATAATATAATAATATTACATTGAGTTTTTGTTTTGGGTTTAGGTCAAGTCAGGTCGGGTCTAGTTTTTGTTTACCCAAATTAGAATTGGATGATATATGAGTTGGCTCGGGTCAAGTTGGGTGAAAAAGTATTAGAGTTGGACCCATCTAGGAATTTAGATCGGGTCTAATTTTTGAACCTCAGACACATCTTCAATTACAAATCGGGATGGGTCTAATTAGGTTGTCTCTGAAGGAATTTTCAAGTATTGCATATATAGGATTTTAGAACACCAAGTAATAATAAAATAAAATTTTATTATCATACTTATTTGTGCCATGATTTATGCAAGAAGGTTTGAAAGCACTCACTGTGCAAAAGCGTCTTCGTCCTCCCTTAGGGGATCTTTTGATGGGAAAACAAGGGAACCGAGCCTATTTATAATGAAACCCCAATAGGCCCTCCCATTATGGGTTATTATTTGGGCTTTAGGCCCATATAAACACTAACCACATCAATCAATAAAGGTATGCTAAAGCCCAAACCAAATGGATCACATTTTAATCAACAATGGGCTCATTCGGCCTGTATCATTGGACCAAATTCGTTCAGTCAGTTTTAAGAAATTAAAATTATAATAATTAACGGTAGCCCATGTATGAAAAATTTTCAATAATAATCAGGTTGGGTTACAAGTTGACCTGCCCATGTACACAAGTATAGCTGCATATGAGATCCTGCTTTGCATTGTGGGTATGGCTCGGTCTTATTTGGGCATGCTACTCAAGCTGTAGGTTGGATGTGAATTCCAAGAAATTTGGATATGAATATAATTGATAATGTCCGTATGTTAAAAATGTTATAAACCTAGTAGTAACCATTAACAATTTGTTATTATTGTTTTTCATATTATTATTTATCCATATCATTATCATCATCGTCATGAGGTGGGCTAGAATCCTGTCAGATAGATTTGACTTCAAATCCAATTGGTCTTGATTAGATGATGGTGCATCATGCCATTGCTATGATCTACTACTAAACTACTTACAAGTTAAAAATCACATGCTTATAAATCAAGTGGTCAAAAAAATATGCATTTTTCATGATATCTAAACTATCCATTTTGAGCATGCAATGAATACGCTAGGAGTATTTAAATTTCATGATTTTTAGTAAGTAATTTGGAGTTAATAGGTCACATCCAATGGCTCAAACTATCAGTGTTAAGCTGCCATTTTTTGATCAAGACTCATTGGATTTAACTTGAAATCTAGTTTACTGAATTCTAGTCACACCTTTATTGTTGCATTGATTTAAATAGTGAAAAAAACAATCTCAGTGCCCATATACTTCATGTATGCTATATGAGGTGCACATGGGTTGGTTTGACTGAAAAAGTCGCAATTGGTTCCAAATTTTAGGATCTGAAACTGAACCAATCAATTTGGAACCATTCCCACCCAATCCAATAAAGATCAGGTTAGTTTGAGTCAGTTCTTAAATTATCCAAAAATTACAAAAAAAAAATCAGCAAATGAACCATTGCTTTAGTTCAAGAAAGTAAATTAACAATAGAAGTTGAATCACGCACAATATATATATATATATATATGTGTGTGTGTGTGTGTGTGTGTATGTATACATATGTGTATATATATATGTGTGTGTGTGTGTGTATGTATACATATGTGTATATATATATATATATATTCAAAGGCATCTTATGACAATGAAACCTAAAATATCTACAAGTCTAGAAATATAACATGTTACAAACCACAACACAATAAACTAATTATGTATTAATAAAAGCATTTGTTAACCAATATCATGAATGAAGAATTTATTAAAACTAACATTATAGTATAAAATGCTGACCCCATGTAGTTGGGAAAAAGGCTTAGATGAGTTGAGTTGAGTTGAACATTATAGTATAAAATATTTAATCAATAAATTATTATAAATTAATTTTCTATTGTGTATGCATATTTGTATATACATACATGGGTTAGGGGTGGGTCCAGGTTAAACCCCTTAACCCAAATCAAAACCAATCAAATTGGGTTTTTAAAATTTTTTACCAGTACTGTTGACCCAAACATTTGTGCTCCCCTATGCAGCCCTTTGGATGCTCGATTTCTGCGGTTGCATTTGAAAACATTGTTTTCCATTGTATGTTATATGTCAATTTTCTTTGACTATTTTAACACCATTTCCAGACCGAGGGCTAAGTGTCATGGGTTGATTAATTACAAGTCTTGTGACTGTACCAAATATTGGCTAAGTGATGGCAATTTCAGAAAAGGATGAGGGCACTGCTGCATAATGAGCCATGTCTTTGGTGGGGGAAAGCAAACTGAGTACTGAGATATGGGCCAATTCTCAAAGAGACTAAGTTCTACCAATTGAGTTCTCGGTCTACAAACCAAGCTTTGATTTGTTGACCAAGCATCAAGGTGCAAACTCGATTATTGGGGCTACAGGCTGAGTTCTGGGACATAGATTGGATGCAGGCAGTGCATTAGAGTGTCAATCTAGTACAATAAGTACCAAGATGCAGACTAAGTAACAAGGCACAAACTAAGTGCCGACTGATACCATTGTTAGTTAGCCTTTTGTAGGATACAGATATGCATTTTAAAATTTTTTAAAATAAATATGCAACGAAAGCAATAACATATTGGATCTAATTCAATATCAGCCTACAACAAGGTCAATATATAAAAATATATATATAAAGGTATAAAAGAAAGGTACATAGATTAAATCTATATAAATACAAATAACATAGATCATATTTATGTTTGTGGCCTAGTGTTTTAGATCATATCTAAGTCACCAGTAACTATTGAATCTTTTATCTTTGGATGCTTAATGACTCTCGTAGCAATAAAAGGCGGTGGTAGGTATAACTTTTGCAAGCCACACAAAGGTGTATGGCCTCTACAGGTGATCCATACCGGGGTTCTGATTCTGATCAGCCTCTTTGGAGTGCTAGCTCCCTCCAAGGATTCTGATCAGCCTCTTTGGAGTGCTAGCTCCTCTCCAAGGCTTTGACGATTTCTTCTTTTTAACACCAAGGTGCTCTTGGAATTGTCTAAAAGATCTGGAGGAAATGTTTTACCGCTTTATGGCCAGAATCCCTTTTCCCTAAAAACTTCTCATCTTCCTGTCTTTTTCTTTTTCAACGTTTCTTGGAAGATAAGGAAGAAACCCTATCTTCTTTTCAGCCAAAAACCGAAAAAGGTTGGAAGTTAAGGAAGAAAACCTTCATCTTCTTTTTCAGTTAAAAATTAAAAAAAAAGTTAGAAGATAAGGAATGAGGAGTAATTAGGGAGATGTCATTAATATCCATTTTAAATTTAAACTTAAAATTTTGAATTCAAAATTCAAACTTAAAATTAAAATCAGTTTAAAATTTAAATTCATAATTTGAATTTAAACGGGTAAGGATGTTAACATTAGGCTTACCTAAATTTGAGCCAAATCCTATTTGATTTGACCCAGATATTCATAGCTTAATCAAATTGAGCTAGCCAACAATCGTATTGCCAATTTAATCCTTCAATTAATTTAGTAACATTTAGTTTTTCAATCATCCAGTTAGGCAGAATCTTATATGGTGTGTGACCCCATTGGTTCAAACACTAAGCCGGTAGCATTGGAACACTTCCAATATTAATCAAAGTTGCCATCTAGCAATGATACCCGACGCCTGGATAGGCTGAAGGTTGCAGAGCAACAATCAAGAACCTCTGGCATATGGTTACCATATAATTCATCCCTTTGATCCTTCATGCTCAAGATGACTTAGGGTTTAACTGCCAACCCTTAATCAGCTCATCCATAAAGTGTTTCAATCTTCACAAGTCCATTGACTTCTCATAAGGACTGCCATGGCCGAGGTTTTGCTAAATTGAAACACAATGAGACATTTACTTCAAACTATTTTGAGGGGTCAATCCCATCTTGATCCACTCACTGCTTCACAAGTACTTTACAGTACCCAAAAACCTCCTATCACTGGATTAAAAATTCAGGTAGTTCGGTACCAAAGTAAAGTAGGTTGCTTGCAAGCTACCATGGTGATCTCAGGTCAGAGGGACACTTATCCATATCCCTTCACGGACACTTTTGGCAGAAGAGTGTTCCGCAAATTGATCACGTTCAATGAGATGCCATACACCTCACCTGTATGTCATACCAGTGTCACCACACTCCTTGGTAAAGAGGACAACCAACCCATATGACATACAACGACCTTTACTTGATACATAGTTGTCCTATAACTATTTATCATTTGGTCGTGACTATTTTAAGAACCACTCAATAAAACCTCTTTATTGAATCGATTATAGTTCTAAGGACTCCATCACAAAAGAATTTATTTCAAGAAGATGCAATATAATGAATCGCCAAATAAATATTTTATTAATTAATAATTCATATATATTTACAACTTGCACAATCATCTACATGTTAGTTGATTGGCTTTATGACATAATTTTTAACAACTCCCACTTGGACTAAAGCCACTCAGAACAATATCTAATACCCATCTTTCATTTATGGTCATGAAATTCTTTGATTCCGAGAGCTTTAGTGAATGGGTCGGCTAGGTTTTCCCATCAATCTTTTGAAGGTCGATATCACCTCGCTCCATGATTTCTCGTACAAGGTGATAACGGCGCAAAATATGTTTGGTGTGTTGATGGGACTTCGGCTCTTTGGCTTGAGCAATGGCTTCGGTGTTGTCACAGTACACCGAAATAGGACCATCCAAAGAAGGTGTCACTCCCAGTTCTCCTAGGAACTTTCGCAATCATTACAGCTTCCTTTGCTACATCCGATGCTGCGATATATTTCGCCTCGCAAACGGAGTCCGCCACAATGTGCTGCTTGAAACTTTTTCAGCAGATCGCTCATCCATTTAAGGTAAAAACAAATCTTGACACACTCTTACTGTCATCCCTATCTGACTGAAAACTGGAGTCAGTATACCCTACAAGTTTTAAGTCAGGTTCTCCATAAATTAGCCATTGGTCCTTAGTATGTCGTAAATACTTAAGGATAGTTTTTAAGGATAAAAGTCATCAAGATAGAGTGAGATTATGATGGAATGGAATCTCGCTAATAATCGATTACCAAGTGGGAATAATGTCCCAATGATGAGAAATGTTTAACTACACTAATTGGATGGTGGCCAACATGGCATGCCTTGATGAAGATAAGACGTAAGAACAAATATATATCCATCCTAGTAGTTTGAAAAGGCTTCTTTTCAAACATCAGATCATGTTGAACCGTTATCTTTTATTTTTTCAGTAAATCTTATGTTTGTTTATCTTAAATTTCTTGTAGTTTAGTTATTATCATTGCTTTCTTCGAGTGGGTAGTGTCTTAATAGTGTGCCTTGAAGGTTCATGGTGATAGAATTCACTACTTCTCTACCTTTTCAGTAAAAACCAGTGGTTTTGATTTTTTCATTAAATCTTATATTCGTTTATCTTTCCATTCCTTGTAGTTTAGTTATTATTAATATCTTTTTCAAGTAGAAAGCATCAAAATTAAGGTTTGCTATCTCGATGCTAGATCTTGTACCAGTATCATACTGGTATAGTGTTGGTATGTTCAATATGTGGGCCAGTTTAGCATGTTAAGCCTTAGCACGCTCTGGTATCTGAGTCTAGGCACTGGTATAGAGTATGGTATGCTTGGTATTGAAACAGTATGCATCGGTATCAATTGATGGGTTTAATATTGGTGCTTTTCAGGCCTAACTAGTTATGATAAGTGTTGAAATTGCACTGTTTCATCCTTTTTGAGCCTTAAGACAACGACTTTTACGGATTCAAAAATATAGTTAAAATGTTTATGATATTAATACAGCAAAGCTGTTCGCTGCTTGGATGTAACACCTTACTTGTTTGATGGTGAGCAGTTGTACTCGCCTCCTGAAGACTATGAAAGCAGTGTTTCTTTCTTTCCCGGTATAGTTGATGCCGTTGGTGAAGCCAGGAAGTTAGCTGAAAGTGAAGGGAAAATGAGGATTCAACATGAGATATGGAGAGTTGCTAGGGCTATTCAAAGGGCTGCCAGCGTTCTTAGAGGAGAGCTCACTTGAGGAGACGGAAGAAATGAAAGTGGTGTTTTTGTAATATCTATATGTAAATGAATTGACGTTTTAACCTTATGAAATGCAAACTATTTTTCATAATTTTTCTCCATTTCAGCGTGTATCACACGTCTTGGGTATCTATTATACATGCAGTTGACTAAATCATGCCTGGGTTGTTCATGCAATTAAATTATTTTCTCTGCTGTTTTGAAAGCATGGGAGACCATTGCCTGATCAAGACCCTATTAACAACATGGATTCCTCTGATAAGGCCCTGAGCAAAGGCAAAAAAATATTTTTCTTCCTTGCCAGTTGAAACTCATGAAATGGGGATGGCGATTGACTTCAGATCGTGGTAGGCTTTGTTCAAATTAAATGTGATCAGAAATGTTAAGAGGTCTCTCACGAGCAGGATTCATCTACTTACACAAAAGAATGTTGCTTTCGAGAGGCTTTAGCACCTAGTGCGTCTTAGCGCCTTAACGCTACCATAAAGAATTGGTGCTTGGACACCATGGATCATCCCAGTTGAAACTAGCTGAAATTGTCTTATCCCAACTCTTGGAACGGCTCATTCGTGATTGAAGTTGTAGATTATTTCAAACCAAGCACAATCAATTTATAAAGGACTATGAACTTCCATGAATATATATTTCAAGTAAATATCCTCTTTTATCTCTCAAATAACATGCCAAAATTCATCGAAACTTCAAAACCAAGTGATCAGCAGGCTTCCTATTTCCCTCTTTCTGTCTCACTGTCTCTCTACTCGTTTTCTCATCTTAGAATGCTTTTTTTTTTTTTTCTTTTGAAATTTTTTCATGTATGGTGAGAGAAATTTCAAAAGAAAAAAAAAGTACTTATTAGTCTTAAATTAATTGATCTTATGCACAATTGATTTAAGACTAATAAGTACTTTTGGTCCTCAAACTTTTCCTTAAAATTTCTTTTGATCCTCAAACTTTCAGTTGTTACAACTTAATCCCCATGTTTTAAGAATGTTGCATCCTTAACGTTCCATTACTTGAGATTATCTAAAATTAATGGAATAGCTGATGTGTCATCCTGATGTAGGTATGTGAAGGCAATTTTTTATTGGTGTGTTAGCTATTTTTTCAATTTTAACTGGTTTTATGTAACAAGTTACTAGAAACGCTACATTCTTAATACATGAGCACTTAAACCGTAACAACTAAAAATTTGAGGACCAAAATGAATTTTGAGCAAAAGTTTGAATAAGGATGACAATTTCAACCAATAAAATGAGACTCTAGGATGTAAATTCTTCGCCTTTTGTGGGTAAGAATGATAATTTCAACCCATAATATGGAAACCTATCCCTTACCCATCTTATTTAGGATGGGGATTCCCTACTTTTTGCCCGAACGAAGTTTATTTGTATCCAATCTCTATTGGCTCTATATTACCCTTATATATTTTCATATCTATAATTTTTTTTCCATATTTTTTGTTAAAAATTCGTGTATGTTATTAGTAAAAGAGAGGGATGGGGTGGGGATGAGGAATTATCTTTTCTAATAGGGTAAGGATGTGGATGAAAAATATTTATGTTTATGAGGATGGGGTAGAGATAGGGATTACTTTTTTAGCGAGGGTAAGGATGAGGACTGGTGGTTTTCGGCCTGCCCCGCTCCACTCAGCTCCACCCTACAACATTGCCATCCCTGTTTATGAGGATGAAGATATGAATTATTTGTCTCTATTAGCAAAGGCGGGGTGGGGATAGGAACAAGTAGATCCCTACCTCACTCTGTTTCTGCTTCGTTAGTCTCATACTTAATTATTATATTTTTATATCTACAAAATTATTTTCATAATTTTTATTGAGAATGTTATTAGAGGGCAAGGTGGAGCATGAAAAATCCCCATCCATGGGGATGAGGTGGAGATGGTGATATTTTTTTTAGTAGGTATAGAGGTGAGGGTTAGGGTCTTTATCCTTGTCTTGCTATGTTTTCATTCATAAGTTTGGGGAAATTCTATTTGGCCCACGGATTTTGCTGAGGAGCCCCCTCATTTTCCTTTTTTTTTTACTCAGTAGCCCCTCATTTTACTCAGCAGCCCCCCATATTTTATAAAATTTCTAAACTACCCGTCCTCCCCCCCCCCCCCCCCCCCAAAATTGCTATTTGGCCCCCCTTCCCCCCCATCCGATCCCTTCCCTTGCTCGCACTCACCTCTCTCGCTCACGGTGCTCCCCGGCGGTGGCTTTCCCGACAGCTGATCGTCCTCTCCGGTAGGTAAGGTAAGGTAAGGTCTCCCTCCCTCCCTCCCTTCCTTCCTCTCCTTCCTCCCTCCTTCCCTCCTTTCCTCCCTCACTCGATCTGCCCCCTTCAAGATGTTTTTTTTTTCCAGCCAAGATCCCTTCCTCCCCGGCGTCCGTATGTGTCCGACGGCTTCGCCCCCTCTCCGCCACATCTCCCCCTTCGTCCCACTAGAGCCTCATTCATCCCAGCTCTGTTCGGCCCTGGTTAGCCAAACAGAGAACCTCTGTTCGGCCCTCTGGGCCGAACAAAGGGAATTCTGCTCGGCGTGCTGGGTCGAACAGATTCAATTCCGTTTGGCCCAGCAGGCCGAACAATATTAAAAAAATTAGAAATATAATATAATTAAAATAATTATAATTATAATTAGAATATAATATAATTAATATAGTATATTATAATTATAATTATAATTAATATAGTATTATATTATATTATAATATACTATATTATAATTATAATCAAGTATATTATAAAGTATAATTATAATCATATATTATTATTATTAATATTTTCAATAAAAATATATTATTTCAACATAATTTTAATGATGAATAATACAATGTTCCAGATATGGATGCTGGCTCCTCACGAGCTAGAGTTAGACCCACAGCGTCTGCAAGGAGACGTAAAACCCAGGCGCCTGAGGTTATTGAGGTTCTTGAGGTTCCTGAGGATCTTGTTGTACCATCGCCCCAGATGTGACAGCAGACGAGGACATCCCAGCTATGGATGTTGATGATGATGAAGCGGATGGGCCTTGTCTAGGCGGTCTTAAGGATGACTCTGTCCTTAGAAGTTTCAGAACACATATTGCAGCCTTCATATGGAGGCAACAGGTAAATCGTTGTTATACTGTATTTTATTTAATGTATTATTTTGATGCTATTATGTGTTATTCATGTTATCCATTTATATTTCACAGGAACAGACTCCACTGAAGTGCATGAACCATGCTGCCAAAATAGGTGAGTGGCAGTGGTGGGCATCAGGGCAATCGAATAGGAGATTCAGGGATATAGTTCAGCAGTCGGGTCTTCTTGAGCTAGTGCATTGCTCTTATCGGTTCGCCGATAAGATTCTTGTCTCGGGCTTTGTAGAGAGATGGCAGCCTGAGACAAACACCTTCTATCTTTCCTTTGGCGAGATGACAATCACGTTAGATGATGTTGCCGCCATATTAGGGATTAGTGTCATAGGTGCCTTAGTGTCCTTGTCGATTGATAGGATGAGTGATCGAGATGCTGAGGACCTCCTAGTGCAGCTTTTGGATGTATCATGGGATGACGTGCATCAGGAGGTTCTATCTGTCCGCGGTCAATATGTGAGATTAGAGTGGCTAAAGAGTCATTTCTATGATGTATCAGATAGAGATAGCCACCGTAGAATAGAGTGTGCGGCGCGAGCGTATTTGCTTTTTTTGTTAGGATGTACACTTTTGTCGATAAGAGCGGGACGAGGGTGCCTATAGCTCATCTTGCTCTGCTTCGTCATTTAGATAAAGTGAGGACATATGCCTGGGGTGCGGGTGCCTTGGCACATTTATATCGGTAGTTAGGGATTGCGTCTAGGGCATCCGTTAGACAGATCAATGGATATATGACGCTTCTTCAGGCATGGATTTATGAGCATTTTTCCTTTCTCACTCCTCACCCAGCCCTGGACTATACTGATGCTAGGCCCCGCGTACACTGATAGATGCCCGGTAGTCCATCCCATACTACGATGGACCATTTGGTGATTCTACGGGAGTCATTGGACATATTGAGGGCAGATGAGGTATGTACCATAGGACCATCCACTTGTATATTTATATAATTTGTCATACATTATGAAACTGATTACAATTTAATATAATGCAGGTAGATTGGGATCCCCATCGTCTTATCCGTGATGATCATCCGTTCCTTGATATTGCATTCTTTAGTGGATGCCTGAAGTGCATGGATGTCATAGAACCCTATCATCCTGAAAGGGTTTTATGACAGTTCGGTAGGATACAGACGATCCCCTGTGCGCCACTAGCCCCTGAGCGAGCCAGCAGAGGATCGACAGTAGTATCGTACCGCATTCGGTACGTCTTCTTTGAGCAGTTATGGGAGAGGTGGGAGGATCACCTACTGAGCCCAGCGAGCAGGAGCCATCCGATGACCCGACCCTCAGATTGCGTACTGGGATTTTTGGAGTGGTATTCTCGGATCACGCATCTGGCTATTTACCCTCCGGAGAGCCGATCCAGTATCTACTCCCAATCACGTCCCGATGATGCTGATGCTGACGTGCAAGGTCGGCATATTGCAGATGCGCTTGGCCTTTGTACTAGCATACTTGATGTGGATTGGGAGGAGGTTGCTGCGTCACATGGGACGCACATGTACGATGTTATATCGCAGATTGCACATGTATTGCAGGGTCAGCATATCTCTACGGTTCAGCTTGTTCAGCCTGATAATTCTGGCCCTAGTCATGTATCACCACAGCAGTACAGGAGTCGACGACGGCATGGTAGGGATCCCTGATGTACTTCATGTATTTTGTATCTTTTAGCACATAGTTCATCTTTTGTAAAAGACATTGAAATTTGAATAAAATTTTACTTCCTTTCGGCTCAATTTGAATGAAAATTTTTTGAATTAATATAAATATGCCAAACATTATACAAAATTGATTGTTGGAGGCAAAAGGACATCTACAACTCAATAGTCTCGCTAATAATAATATCCGACGAGATTGTTTGTCTGAACTGGTAAATCCTAGATTCATACGAAGAAGCCCATCCAGAAGCACAGGGTAAATGATGTTTTTGCCAATTGCTTGCTATTGGGAGAACGGGATGATCGGCACATACTGACACGGTCCCTTCTTTACTGAAAGAAATGCTTCGTACCTTCTTTCTTGGCTGCCTCTTTGGCAATTGCGTCGCTTGTGGAGTGCCCATACCAGAAGAATAACTATCTTGTCCTAAAAGAATCAACTCAAAGGCAGAAGGATCACGGCGGGTAGATGTATCAACCTTCAATGAAGCACGGCTTGTTGAGAAATTATTGAAACATAATTGCCCCAACTTTATTGATTTTGATGATTTCCAAAAGCCATGAGTACCTTAAAGAAAACAATGTGTTTATTTATCAAAAACCTTGAGCTTATTCAAATTGAAAGAATGAACTATCAATGGTTATATCAAATGAGTTTTGAATTAGAAAAAGAAGTTTCAAGTTCTATGCTTAAAAGATTTCAAAAAGGAATTTTACACATTATATTCAATCGATGAATTCTTGGAACATGTCTTGAATCCATGATAAATGTCATATTTAATGTATTCAAGTCAAATTTATATTTTAAATTTAATTGGGACAAGTTTTAAAGTCAATCAGAACATTTTTCTGATTTTTGTATCGCTCCCGAGCCGACTCAAGGGTTTCCGAGTCGACTCCCCATTGTGATTTCTCGAGTCGACCCTTGGTTTTCAAGAGTCGACCCCTGAATTCTTGCGAGCCGACTCCTGTCTGTGCGAGTCGACTCCGCTCAAACAACAGAACCCATGTTTTTTGAGCACTTCTCGAGTCGACTCCCCATTTTCCTCGAGTCGACTCCCGACTTTCAGGAGCCGACACTTATTTTCGCGAGTCGACCCCTCAATGCTTAAAATGTTTCTATTTTTGGTAATCGACTTCGAGCCGACTCCCACAAAGCTCGAGTCGACTCCGCGAAATCTGGGCGCGATTTTTAACGATGACACATCAGCCCCAACGGTAAGATTTTTGAATAACGGCTATTTTTCCTTGTCTCTAACGGATATATTTTTGCAGATTCTATAAATAGAGGAGCTCTTTTCAAATCAAAAATAGAGAAAATCAAAAAGAGAAAAGAATATCTTTGAAAAGAGGGAAAAACAGAGCATATTGGAAAAATCATCTAGCTCAAAGAGAGTGATTCAAAAGGAGTGAAATCCAAGAGGAAGTTTCGTCTGCTCCTTCTCATCAATCCACAAGAGCAAAAGAAAATCCAAGCATTTCAAAGGTCAAATCGAGGATTTTCAAAAGAGGAAAAAGCTTCATCTCAACTCCAAAGTCTTCAACGGTCAAGAATCTGCTGAGGCGTGATTCAACACTTCAAGAGGAGTTAAAGAGAAGAAGGAAGAAAGCCCAAGCCACTACCATCTGCAATAATCAGGCTTTTCTAACCTTTTATTTTGTACTTCATTTGTATATTTGCTCAAGGGGAGCATTTATTGTTCAAACACTCTTTATTATTGTTTGCTGATTCAATCAGTGGATTGAATCAGTGGAGGTTGGTATACCTCGTTGCAAGCCGGAGTGCTTGTGTTGGGTTAGTTGTGAGCCCGTGAAAAACAACGTGTAGGGTTTTGTGCTGGTAAGCCCGAGTTAAAACCAGCTGGGTTCGTTGTGCACCCGGTAAAACAACAAGTTTGAGTTGTGAGCTTGGAAAACAACTCGGCTGTAATCTAGAGAGATTATAGTGTGGACCCAAGTGAATCTTGGGAGTGGACGTAGGTGTTGGTTGCACCGAACCACTATAAAATTCTTTGTGTTTGCCGTGCCTTATTTTCTCTTCTCTATCTCTCTTTATTTGCTTGTTATTGCTTATTAGTTAGCCTCTCACTTGCACATCTTGCTAACTAATCAATTAAAGTTAAAAAGTCTTAAATTTTTAAGAACCCAATTCACCCCCCCCCCTCTTGGGTTGCCATCTGGGCCAACAATTGGTATCAGAGCAAGTGCTCATTTAGAATTTGATCTCACGATCAAGGGCTAAAGATCCATATGGCAACACAAATTGGTTCAAGTTTTGCTGAAGGTCATTCTACGAATCGACCTCCTTTATTTAATGGAACCAACTATTCATATTGGAAAGCTAGAATGAGAATATTCATTCAAGCTTCTGACTATGATTGTGGGGAGTAATAATAAATGGACCTAGTACACCCACACACCTTATTGATGGCACTATTGTTCCTAAACCCGAAAGGGATTGGAATGATAATGATAGGAGAATGGCACAACTAAATGCTAAAGCCATTAATATTTTATATTGTTCCTTAGACTCAAATGAATTCAACCGAATCTCAACTTGTAATTCCGCAAAAGAAATTTGGGATAGGTTGGAAATAACTCATGAAGGAACAAACCAAGTAAAGAATCAAAGATAAATATTTTGGTTCATAAATATGAATTGTTTACAATGGAACAAACTGAAACCATCACATGCATGTTCACTAGATTCACTGATATTGTGAATGGTTTGAAAAGTCTTGGTAGAATTTATCTAATGCTGATCTTGTGCGCAAAATTCTTAGGTCACTACCAAGATCGTGGGAAGCAAAGTCACTGCTATCCAAGAAGCAAAGGACCTCAATGCATTACCTTTAGAGGAGCTTCTAGGATCCTTAATGACCCACGAGCTAACAATGAAGCAGCATGTTGAGGAGGAAACAAAAAGAAGAAGAAAACTCTTGCCCTCAAGACTGCAGAAATGGAAGAGAGCAGCAGTGAAAGTAATGATGAAGATGATGAGGAAACTGCTCTCTTGGCCAAAAATTCAGAAGTTTATGAGAAAAAGGCCCTTCCATAAAAAGAAATTTGGAGCAAGATTGAAGGAGAAAAGGATAAGAAAAAGGACAAGGAGAAAGAAAAAGAAAAAGAGCCCTTAGTATGTTATGAGTGCAAAAAGCCAGGGCACTTTAAGTATGATTGTCCTTTGCTGAAAAAGGCCTACAAGAAAAAGAAGAAAGCATACATGGCAACATGGTCTGATGAATCTTCCTCGTCGAAGAAGAGAACAAAAGGAAGTTGCCAATATCTGCTTCATGGCCAACGACGACGACAACGACAATGAGGTAAGTTCTGAAAACTCAAATGATGATTTACATTTGATGAAATGTTTGAGGCTTTCAATGAACTTATGATTGATTTTAAATCCTTAAAAAAAAGTATAAGTTTTTGAAAAATGACAATATTAGTTTAGCTAAAAGTAAAAATGAATTAGCTTTAGAAGTTAAGAACTTAACTAATGAAAAAGAAGAACTTAGCAAAGAAAGAGATAATCTTAATCAAGAAATAGATTTGTTAAAATCTGAAACTAAAAACTCAACTAAAGATTTAAAAGATCAAATAGAAACTTTAGCTTTAGAAAAGAACAGCAAGTTAAAGAAATGACTCTCTTAAGAAAGATGTTAAAAAATATAAAGACATTGTTGAGAAATTCACTTTAAGTTCAACTAAACTTAACATGATCTTAGATAGTCAAAAAGCTGTTTTTGACAAAGCAGGTTTAGGATATAACACATTAAGGAAACAAAATCTTAAAGAATATTTTTATAAAAGCCAACCAAAGTAATATAACTTGTTTTAAATGTAATGAAAAAGGTCATAAATCATTTGAATGCAAAACGTTAAATAACAACAAGTTAAATGTTAAAGCTAAGAAAATATGGGTTCCGAAAGGAACAATTTTTATTGCTGCTAACCATGAAGGACCCAAGAAAGCTTGGGTACCTAACATAAAGTTTGATTATATTGCAGGAATGTCTTGTAGCCAAAAGATCAAAGAAAAAGTGGTACCTTGATAGTGGCTGCTCAAGACATATGACGGGTGACAAAGATGAATTCATCACCCTAGAAGAAAAGAAAGGTGGAGTTGTGACGTTTGGCGATAACGGTAAAGGTCAAATTATGGGCCTTGGTAAAGTTCGCATAACTCCATCTATATTTATTGATAATGTACTTTATGTTGATGGTTTGAAGCATAATCTAATTAGTATAAGTCAATTATGTGATAAAAACTTTAATGTTTCATTTAAATCTTCTTATGCACTGTAACTAATTCTATTGATGATAGCATTGTATTTACTGGTTATAGACATGGCAATGTTTACTTAGTTGATTAGAAAAATTATCTTTGAGTGATCATTGCTTAATTGCTGACAATGCTAACATAAATGAAATTAGTTGGTTGTGGCATCGTAGATTAGGTCATGCAAGCACACACCTTATTTCAAAACTAATTAAAATGGATTTAGTTAAAGGATTACCTAAACTAGATTTTGAAAATAATAAAATATGTGATGCATGTCAATTTGGAAAACAAACTAGAAGTTCTTTCAAATCTAAAAACATTGTTTCAACTTCTAGGGCTTTAGAGCTACTTCACATGGATCTTTTCGGACCAACTAGAACCACAAGTCTAGGAGGAAAGAAATATGGTCTAGTGATTGTAGATGATTATTCTAGATATACTTGGGTAATGTTTTTAGCTCACAAAGATGAGACTTTCTCGATATTCCTGAAATTCTTCAAGAAAGTCACAAATGAGAAAAACACTACTATAGTATCTCTAAGAAGTGATCATGGAACAGAATTTGAAAATCACTTATTTGAAAGTTTTTGCACTGAAAATGGAATTAATCATAATTTTTCAGCCCCTAGGACTCCACAGCAAAATGGTGTAGTTGAAAGAAAAATAGGACTCTAGAAGACATGGCCCGTACCATGCTATGTGAAAGCAACTTACCAAAGTATTTTTGGGCGGAAGCAATTAACACAGCATGTTACATCTTAAATAGAGCTTTAATAAGACCAATATTAAAGAAAACACCTTATGAATTATGGAATGAAAGAAAACCAAATATAAAATACTTTCATGCATTTGGATGTAAATGTTTCATTCATAATAATGGTAAAAACAACTTAGGAAAATTTGATGCTAAATCTGATGAAGGAATTTTTCTAGGTTATTCAACAACTAGTAAGGCATATAGAATCTTTAACAAGAAAACCTTAGTAGTTGAAGAATCCATTCATGTAGTTTTTGATGAATCTTTAGCAACTGGATCTGAAAAGATTGATGATGAGGAAGATACAAACATAATTGAAAAAGATCTTGAAAAACTTAATATTGAAGTATCTTCTGATCATGAACAAGAGCTAAAGATGATGATTCACATAAGGACGATGATGTCAATATTGATCATAATGATATAGATCTTCCAAGAGACTGGAGATATGCTCATAGTCATCCTAAGGAATTGATTATAGGCGATCCATCTCAAGGAATAAGAACTAGATCATATATGAGAAATATTAGTAATCATCTTGCATTTGTATCACAAATTGAACCTAAAACTATGAAGAAGCTGAAAAAGATAATAATTGGATGTTAGCAATGCAAGAAGAACTAAATCAATTTACAAGAAATAATGTTTGGACTTTAGTTGAAAGACCTAAAAATCATTCAGTAATAGGATCAAAATGGATTTTAGAAATAAACTAGATGAAAATGGCATAGTAATTAGAAACAAAGCTAGATTGGTTGCTAAAGGATATAATCAAGAGAAGGTATTGATTTTGATGAAACCTTTGCACCTGTAGCTAGATTAGAAGCCATTAGGCTATTACTTGCATTTGCATGTCATATGAATTTTAACTTATTTCAAATGGATGTAAAAAGCGCATTTTTAAATGGATTTATAAATGAAGAAGTTTATGTAGAACAACCACCAGGTTTTGAAGATCACGAATTTTCAAATCACGTTTTTAAATTGCACAAAGCTTTATATGGTTTGAAACAAGCACCTAGAGCTTGGTATGATAGGTTAAGTAAATTCTTAATAGAAAATGATTTTACAAGAGGAAATGTTGATAAAACTTTGTTTTTGAAAAGAAAAAGTAAAGATTTACTTGTAGTACAAATATACGTAGATGACATTATTTTTGGTGCTACTAACGATTCTCTTTGTCAAGAATTTGCAAAGTTGATGCAGGGAGAATTCGAGATGAGCATGATGGGAGAACTCAACTTCTTCCTTGGACTCCAAATCAAACAAAGCAAAGAGGGAATCTTTATCAACCAAACCAAATACACAAGAGAACTACTCAAAAAGTTTGGTATGGAATCAATGAAACCCCTCGGAACTCCAATGAGTCCTTCATGCAAGCTGGACAAAGATGAAGAAGGTAAAAAGGTTGATCAAAAGTATTATCGAGGTATAATCGGATCCCTTCTTTATTTAACAGCAAGTAGACCAGATATATGTTTTCAGTATGTTTATGTGCTAGATTTCAATCTGAACCTAAAGAATCACATTTAATAGCTGTTAAAAGAATTTTAAGATATCTAAATGGAACTAAAAATGTAGGTTTATGGTATTCTAGAGACTCCACATTAAACCTAATTGCATATTCAGATTCTGATTATGCTGGATGTAAATTAGATAGAAAAAGCACAAGTGGTGCATGCCAATTCTTAGGAAGTAACTTAATCACATGGTTTAGCAAAAAGCAAAATTCAGTTGCATTATCAACTACTGAAGCTGAATATGTAGCAGCTGGAAGTTGCTGTGCGCAAATCCTATGGATTAAGCGACAACTTGAAGACTATGGTATCACACTTGATAAAACACCCATAAGATGTGATAACACTAGCGCAATCAACTTAACTAAAAATCCAATTCAACATTCAAGAACAAAACACATAGAAATTAGATATCATTTTATAAGAGAACATGTAGCTAATGATGAAATTTGTTTAGATTATGTAACACTGAAGAACAATTAGCTGACATATTACAAAACCTTTAAATGAAGAAAGATTTTGTTATCTTAGAGGAGAGTTAGGAATTTGTAATCCTTTTGAATAAATTTTGAAACCTAAGGAAATATATCTAGAGTTCTTTCAAATTCTCAAAATCTTAAGGAAATTTATCTAGAACTCATATCAATTTGATCTCTCAAATCCATGATTTTTAATCATACTCAAAGATCAATTTCCGGACATTCGGATTCTCTGAATTAATTTTTTTCTCTGAAATTGTCTCGGAGCCGACTCGAGAGTATCGGAGTCGACTCGAGTTTCTGCTGAAACTCAGGAGTCGACCCCTCTCTGAGCGAGTCGACTCGAGATCGTGTCCGTGCTCTGTGACTAGTCGGAGCCGACTCCACACTTTGCGCGAGTCGACTCGACGTGGTCCCAGTCGATTATTTAGGGCACGAGTCGACCCACGGACATTTCATCTTCCAAATCTTCCAAATCCTCTCCAAAACTTTCCCAAAACCCTCCAAACTCAAATAACCTCTGATTAACCAATCCTTCAAGATCAATGGCACCAAAACCCGTGGAGCTAGCTCGAGTGGCGCCGGTTGAAGAGGAAAAGGACCGTCGACGACCCGTCCGCGAGCCGTCCGGATTCATCTCTCCCTTCCTAGTGATCTCCTGCTCCAGCTCCTACTCAGGTAGATCTTCTGCCAGTAGGATTGTACCACAGGAAGGAAAGTTGATTTTGAATTGTTTGAGAATGAAGGATTCATATTGGTAGACAACTAATTGAGATGGGATTTGAGATTGTTCATTGGACTGCCCACCTACCCTGCTCTAGTTAAAGAGTTTTACAAGAATTTGTCTAGAGGAGATGATGGCTTGTAGCAAGTTAGAGGCATTGGTCTGAACATTACAATTCTATCTAGATTATTGAATTACCCTTGTCTGGACCATCACTTTGCCCCAGAAGATAGATCTCCAGCCCTCAGGCTATTGAACAGAAATTTTGAGGATTTGAAGAAGTTTTGCTAGTCAATTGCCTTTGGAATTAAGATTCTCCACAATATCTGCAGCAGGATTTTTTTCCCAAGACGGCAGATTTGACTATGTTTCTGAGAGAGATATTTTGTATGGATGCTGTTGTTCTGGGAAGCCCATAATCTACCTCGGATGATATTTGGTACATTGCAGATTGTGGGGGAAAAGAAATCAAGTTTGCCCTATGGCATGATTTAACTAAATTATTTCAAAGCCAAGGGATTGTTTGGTGATAGTGAGCCAAAGAAGGAATTAAGACATACTGATTTTATCTTTGGCCACTATTCATCGAATGGGTTTGTTAAGAAAAATGGAATTGGGAGAGAAAGAATGGAGGACAGAGATAGATGCTGAGGCCCCAGACCTTCTTGAGACATTCATCACCTGAGCCTCCTCAGCTGTTCCAGTGCTCCTAGTCTGCTCCTCCTCAGGATCTGTAGTTTTTCTGATACAGTTAGATCAGCTTCGATCATTATTCAATCTGAGAGTGATCATGAAAAAGATTGAAAGAAGAATTTAATGAAAAGTTATGAACTTAAAAGAAGCCTTATATTCTCTCAGTGATCGGTTGCATCGATTGAGTCTACTCTCAGTTCATCTACCTCCTTAAGTGAAGACTTAAAGAATATCTTTGGAGAACTTAAGGATATCTGCGGTGACTCGGAGACATACTCCCAATGCAACGCGAGCTTCAAGAAATATTCTGCTTGTACTTTTGTTGATGAAAAACTCAAAGACTATGTTAGACTTCAATGTGAAGGGATGAAGCAGATTGTGATCACTTGAATAGAATTACTAGAAGAAATTTTTAAGTTTTCATGTAATTTTGATGTAATTTTACTTTCAATGCAATGAAGTTTACATTTTCATGTACTTTCATTTTGAAGTAATGAGAAAGTTTGATGCATTACTTTTGTCTATTTCAATTTGTGTTTGAATGCTTTGAATGATGTCAATTGATAAAAAAATGAAAATGAATATTGATGCCTTCTAACCTTTTTGTTGATTACAAAAAAGGGGGAGAGTTTTTATTAATCGTATATGATTCAGCATAAGGGGAAGAGATAAATTGAATTTCATAAAAATGCTTAAGTTTCTGATTTTGAAAAATTTTGAATGATTTATAAATTAAGGTTCATAGGGGGAGCTACCTCATTGAGGGGGAGCCTTTCCATGAACAAAAGTTGATTTTGGAATCAAATTTTTTTAATTTTATAATGCATATACTCAATGTTTTTGTCATCATCAAAAAGGGGGAGATTGTTGAGAAATTATTGAAACATAATTGCCCCAACTTTATTGATTTTGATGATTTCCAAAAGCCATGAGTACCTTAAAGAAACAATGAGTTTATTTATCAAAAACCTTGAGCTTATTCAAATTGAAAGAATGAACTATCAATGGTTATATTCAAATGAGTTTTGAATTAGAAAAAGAAGTTTCAAGCTCTATGCTTAAAAGATTTCAAAAAGGAATTTTATACATTATATTCAATCGATGAATTCTTGAAACATGTCTTGAATCCATGCTTAAATGTCATATTTAATGTATTCAAGTCAAATTTATATTTTAAATTTAATTGGGACAAGTTTTAAAGTCAATCAGAACATTTTTCTGATTTTTGTATCGTTCCCGAGCCGACTCAAGGGTTTCCGAGTCGACTCCCCACTGATTTTCTCGAGTCGACCCTTGGTTTTCAAGAGTCGACCCCTGATTCTTGCGAGCCGACTCCTGACTGTGCGAGTCGACTCCGCTCAAACAACAGAACCATGTTTTTTGAGCACTTCTCGAGTCGACTCCCCATTTTCCTCGAGTCGACTCCCGACTTTCAGGAGCCGACACTTTGTTTTCGCGAGTCGACCCCTCAATGCTTAAAATGTTTCTATTTTTGGTAATCGACTTCGAGCCGACTCCCACAAAGCTCGAGTCGACTCCGCGAAATCTGGGCGCGATTTTTAACGATGACACATCAGCCCCAACGGTAAGATTTTTGAATAACGGCTATTTTTCCTTGTCTCTAACGGATATATTTTTGCAGATTCTATAAATAGAGGAGCTCTTTTCAAATCAAAAAAGAGAAAATCAAAAAGAGAGAAAAGAATATCTTTGAAAAGAGGGAAAAACAGAGCATATTGGAAAAATCATTTAGCTCAAAGAGAGTGATTCAAAAGGAGTGAAATCCAAGAGGAAGTTTCGTCTGCTCCTTCTCATCAATCCACAAGAGTCAAAAGAAAATCCAAGCATTTCAAAGGTCAAATCGGAGGATTTTCAAAAGAGGAAAAGCTTCATCTCAACTCCAAAGACTTCAACGGTCAAGAATCTGCTGAGGCGTGATTCAACACTTCAAGAGGAGTTAAAGAGAAGAAGGAAGAAAGCCCAAGCACTACCATCTGCAATAATCAGGCTTTTCTAACCTTTTATTTTGTACTTCATTTGTATATTTGCTCAAGGGGAGCACTTTATTGTTCAAACACTTTTATTTGTTTGCTGATTCAATCAGTGGATTGAATCAGTGGAGGTTGGTATACCTCGTTACAAGCCGGAGTGCTTGTGTTGGGTTAGTTGTGAGCCCGTGAAAAACAACGTGTAGGGTTTTGTGCTGGTAAGCCCGAGTTAAAACCAGCTGGGTTCGTTGTGCACCCGGAAAACAACAAGTTTGAGTTGTGAGCTTGGAAAACAACTCGGCTGTAATCTAGAGAGATTATAGTGTGGACCCAAGTGAATCTTGGGAGTGGACGTAGGTGTTGGTTGCACCGAACCACTATAAAATTCTTGTGTTTGCCGTGCTTATTTTCTCTTCTCTATCTCTCTTTATTTGCTTGTTATTGCTTATTAGTTTCTCACTTGCACATCTTGCTAACTAATCAATTAAAGTTAAAAAGTCTTAAATTTTTAAGAACCCAATTCACCCCCCCCTCTTGGGTTGCCATCTGGGCCAACACGGCTGTGACCAACTGAACGAGTGACCCTTTTGGCAGGTTCTTCAAGAGAAGTACTTTCTGGGCTAGCAATCTCTCTCAATTTTCTTAACATCTGCAATTGCAAAGACCCATCTAACTTTTGAATTTCCGAGCAATTATATCCAACTCTGGTTCACAGCTCAGCTGAATACTTAGCACATTTGAAGCCGGCATCATATCAAGTTTTCTCCAATGAGGATCTATGCAATCCAAGGAAATTGTCCGACCTTCCATCCTGAACCATGCAATCTCGTGGCCGCATGGTAAACCATGTGTGCGCCGAATAGCACACCCACAACTGAAGCATCAATACCAACTGAATCGGCTCGCTTCGCTTGAGCGCGGATCTAATTTAATGCACTTATAGAAACGAAACCTCGTAGTTCTTTCAAATAAGCAGGCTTGAAGCCATGTTGCACGACCGTCAAACTCTTCTCAAATGAGGCTTTAATGGCACTATGTTGTAACTCAATTAAATTATGTATTTTTATCCAAGATGATTCGAAATTCCCTTGGCTTGATCCAAGCTATCTTTTCAGCCTTGCATGTGCACTTTTAGCCCTGGAAAAGTAAATAAAATTTAATAAAAGGGAGATAACAATTGTATTATTAAATTATAAATTTTTTAAATTTATCAATTCTTTGTGATACCTATTAGTTGTCAAATTCCTGTAGTGCCTACATGTGTCCGTCCATGCTGCAATAAATCTTTCCTTGTACTTGCTCAGCCAAGTTTCTGACACATACCGTAAAGCATTTGGGTAGGTAGTAAACTCTTTCTGAAGTTTTGTCCAGTGATCATTAAACTCATCTTCCGTGGTGGACAACACAAGTATATTCCAAGTCATTATAAACTTATCCTATTTCTCCTTTGTTTCAAATAACCTTTTGCACTGGGCCAAAACATTCCTACTAATATGCCATCTACATAGCAAATGTGTTGCCGTAGGAAATACCCTCTGAATTGCATTCAATAGAGCCAAGTCTCTATCTGTGACTATCACCTCAGGCAGAGCATCATCGTCCATGACACTGCGCAATATCTCTAATGCCCATATATAGTTATCTTCTCGCTCAGAGTCCATATATACAAAAGCAATAGAAAATGTCAGGTCAGTTGATGTCACCCTGACAATCTCTAAGAGAAGAAGACGATATCTATTGGTCTTGTAAGTACAATCCATTATCAACACACGAGGAAATGCACGTAACAAGTCTATACTGATAGGGTGTGCCCAAAACAAGTCACGCACATCATCAGACTTGATACAATTCCTATGCCACTCAATGTACTTACACTCAGATAATTTACTAAGAAGATGTTGCATTTGAGATCTCCTAGCAATCTCTACAGCCTTGCACTTCTGCCGTGCATTGTAGATTGTCTTCATTGTCGTAACATTGAGGGCATCCCTTTGCTTCAACGTAGATAAAATATCCTTAGGCCGAACCAAACTCTTCGACATCTCCACTAGTATTGTAGTCTCCTCCTTAGATAATCGTCCCGCATATGAGTGCCCCTCGAGATGCTTTGCAGCTGGATGATTACGCACACCGCAAATGACCGTTAACATCCAATCATCTGCAGTGTCCAATTTCTTCCCTTTTAAGGCAAAGGACATCCACACTTCTTAGTGCCACTGGCCCTAGTCTTTGATCCATTTTCCTTGATGTGTTTACTTTTGTAAGAACCGCTCCTCTCGCAAGAAAAAATAATTCTTGGTTTCTTAACATTGCTGCCTGTATCAGATTTTTAATAATAACGACAAATCCATTCCTCTTTCCAACTTTCTGGCACCAATTACACATTTCTTCTCTACTTTGAATATATATAAAATAAATAGTTTTATGTTAGTAGACAATTTTACACATTGCTCAGTCAAATAATATAAAAATAAATGCAATTAAATTTTACCTCGTAAGTTGTAAATTCATTTGTGTAATCCATCACACAATCAGAGCCAATCACATTGCATTCGGTCGAAGCATCATCCTACACGATCAAATAATAATTTTAAACCGTAATCATAATTAATCCAAAAAAATGGAGAATAAACATTTTGTTCGGCCACTCAAGGCTGAATAGATTCTTCTGTTCGGCCCTGTGTGGCCGAACAGAATACATGGCCAAACATAAGATAGCTATTCGGCCAACCAGGGCCGAACATGCTTATGTTGTTCGACCCTGTGTGGCCGAACAGAGCTTACCTGTTCGGTCACATAGGGCCGAACAACGCACGAACTGAGAGAAAAAAAAATTTAGTGACGGGGATATAAACTAACCTTTGCGACCGTAGAACCTTCATAAATTACTAATTGTTTGTCCATTGCTCGATTTAAGGTTGAAATCGCTTCAATCAACCTTCAAACATGATCCAAGGATGCTACAACTTGTGAGGGAGGTGGGAGGACGGGCAGGGAACGGGGGAGGGGCTATCAGGGGAGCGTGGAAGGCTGTTTTGGATGGGGGGGCTATTGAGTAAGGAGGGGTGTTTTGGTCCAAAAATTTTAGGGGTAAAAATGTCATTTTATTAAATTGGGAGGGGGACTCCTCGGGAGCTTCTATTTGGCCCACGACTTTCGCTGAGGAGCCCCTCTATTTTGAGGTTTTTTTTTCTACTTAGTAGCCCCAGAAATTACTAAGTAGCCCCCCATAAATTGATAAAATACCTAACTACCCCTTCCCCCTTCAACTCTCCCCGTGCCGCCTCTTCCTCAATCTCCCCTCCTAAATTGCTGAGTATCCCCCCTCTCCCCCCCCGTCCAACCGCGCTCATCCGCTCGCTCTCGCTCACGGTGCTTCCCCGACAGCGTCTTCCCCAGTGGCGTCTTCCTCGGCGATGGCTTTCCGGCAGGTAGGTTCTTCTCCCCTCCCTCCCTCTCTCCCTCCCTCGATTCGGATTTAAAATTCTATAGGGCTTTTGTTTTGTTTTTTTTTAAAACCAACCTCTCCTCCCTCCCCGGCGTCCATCTCTCCCACGGCTCCATGGCTCCACCCCTCCGCAACCTCTCCCCCTCCGTCCCAAAGATGGGATCTCTGTTCGGCCCTAGTTGGCCGAATAGAGATTCTCTGTTTGGCCCACCAGGGCCGAACAGAATTAATCTGTTCGGCCGAGCTGGGCCGAACAGAGTTAATTCTGTTTGGCCCAGCTCGGCCGAACAGAATTAAATCTGTTCAGCTCAGCTCAGCCGAACAGAGTAATTAAATTATTAAATATAATTTTATAATAAAGTATATTTAATAATAATTATAATAATCAATATTTAAAGTATATTATAATTTATAATATATTATAAAGTATATTATAATATAATTTATAATATATTATAAGTATATTATAAAGTAATATTATAATTATTATATTATAATTATAATCAAGTATATTATAAAGTTTATAATTTTAAATGAGTTTATATTATTAATATATTTTTAATAAAATATATTATTTTTAATTTTTTATTTTAATGATGAATATTGCAATGTTTCAGATATGGATGATGTGGCCCCTCACGAGTTAGACCCACTGCGTCTGCTAGGAGACGTAGAACCCAGGCGCCTCATGTTATTGAGATTTCTGAGGTTCCTGAGGTTGTTGTTGCACCATCGCCCCCAGATGAGATAGCAGACAAGGACATCCAGCTATGGATGTTGATGATGATGAGGCGGATGGTCCTTGTCCTAGGCGGTCCTAAGGATGACTCTGTCCTTAGGAGTTTCAGGACACATATTGCAGCCTCCATCTGGAGGCAACATGTATTTGTTCGTTGTTCTACTGTATGTTATTTATTATATTATTTCGATGCTGTTAGGTGTTATTCATGTTATCCATTTATATTTTGCAGGAACGGACTCCACTGAAGTGCATGAACCATGCTGCCAAAGTAGGTGAGTGGCAGTGGTGGCATCAGGGCAATTGAATAGGAGATTCAGGGATATAGTTCAGCAGTCTAGTCTTCTAGAGATAGTACATTGCTCTTATCGATTCGCCGATAAGATTCTTGTCTCGGGCTTTGTAGAGAGATGGCAGCCCGAGATGAACACCTTCCATCTTTCCTTTGGCGAGATGACAATCACGTTGGATGATGTTGCCACCATATTAGGGATTAGTGTCATGGGTGCCTCAGTATCCTTGTCGATTGATAGGATGAGTGATCGAGATGCTGAGGACCTCCTAGTGCAGCTATTGGATGTATCACAAGATGATGCACGTCAGAGGTTATATCAGTCCGCGGTCAGTCTGTGAGGTTAGAGTGGCTGAAGAATCATTTTCAAAATGTATCAGATAGAGATAGCCGCCGTAGGATAGAGTGTGCAACATGAGCGTATTTGCTTTTTTTGTTGGGGTGTACACTTTTTGTCGATAAGAGCGGGACGCGGGTGCCTATAGCTTATCTTGCTCTGCTTCGGCATTTGGATAGAGTGAGCACATATGCCTGGGGTGCGGGTGCCTTGGCTCATTTATATCGGTAGTTGGGGATTATGTCTAGGGCATCCGTTAGACAGATCAGTGGATATATGACGCTTCTCCATGCATGGATTTAGGAGCATTTTCCCTTTCTCACTCCTCACCCAGCCTTAGACTATACTGATGCTAGGCCTCGTGTACACCGATGGACTCCCGGCACTCCACCCCATTCTACGATGGACCATTTAGTGATTCTACGTGAGTCATTGGATGTACTGAGGGTAGATGAGGTATGTACCATAGGACCATGCACTTGTGCATTTATATAATTTGTCATACATTATTAAACTTATTACGATTTAATATATTGCAGGTAGTTTGGGATCCCCATCATCTTATTCGGGATGATCGTCCATTCCTTGATATTGCATTCTTCAGTGGCTGCCTGAAGTGCATGGATGTCGTAGAACCCTATCATCCTGAAAGGGTTTTATGACAGTTCGGCAGGATACAGACGATCCCCCGTGCGCCACTGGCCCTGAGCGAGCCAGCAGAGGATCGACAGCAGCTTCGTACCGCATCCGGTACGTTTTCTATGAGCAGTTATGGGAGAGGTGGGAGGATCACCTGCTGAGCACAGCGAGCAGGAGCCATTAGGTGACCCGACCCTCCGATTGCGTACCAGGATTTTTGGAGTGGTTTTCTCGGATCATGCATCTGGCTGTTCACCCTCCGGAGAGCGATCCAGTATCTACTCCCGATCACGTCCCGATGATGCTGATGCTGACGTGCTAGGCCGGCGTATTGCAGATGCGCTTGGCCTTTGCACTGACATACTTGATATGGATCGGAAGGAGGCTGCTGCGTCACAGGGGAGGCACATGTACGATGTCATATCGCAGATGGCACATGTGTTGCAGGGTCAGCATATCTCTACGGTAGCCTGTTCAGCCTGATGTTCTGGCCCTAGTCATGGATCGCCACAGCAGTACAGGCGTCGACGACGGCGTGGTGGGGATCCCTGATGTACCTCATGTATTTTGTATCTGTTAGCACATAGTGCATCCTTTTGTAACAGACATTGAAATTTGAATGAAAATTCACTTCCTTTCGGCTCAATTTTAATGAAAATCTTTTGAATTAATATAAATATGTTATACATTATTCAAAATTTATTGTTGCAAGCAAAAGGACTTCTACAACTCAATAGTCTCGCTAATAATGACATCCGACGAGTTCGTTCGTCTGAACTCGTGAATCCTAGATTCATATGAAGAAGCCCATCCAGAAGTACACGGTAAATGATGTTTGTGCCAATTGCTTGCTATTGGGGGAACATGATGACCCGGTAACAGAAACACCTGCAAAATATATAAATTAGTAAACATAATGAATTATTAGTCATTTAAGCATGATTAAGAGTTGTTCAATTAATACCTCAACAAAATGATTGCCATTAACGAACGCCACTGCAATATCTTTGCGGGATAAAGGAGGAAGAGGCACCGATCGTAAAGGTAGGAATGTAAGACATTGTTGCAAGAGAGGTGGTATAGGACAACGTTATAGCGGGACGCTATAACGTGCCCCATATCCGGCATAGTCATCCACCGGTCAAATGGTGGATCATTATCAAAATATGATAATGCATGCTCAATCTCCTGAAACCTCCCTTCGACAGCAAATAAAGCACGATAGTGCTCTGAATGACATTGCAACTCATTCAATAAATCCTTCCTAATACGGAGCCAATCCTCCTCTCCAAATCTCAGCAAGTCAGCTATTGCTCTAAATCCGCAGTTACCGTCAGCTTTAACATCCTTGATATGTTGGATGAATGGCCTCAACCCATCTGGAATTTGATCAATATAGATTGTTGGCTTATTATATGACCAGGTTCGCTGACGAAAAACCTGCAAACCATTAAAAATGAATTAGACGCAACAGAAACATTCGCTTTGTAATAACAAATGGCACGGGTCCGGAAGGTGCCGGCATGTGCCGGCACATACCGGCATGCGTCCGGCACGAGGTCCGAAAGTTGCTGGCATGCGTCCGACACGTACCGGCATGCATCCAGCACTCACCGGCACGGGGAAGATGCCGGCACGAACCGGCATGGTTCCGGCACTTACCGGCACGGGGTCCGAAGTTGCCAGCTTGTGTCAGCACGAACTGGCACGCGTGCGGCACATATCGGCACGTGTCTGGCACATTCTGGTATGGTCCCTTACTAAGTGAAAGAAATGCTTTGTACCTTCTTCCTTGGCTGCCTCTTTGGCAATTGCGTCGCTTGTGGAGTGCCCATACCAGGAGAATAACTATCTTGTCCTGAAAGAATCAACTCAAAGGCAGAAGGATCACGGCGGGTAGATGTATCAACCTTCAATGAAGCACGGCTGCGACCAACTGAACGAGTGACCCTTTTGGCAGGTTCTTCAAGAGAAGTACTTTCTGGGCTAGCAATCTCTCTCAATTTTCTTAACATCTGCAATTGCAAAGACCCATCTAACTGTTTGAATTTTCGAGCAATTATATCCAACTCTGGTTCACAGCTCAGCTGAATACTTAGCACATTTGAAGCCGGCATCATATCAAGTTTTCTCCAATGAGGATCTATGCAATCCAAGGGAATTGGCTGACCTTCCATCCTGAACCGTGCAATCTCGTGGCCGCATGGTAAACAATGTGTGAGCCGAATAGCACACCCACAAACTAAAGCATCAATACCAACTGAATCGGCTCGCTTCGCTTGAGCGCGGATCTGATTTAATACACTTTTAGAAACGAAACCTCGCAGTTCTTTGAAATCAGCAGGCTTGAAGCCATGTTGCACGACCATCAAACTCTTCTCAAATGAGGCTTTAATGGCACTATGTTGTAACTCAATTAAATTATGTATTTTTGTCCAAGATGATTCGAAATTCCCTTGGCTTGATCCAAGCTGTCTTTTCAGCCTTGCATGTTCACTTTTAGCCTTGGAAAAGTAAATAAAATTTAATAAAAGGGAGATAACAATTGCATTATTAAATTATAAATTTCTTAAATTTATCAATTCTTTGTGATACCTATTAGTTGTCAAATTCCGTAGTGCCTACATGTGTCCATCCATGCTGCAACAAATCTTTCCTTGTACTTGCTCAGCCAAGTTTTTGACACATACCGTAAAGCATTTGGGTAGGTAGTAAACTCTCTCTGGAGTTTTGTCCAGTGATCATTAAACTCATCTTCGGTGGTGGATAACACAAGTATATTCCAAGTCATTATAAACTTATCCCATTTCTCCTTTGTTTCAAATAACCTTTTGCACTGGGCCAAAACATTCCTACTAATATGCCATCTACATAGCAAATGTGTTGCCGTAGGAAATACCCTCTGAATTGCATTCAATAGAGCCAAGTCTCTATCTGTGACTATCACCTCAGGTAGAGCATCATCGTCCATGACACTGCGCAATATCTCTAATGCCCATGTATAGTTATCTTCTCGCTCAGAGTCCATATACACAAAAGCAATAGAAAATGTCAGGTCAGTTGATGTCACCCCGATAATCTCTAAGAGAAGAAGATGATATCTATTGGTCTTGTAAGTGCAATCCATTATCAACACACGAGGAAATGCACGTAACAAGTCTATACTGCCAGGGTGTGCCCAAAACAAGTCACGCACATCATCAGACTTGATACAATTCCTATGCCACTCAATGTACTTACACTCAAATAATTTACCAAGAAGATGTTGCATCTGAGATCTCCCAGCAATCTCTACAGCCTTGCACTTCTGCCGTGCATTGTAGATTGTCTTCATTATCGTAACATTGAGGGCATCCCTTTGCTTCAACATAGATAAAATGTCCTTAGGCCGAACCAAACTCTTCGACATCTCCACTAGTATTGTAGTCTCCTCCTTAGATAATCGTCCCGCATATGAGTGCCCCTCGAGATGCTTTGCAGCTGGATGATTATGCACACCGCAAATGACCATTAACATCTGCAGTGTCCAATTTCTTTTCTCTTAAGGCAAAAGGACATCCACACTTCTTAGTGCCACTGGCCCTGGTCTTTGATCCCTTTTCCTTGATGTGTTTACTTTTGCAAGTACCGCTCCTCTCGCAAGAAAAAATAATTCTTAGTTTCTTAACATTGCTGTCCGAATCGGATTTTTTTAATAATAACAACAAATCCATTCCTCTTTTCGACTTTCCGACACCAATTACACATTTCTTCTCTACTTTTGAATATCTATAAAATAAATAATTTTATATTAGTAGATAGTTATAAACATTGCTTAATCAAATAATATGAAAATAAATGTAATTAAATTTTACCTCGTAAGTTGTAAATTCATTTGTGTATTCCATTACACAATCGGACCCAATCACGCTGCATTCGGTCGAAGCATCGTTCTGCATGATCAAATAACAAATTTTAATCCTAATCATAATTAATCAAATCCAAAAAAAATTAAACACTCTGTTCGGCGACACAGGGCCGAACAGAAGAATTCCTTCATCTGAACAGAAGAAAGAATTCTTCTGTTCGGCACTAGTGGGCCGAACATAGATCTTCTGTTCGGCCCACCAGGGCCGAACAGAAGATCTATGTTCGGCCCACTAGTGCCGAACGTATTTAAGTTGTTCGGCTTATTGTGGCCGAACATAGCTAACCTGTTTGGCCACACAGGGCCGAACAATGCACGAACCAAAAAAAATAATTTTGAGACGGAGATATAAACTAACCTTTGCGACCGTAGCACCTTCATAAATTATTAATTGCTTGTCCATTGCTTGTCTTGAGATTGAAATTGCTTCAATCGAGGATCCAATGATAATCCAGAGTGAGGGAGGCGGGAGGACGATCGCAGGGGCTGTTTGGGGGTCTCAGGAGGGCCACGGGCTCAAGGGGACTGTTGGGGGGGGGAGGGGGTAGGGGGGGAGGGATATTTTGGTCCTGAAATTTGAAGGGCAAAAATGCCATTTTTTTAATATGGCATGGGGGGCGAGTCATTCTATTTGGCCCGTGTTTTTAACTGAGCAGTCCCCCGCGCCACTTAAAAAGAATGCTATATTTGCCCTCAAAATTTTTGGACCAAAATAACCCTCCTTATTCAATAGCCTCGCCTCCTTTCCTGTCATTTTTTTTCAATTCGTGCATCCCCTCCCACCCCCCATCCCCCTCGCCAGCCCCTTCCCCCTTTCCATCGTCTTTTTTTTTTTTCGATTCATGCGTTGTTGCCAGCCCCTTCCCCCTCCCCGTCATTTTTTTTTTCAGTTCATGCGTTGTTCGGCCATGTGTGGCCGAACATGTAAATGCTGTTCGGCCACACATGGCCGAACAACCTCAACATGTTCGGCCCTGGTTGGCCGAACAGTTTTCTTCTGTTCGGCCACAAGGGGCCGAACAAAAGAAAACTGTTCTGTTCGGCCCAGAAGAGCCGAACAGAATTCCTACTGTTCGGCCTAGTAGGCCGAACTGAGACTCTCTGTTCGGCCAACCAGGGCCTAACAGAGAACGAAGGCTTAAAAAAAAAATAAAAATGGGGGACGAAGGGGGAGATGTGGCGGAGAGGGGGCGGAGCCGTCGGACACGTACGAAAGCCGGGAGGGAGGGATCTTGGCTAAAAAAAAAATAACTTGAAGGAGGCAGATCGAGTGAGAAAAGGAGGGAGAGAAAGGGAGAGAAGGAGGGAGGGAGAGGGAGGGAGAGCTTACTTTACGTGCCGGAGAGGACGCTTCATTGCCGGGGAAGCCATAGCTGCAGCCGGGGAGCACGAGATGAGCGCGAGCAAGGGGGCAGGAGGGAGAAGGATCAGACGGGGGATGGGAGCGCCAAATAGCAATTTGGGGAGGGGGACGAGAGGGAGAAGGGGTACTTTAGGAATTTTTAAAAATTAGGGGGGCTATTGAGTAAAATAGGAGGGCTCTTAAGTAAAAAAAAAGTAAAATGAAGGGGCTCTTCAGCAAAATAGGCGGTGCAAATAGAATTACCCATGGGGGCTCCTCAGTTAAAAACACGGGCTAAATAGAACGACTCAGCTCCTCAGCAAAATGGGCGGGTCAAATAGAATCACCCATAAGTTTGAGAAGCAAAAGTATGCAAGTTAGTCAAAAAAGTGAATTATAATATTAGAAATTAAGAGGTTTCCTGGTTTAACTGCTTTCAAGCAGTTCAACCGCATCTTCCTATTTTGCATGGGAATCAAAACCTAGGATTGTAGCTCACATTTTTTTTTTTCTTTGATTGGAGCCAATTCGATTCAACTTTTTTGTTGGGTTGGGTCTAGCTGCTGTACTTTTTAATATTTATTTTAAAAAATTAAATTTTAATTCCATCGGTTCCCTATTTGATTTTTTTAGGCCTTCATCCAATATTACTATGTCTTTCGACCTTCCATAATTTATGGCATCATCCATGGATAGCTAGAAACATGAAAGTAAAAGCATGGTTGTGTCTTTAGAGTATTGGTTTGAGAAAAAGTGATAAGAGTAAAATTTCTCATGTGAAGGCAATGGAGCACTGCGGTGGTGCGTGGAAGATGTGGGTCGAGTTTTTGGTCCTCATGCCCGCTACAACCGTCTACCAGTGCCCGATGAGCAAATCTTTGCTTTTATCATACGGAGCCCTAAAAAGTAAAAGAACATTAGGTTAGGAAATGAACTTTGTGCACGATTTGAGGTTGGAGTTCTCTGAATTTGAATCGACATATCTTAGAGATTTTTTTTTTTTTTTTGATAAGACATGACATTCTCCAATTTTTTTTTTTTAAAGTTTCCTTAAATTAGAGGCAATAACATTAGATACTAATACAACTTGAACCTAATACAAAATAAATGGTTTAAATTGACCTGAAAAGAAATTGTGTTATAATCGTGTTAACATGAATATGACATGAAATAATCGTGTCATGTCATATATTAACCCATCAACTCAAAAATGACATGGTTGTGACATGAGTAATTTAAAGTTAATTATGTTTTTATTTGTTTATATAATTGAATTTCTTATAGATGATAAATTTGAATTGTTTAGTTTAAATAATTTAAATGATGATATTTTGATGTGCTTAAGGATTATATTAGAAAATATGTGTTTATATTTAAAAAATAGAAAAAAATAAAATCCCTTGTATTTTAAAAATCAAATATCATCCCTGCATTTTTTTTTCATTAATTACCTTGCCTGAATTCATCCAAATAGACAACCGATCAATTCCATTAAAATATGATGTTTCTAGTCCCAGTTGAGGTTTGATGGTGGGAACATGCTATTAATATAGAGTCTCTACTGAATTAGTAATTATATTCACATTGTAAATTTAAATATGGTGGTTTATCTAATAAAAAATCTTAATTTTATACATCCGATTACTGCACATGATTAAACTGAACATGATGTCTTATTTCGTTTGTAGTAGTTTACATAAAGATGATAATAAGATAAAAGTTTTTACTTGATTTAGTAGTTGCTTTACAAACTTAAATAAGGGATATTTTTCTATCTTTAATTAGTAGGGCATCTTTTCAATTGCAACCTTACATTTTTCCACATTCAAGTTTCAAAAGTTCGAAATCTCTCGTATATAGAGTTTATGGATGAGTATCAGAAGACAATTGCTTGCTCTACTTTCAACTCTAGGATCAAAGTCCCTTATCTCCACGGAAGATGTGAAGGTAGTATTCCTTGGTTATAATCATCTTAATGACTTTTGTAGCAACATTTAGTATATATGGTTTTGTTATGGTGGAGGATTTTGTTACCATGCTTATGGAAGAAGAGTTAGCAAATCTAGGAGAGAGATAATTTTGGCCTAGCTCAGAAAAGAGTAGGTATAGCTAGAGGTTGAATCTAGCAGGACTTGAAAGTAGTTAAATGATGAGAATCTGACTAAGATTGATGAGCAACTACTTTAGAGTGGTGGTATTGGTGAGGATTTAAATAATCATGTGTTTAAAGCCTAATTTTTTTATGTTCTATAAGTTTGTGTTCCAAATATAATCATTTTTTCATTTATAATTTTATGGAAGTTATTAGAAAAGTTGGAGGGTGTAAACTCTTTGATCCTACCCTCACTATGATTTGCAATGCATCTTGTAATGGCCCATCATGTTTAGCATGTGTGAGTTTAATCAATTGATCATTGAATTGTCTCAAAGATTGGATGGTATCCTTATATGTCGATAATGGTTGGTTTGTTCGGAGTTAGTTTGGTTTGATATTAAAAATGAGTCCATTAAGAAGGATGATAATATTTGGGTTTGAATCTATTTTCACTTATGCAGTTAGGTTGATTCTATCTTTCTTTTTATTCTTAATTTTTATGCAATAAAAACATGCTTTTCTTTCATATATCTTTCAAGTTATTTATCTAATCGAGGTTTTACTTAGCATATATGGCTTGTACCCTCTATCGATATCGTGATCTCAGAATACGATATGTGCCTAAGAGAGTCATATCGTAGTATGATAGTTTATACTCTAAGAGAATGTGCCGTGATCTTCTAATACGGTATATGCTTGACAAGAGATAAATTATTCTAACCTTGAATTTGTAAAAATTATTGCTAGTGTAACATAAAGAAAAGAAGATAAAACCTGTTTGCATGGTGGATTCGGATTCCTAGGTTTCTTCTTTTGCTATTTTAATTTTATTAATTAATTAGTTGTTATCTTTTAATAACCGCTATTCTTAATATAATCCTTTATAAATAATTTTTTTAATAAAATAATGACCTTTGATCCCCGAGGATACGATCTCGATTCACCATTAGCTATAGTAGTGAGTAGGTTTTATTTTTGACCACCAATGACAGTGATCAAATTTTATCGCCGTTGCCGAAGATCCATGCACGATTAGTTTATAAAAAAAAAATTAAAATAAAAAATTTATCACAAATTTTCTCTTAATTTTATTCTTAATTTTAATTTTTTTATTATTTCATTATTATTCGCGCTTCTATATAAAAGAAAAGAATAATTTTTTTTTGTTGAATAGTTATTACTCTTTTTAGCTTATTGTTTTTTTTTTTAGTTACCTTAATTATTAGATTTTCTTATTTTTTTTTCAACATTATAAAAAATAACTTTTTTTCTTATCATAAATTCACTTTTAACCTAATTAAAATTTTCTTTTAATTAACTTACCTTAAAGAACCTAAAAGAAAACCCTAAGACACTTTTCATAAAATATATTTAATTTAAGAAAATAAATAATAAACTTTAAAAACTTTCTAACTTATTTAGACACCTTGTTTGAATTGCATTGCATCTTCATAAAATACTTTAAGGGTGCAACCCCTAATAACATAAGGTGGGAATTTTATTACCCTTTCTTAGCCCATAGACCATCACCCTACATATTGCATAACCCTAAGCCATTAATTTAAAATTAATTAGACGGTGGCCCCTAAGGACTTTCGAGCTTATTAGGATAAGGGACCCTGAGAGTCAGACTAGCTTAGTATTAACTAGTTCATTGGTGTCTAGGAAAGGGGTTCAAGGATGATGCAACCCTGAAGAAAAGTGGTTCTTTAATTGGTTTCATTGTGCCAATTAATTGGGTATTTAAGGAAAGCAACGGGGGACCCCACTGACCTTACCCTTACCTGGCTAATTGCTAGTTAGTATCTGACTTCGAAGATTCAAAGATAACCTTGGCAGTTAGGAGCTGTCTAGATATAAGGTAACCCTAGGGTAGAGAGTCCAGTTCTTGAAAACTTATTTTTTCTAACAGAACTTTAATCTAATTAAGACACTCTTTTCTATCATCTCTAGATCTAGGATTCCTTAGGTTTTCATCTTTAAACTTCTTCTTTCTCTTTCTTCCCTCTTCTTCTCTTCTCTCTCTACATAACATTAAAAAAAATTCAAAATTGCAACTTGAAAAAGGGAGTCCAGTCGATTAGTAAGGATAGATCTAGATCCTACCTTTGACCAAGAAAAAGTAACTATGAAGGAATTGGGACATCTCCTTAGCCTAAGAGAATACTTTTATCCAATTGGATCTGTCCAACCATCTTGCATTCAACTATCCCAAACAAATGCGGCCAGTTTTGAGATTAAGCCTCAGATTATTAGCATGCTTCCTAAATTCACAGGATTGAGGATGCCTATATTTTTATCAGAGAATTTGAGGAAGTATGTGATACTATGAGAATGCATGAACTTTTAGAAAATGATGTAAAACTTAAGCTAATTAACTTTGCCCTTAAGAAAAATGCCAAAAAGTGGATGTATAGTTTACCTACTCAGTCAATCTTAACCTGAAAAGGTTTTGTTAAAGCATTCTTGAGATAATTCTTTCCATATCATAAAACAGCCAAGTTGAGAAACGAAACTGCCCAATTTCATCAATTAGAGGAGAGCCTTTCTATGTCAAACCTTGGAGGATAAAGACTTGGAGGTTATGTCAAACCTTCTATGAAGGTCTAAACCTAAACTTCAGAATAATGCTTGAGTCAATGTGTCAGGGCAACTTTATGCAGAAACCACCCAATGAAGCCTGGCAATTTCTAAAAGATTTAGTAGAAAAGAGCCTACAATGGGAAAAAACTAAGAAATCTGAACCCACCATCAAGAGGTGATATGCACAAATGCTCTCCATCTATAGCTGAAGAGGCTAAGATGACATCTCTAATTCGTAGGATAGAACCCTTGGAACTTAAGGGATATGCCTCGATAAATTATGTAAACCAAGTGGCTGCACTTGTCTGCACTGGATGTAATAAGCCAGAACATATAGTAGAAGAGTGCCCCACTTCATGACCCAAACTGAAAATAGTTGTTCATAGGTGAATGCAACATATCAAAGAACAACCAATAATCCCTATGTACCAACCTACAATCCAGGATGGAGGAACCATCCAAACTTTGCCTGGTCATAAGGTCCTAGTGCAAGTGGTCCCAACTTTAACCAACCTAACCCAAGGCTCAATTCTACATAAAGTAACCCACCAGTCAATGAGAATGAAAAAAAGTATAGTTCTCTAGACAAAGCCCTAAAAACCCTAGTTAAATCCCAAGTTGACACCTATGCCATGATAATAACACTAATGCTATCCTGAATAACTTTATGCAAAACATAGGGCAACAGCTATCCGCCAATACCAAGGTCATAGCTCGTTTGGAGATGAAGGTAGATCAATTAGCCACAACTATAAGTGAAAGAGAATGGGGTAAGCTAGTGCAGGAGCAAGAGTGAGAAAAAGGTTGCAGGATTTCTCATTTTTCTAGTTGGTCAAGTTTAGTTTGTTACTGAGTCAGTCAAGTTTGGTTTAGTCCAATGTCTAGGTCATGCATCTTCATTTTATTTGAGTCCTGTAATAATTCAAGGAAAGTGTATTACTCTTGTTGAGACCCGGCTGAAGATATTCAGAAGAAGCCCCAGATTAGGAGTATTGAACAACCATCCAATCTTCTCTAACCTTATGCACACCCTACCCTTGGAGCTCTGCATGGATTGGATCCGTTTACACCAGGATTGATGACGTGGAATCAACCTTGTTCCTCCATGTCATCACCAATAATTTTGGCAACCTTGGGTGCCCCATGAGGAAGAAATTCGGGGGTCCCCTGCTATGCTTTAATGGAAATGAAGATCAGCATCTTAACTATTTTGAAAAGGATCTTACGTCCTATATAGACCTTATTGATAAAAGGAAAGAAAGAAGGATGTCACCCTAAAGCTTCCTTCTTGCTTATGGTCCCTCGCCTCCATAATTGGAACCATATCTTACTACTGCCATGTTGGTCAAACCAGATGAAGGAAAGAAGAATCTTTGCTCTACGATGATAAATATTCTATCATATTTTATAATCCCTATCATTTAGTACTCTAATTGTTGAACTTATCTTGTAATAGCACAAGAGGTCTATAAAATCCTTCTCTTAAAATGATGAATAAAAGAAATAAATGAATGAAAAAAAGTTTTAAGAACTTTTATCCAAGTTCTATTTCCGTTGCCTTGAGCAATTGATCCTCCGTAAGGGAGTTAGGCATGGGGCTAAAGTGTTCTTTGCTACCAAACCCTAGTCTAGTCCATCTTCTCTACTAAGCTCCACCAAACAAACCCTAATCCTCATATCATCATTTTATAACCGACTACCAACCCCCTTCCCCTAAATTTTAGATATCCATACTTGAAACCCTAGCCGCCGCTCTCTTCCTTGATCCATCTTCAAAGCCATTGTCCTCTCGCTTGATACATCTCCAAAGCCGCCATTCTCTCTCTTGATACATCTCCAAAGCCGCCACCCTCTCTCTTGATTCATCTACAAAGACGCCGCCCCTCTCTTGATTCATCTTCAAAGCCGCCGTCCCTCTCTTGATTCATCTCCAAAGCCGAGGATGCCTTCTTTGCCTCTGAATTGAGATCAAGGAACCTCATGTGGAAGATAGTTTTCTCTTCCAAAAATCGTGCCCGCTAGTGAGAGATCTTCTACTAACACTAGGAGCATATCATCGTCGGGTAAGTCAATCTTTTTCTTACTCTATGATTTTAATTCTGTGAAAGTTCATGAGCATGTTTTCTCTGGAGTTTCTTAATTATAGACTATCCTGATATGCTTTTCATTTTTTAAAAGTTCTGTTCCTGAACTGTTACTTTCTACACCACATAATCTGCTCTCTTACTCTTCTCTTATTTTTTGATGAATTAGCCATCTTCTAAAATACTTAAAAAAATTAATTTTTATTAATTCATTGATTGCATAATCACCTCTACCCTTGTGCTGCATCATAGGCTACCGAGTCAGTCCAAAGCTAACCCTAGGAACCTAAACATCCAAAGATCAAAACAAGGATCCCATATTAAACAACTAAGTGCCATTCATACATTAGGATCTAGGAAACAAATAGATAACCAGGTGGGTGCATATAAAGAAGAAGAATTAACAATCCCACCACTTGAACAACTTATTAAGCTGGGTTAGCCCGAAACACCTGAGGCATCAAAGTCTGATGTAATGCCTAATCCACCAGCTGAGCCCTTGCCAGCAGGAGATGAACCAAAAATTAGGCTTATAGCACCATTTTCAAATAAACTTAAGCCTAACCAAAATTTAGCCTAATTTAATAAGATTTTGAAGGTCTTTAAGTAAGTTAAAGTGAGCATCCCTTTATTAGATATGATCCAACAAGTCTCAACCTATGCTAAATTCCTTAAGGATTTATCACTACAAAAAAATTATGAAATAGCAACGCAACTTAGCGACGCATATATTCATCGTAAAATAATGATAGAATTGCAATGTAATTGCAACCGAAGAAATCTGCGATAAAATAGCGACGAATTCATCTTCATTTAGCGATGCATTAAATCAGTCGCTAAATAGCGATGCAATTAGCGACTCTTAAAAAAATTTATCACTAAATAGCGATTCTATTAGCGACTCAAGAAAATTTATCGCTAGTTAGCGATGCATATGCTTGCATTGCTAAATAGCGACTCATGAATATACGTCGCTACATAGCGACGCATATGCTTGAGTCACTAAATAGTGATGCATATCCATGAGTCACTAAATAGCGATGCATATGTTTGAGTCACTAAATAGCGACACATAATTGTATCGTTAAATAGTGACACATCAAAATTCATCGCTAGTTAGCGATGCATTTTGATGCATCGCTATTTAGGGTTTCAGGGTTTTAGGAAGGGTTTAGGGTTTTAGGGTTTTTAGGGTTTTAGGAAGGGTTTAGGGTTTAGGATTTTAGGGTTAAGGGTTTAGGGTTTTTAGGGTTCAGGGTTCAGGGGTCAGGGTTTAAGGGTTTAGGGATTAATTAAGGGTTTCAGGGTTTCAGGGGTTTAAGGATTAGGGTTTTAGTTTTTAAGGTTTTGGGTTTTAGGGTTTTAGGGTTTTAGGGGTTTAGGGTTTAGGGTTTTTTTGGATTTTTAGGGTTTAGGGTTTAGGGTTTAGGGTTTTAGGGTTTTAGGGTTTTATGGTTTTAGGGTTTAGTGTTTTAGGGTTTAGGGTTTAGGGTTTTAGGGTTTTAGGGTTTAGGATTTTAGGGTTTTAGGGTTTAAGGTTTTAGGGGTTTAGGGTTTTAGGGGTTTAGGGTTTATGGTTTTTAGGGTTTAGGATTTAGCATTCTCGGCACAAAAGCATGGATCGAACTGGAGGCAGCGTTGGTCTCGGGTAGGACCTTCTAGTCGGTCACCCGAGCCAGCTCCAATGAGTCCCGGCCAGGTAAGACCTTCTACCTATTGCATACGTACATAGCCCACATGCCTATAGGCTCCATTTGATATCACTTTTTTTATTTTAAAGTAAAAAATTCTAATGTAAAAAAGTTTGATTCTCTTATTTTTATTTATAAATGAAACTTCAAATTTTAAGAAAAAGTGAAAGTAAAAATTTATTAGATCTACTATTTTAAGGGTTTGTTTAGTTCGGTATCATAGTTAGAATTGGAATCAAAAATAATTTATGAATCCTACAATAATATATTAAAAATACAAAATATATATTATAATATATTATAACATAATTTATATATATTAATATACCATAGTAATAGATTAATATTAATATATAAAATTATCATTATATAATATTAATATTTAGCGATGCATTGTTTGTAAATAATAAATATTTTTTTTATTTAGCGACGCATTAGTGACGCATAATTTACACATAATAAATGATTTTTTTAATTTTAGCAACGCAAATTATGCGTCGCTATTTAGCAACGCATATTCTTGCATCGCTAAAATCCTGCCATTTTATCCCTCCTAATTAGTGATGCCACTTAGGTGTCGCTAATTAGCGACCGATTAGCGATGCCATAGTGGCATCGCTAATCCCTGTTTATAAATCCACCCGCCCCCCTCCTCTCTCTCCCTCCTCTCCCTGCTCCGCCGGCCCTAACCCTCTCCCTCTTCCCCCTCCTGCCCTCGCGGTGTAGCCCCCTCCCTTCCTTCGGTGCAGCCCCCTCCCCCTTCTCTCTGGCCTCGACGGCCTCACCCCTCTCTCTGGCCCCGGTGGCCCCGCGACCATGGCCAGGCGCCCATGCCGCTTAGCCACGGCCTGGCCATGTGGCCAGGTCGACCGTGGGGGGCCTGGCAGCTCCCCCCTCTCTCTAGCCCTGGTGGCTCTACGGTCGTGGCCTGGCCTATCCACGGCCATGGCCAGGCAGTCTGGCCACGTCGCTAGGCCACCCGCAGGGGGCCTGGCAGGCCCTCCTTCCTCTCTCTGGCCCTGTGACTATGGCCTGGTGGCCTTGCCGCGGTCGTGGCCAGGCGGCCTGGCCACGGCCTGGCCACGTGGCCAGGCCGCCTGTGGGGGGCCTGGCAGGCCCCCCCTTTCTGTGGCCCCGGTGGCCCTGTGGCCATGGCCTAGCGGCCTGGTCGCGGGGTTCAATTGAGTGAACCAAATCTTCAAATTAGGCCAAATCAAGCAAACTCGAAATTTTTTGATTTAGATTAGTGAACCAGGAATCATTTTTGATCCAAATCAGTGAACTTATTTGCTGATTTGGTAGTAATTGAGTTAGGTTCGAACCAATGCAAGTTGGGTTTAATTCAATTAGTCCTTAGTTAATATAATTAAATTTTAATTTATTTTCTTAGTAACCTAATTAATTCACTAGTGATCCAATTAAGTTTAGGTAAGATCAATTGCTACTATAAGAAACATTGATTAGTTAGAGGTAATACCACTTGAATAATGATTGGAGTATATATTTAAAGTAATTAAGCATAGGTTAGCAATTAGTGGAGGAAAGGGATAATTTGATAATTAGCTAATTAGTGATTCTTATAGTAAATTAATTAAATAAATTGTTAAATGATTAAGTAGTGGTTTTTATAGTAAATTAATTAAGCCATAATTAACCTTCTTAAGTTGAGGTAGAAGGGGTCAAATGGTAATTTTTAAAATGTAGGCTAGAAGGGTAAAATGATATTTTTTATAATTATGAGTTTTAGTGAATTAATTATTATTTATGTTTAATTATAGGTAATCAATGATTGATTGATTTTGTTGAAGAGATTAATTGGGATTAGCTATTGAGATAGGAGTTCCACATCTATCATTATGCAATATTTTATATCTTGTATGCCTGCATATTTATATATTTATTATTGAATTTCTTAGCATATTAACTATGCATGATAGTTTATTGGTGAAGTTCTTACATATATTGTTGCATATTATTTTTGTTATGAAATGGTTTTGACTTTGATTTAAGATACAAGAACATGATATATTGAGATATGTTATTTTAGTTATGATATGGCTATGGCTTTAATAGATGTATGATGTTATTTTAAGTGCCCATTTATGATTTGCTTGTTGTCCTTTCTCTCTACCTCGTCCTTTTTGGACAAATTGATTACATGATGATATCAAAGTTAAAAACAAATGAAATAGATTAGAAAAGTTCAAACCTAGAGGATCATGATGATACTGAAGAATTTTCATGTGAAAAGTTCTCTTTTATCTTTGACTTAGCTTCACCTTGGTTTATCCCAAAATATAAAAAAAATATTATATTTTTTTAAAAATGAAGCTCTCTACTTTCACTTATTTTTTCATTCAGATGAATCCTTGGGCCTTGGATGAATCCTCTACACAGACTATACTAACCTATCAAAAATCAATCAAGAAATAGAATTATAAATTTACAAAAAAAAATCAACAATGCATTGACATCAAACTTCATCAGACTATACTAACCATGTGGCCAGGCCCGGCCAGGCTTGGGCCCTACCCAGCTCGGTTGTGCCAGGCCCGACCGGGCTTTGGCCCTGCCTGGCCCGGTTGTGCCAGGCCCGGTCGGGCTTGGGCCCTGCTCGGCTCGGTTGTGCCAGGCCCGGCCGGGCTTGGTCCCTGCTCGGCCCGATTATGCCAGGCCCCGCTGCAGCTAGGCTGGCCTGGCTTAGTTGTGCTGCAATATTTTTTTATTATAATAGACAAGAAAACTTTATCACAAGCATAAGTTCGATTGTCTTAGGATTTTCATATTATTTCTCATAGCACTATAACCTTTAGACCAGTTTGAGAATTTATAAGACTTAGTCTTGCAAATTCTCAAATTATCCTAGTGGATAGTTTGAGATTATTTTTTGTGATATATTAGTTTGCTATTAGTCATCATTGTTTGAGATTGCAGTTTGTATTTTCTCATATGTTCTCCTAGTGTGGCATATATGCCATACATTTAGGAGAACATATGGAGAAATACTGCTGAAATTTCAACGTAAACGATGATAATTAATAGCTGAATAACATATCATAGAAAATAATCTTGAATGAGATATTAATTTAGGACACTTGCATACTTGTGAAGTCTCATGATTGAACTGACCCCATGCGGCCTGGCCCTAACCCAAGCCCTAGCATTAGCATGGCATGGACCTATGCCTCGGTCCTGGCTAGCAACAAAATTGGTTGCAATCATTAATAACAAAATAGATTTATCATTATAAATGATTTAAATAGTTGTTATTTACCTTAGATGTGTAAAAGAAATAATTTAGTTATATATTTACTAATGCTAATATAGTTTTATATTGTGGTCTCCTTTAATGGTTTACCAGAAATTGTATAAGTCGTTCAAAAATGAGCGGGGCTCGCTCGTGGATATATGTAAGGCTAAAAGATGGCTTGCTTAATCCAGATTTTCTGAATGGATTGAAAGAATTTATTGCATTTGCATGTAGCCAACCTGAATGGATGGATGGGGCTAGGATTAGGTGCCCCTGCAACTTACACAGGTGTCAAAATAAAGCCTACAGAGATGTTGAAACTGTGAAGGTGCATTTGTGTAAAAATGGGTTTGTTTCTGGATACGATGTTTGGAACTATCATGGTGAAAAAGAGGAAATGTTGCAGCTGTCACAAGCCAACAAGTGTCAATTCCTGTTGATGAACCATTTGTGAATTTAAACACATATGAAGAAATGTGATGAATGCATCGGGTAATGAATTCAATCAGAATATATTTATGGAAGAACCAAATCCAGATGCACAATAATTTTATGATATGTTACATGCTGCAAATCAAGAATTGTATCCTAGTTGTGAGAGTCATTCCCAGTTGTCTATGGTTGCTCGGTTGTTGAATATTAAGGCCATAACATCGATTATCAGAAAAGGCGTTCAATGTTGTAGCTGGGTTAATGAAGGAAGTTTTGCCAAATCATAATGTTGTAGCAGACAGTTTTTACTCAATGAAGAAGTTGTTGCGTGGCCTTGGGCTCCCAATTAATAAGATCGATTGTTGCTTAAATAATTGTATGATATATTGGGGTGAAGACTCAGAGCTGAGATGGTATAAGATTTGTGGGCAATCGAGGTACATCAACGATGAAGGGGGAGCTAGTACAAGTAGAAGAAAAAGTGTACCTTACAAGAGGATGCATTACTTTCCTCTTACTCCACGCATGCAGTGATTACACAGATCGAGGCTACAGCTGTTGAGATGGCATGCTGAACATGAATCTAAAGAAGATGAAATGCGGCATCCATCGATTCAAAAGATTGGAAGCATTTCAATGAAAATCATCCTGATTTCACTGAAGATTTATGGAATATGAGATTAGGTCTTTGTATCGATGGCTTCCAACCATTTGATCAAGCGGGGCAACAATATTCATGTTGACTTGTGATACTGACTGTATATAACCTTTCTCCATGGAAGTGCATGAAAGATACTGCAATATTTTTGACAGTTCTAGTTTCAGGACCATCAAATCCAAAGGAAAAGATTGATATCTTCTTGCAACCGTTGGTGGTCGAATTAAAAATATTATGAAAAATAGGAGTCATAGCCTACGATATTTCTATGAAACATAATTTCATTATGAGAGATGCTTTGATGTGGATAATCAGTGATTTTCAGCATATGCAATGTTGTCTGGTTGAAGCACTGCTGGGCATCTGGCATGCCCTCATTGCATGTATAATTCAGATGCATTTACATTGCAGAAGAGTGGTAGGCAGTCATGGTTTGATAATCATAGAAAGTTCACCATAAATGTGCCCAAGAGAGCCTTTCTAGCAGCTAGTGTGAGCTCTTACTTGTCAAACCATATGCCAGTTAAATACAAAGATCCAGGGTCACCCACTATTTCATGCATTGTGGGAATACCCTCATAAACAGAGCTCTATTAGACTTAGGGGTGAGTGTTAATATATTACCATACTATGTATATAAGCAACTAGGGTTAGAAGAACTAAAGCCTATGGAAATGACTCTACAACTAGCAGATCACTCTTTGAAAGTACCCAAGGGAATAGCTGAGGATGTGTTGATTAAAGTTAGTGACTTTATCTACCCAGTGGACTTTGTGATTTTAGAAACTAAACCAATGACAAACCCAAAGAGCCACATCCTAGTGATTTTAGGTAGACCATTTTTGGTTACAGCTAATGCCGTAATTAATTGCCAAAATGGATTAATAAAACTTTTCTTTGAGAATATGTCAATTGATCTTAATATTTTCAATCATACCAATACACATCAAATGAGTAACTCAAATTATGCTCAGAATACTATTTTTGATCTAATTGACCTTAGTGACGAAGAGCTTGACCTAAAATCTGCACGAACCAAGATGAGGAGCAAATGAATGAAGTTGCGACAATTGATGAAAAATTAAGATGGGAACCTTCAATTGAACCACTAGAAAAAGTACTTAAACCATTACTCAAACCATAATAGAGGAAGCACCCAAATTAGAACTGAAACCACTTCCCAAGCGCTTCAAATATGCCTACCTAGGTCCATCAGAAACCTTGCCTATGATTATTTCAGCCGACCTAGACTCCTCACAAGAAGAAAAACTATTGAATGAGAATAAAGAAGCATTAGGATGGACCATGACTAACATAAAAGGGATTAGCTCCTCGATCGTTCAACATAGGATTCACTTAAGGAAGAAAACCAAGCCTATTAGAGACCTCCAAAGAAAACTTAAACCAACCATGAAGGAAGTAGCAAGGAAAGAGATCATTAAACTCCTTTATAATGGTAATCAAAGGGAGCCATGATGTCTGGCTGAAGATGTTAAACTTAGCGCTTTTTGGGAGACAACCCAAAATTTTTATTTTCTGATTTTATTTTAGTGATTCTTATTTTTAGGAATAAGAGACTACTCCGCATGGTCACTCCTAACATTACACAAGGCATATCTCGTCCAGGTGATATTTGTCCTCATTTTTATTCTTTCTTACTCCATTGAGAACAATGAGAATTAAGTTGGAGGGTAAGAAAAACTATTTTTAAAAATATTTTAAAAATACCTTGGTAATTTTTTTAAAATTTAATTTTTTTAAATTATGTACCATAAAAAAAATTCTTGAGCAAAATCGACTAGGAAAAGATAATAGAGTTAGAAAGTATTGGCTAATTATTGTAGCGAGCCAAAGAGTAGACTAGCTGGTCAGACTTTTAGTGGCCTACTTAGGTCATCTACAGGCTATTAACACTTTCATTGTATGTGCACACTGATAAGGTAAACTAGGTATTAGTTGTAAGGTCAATTGGAGATCAATTATTATTAAAAATTAATAATTGATATATACCCCAATGAGAGAAATTTGAATTTGAGAAAAGAGCTACATGCATGATAAAAAAATAAAATTTAAAAATAAAAAATAAAAAGGGCATATCTAAACATTGGTTTTTCATCGAGTAACCGGACACCTTCGCCTAAGTAAGTATTATTGCTTGCGTCAAAAAGTGAACAGTATAAAGATATTACAAAATAAATAAATAAATAAATAAAATAATAATAATATATATATATTAGGCAGTGTGAAAGCTACTTTGGCTCATGTACTTAATTTGAGGGTCTATAGAAAATTGACCAAAGTAAGTGATAAGTGAAGATACCATTGTTCCTTACATGCTAGTACCGAAATGCTAAGTTAGCCATCACAAACACAAGTGCTGTAGATTTATAGATGAAGTCTAAAAAGGTTTCTGATAGTTCTGACTGTGAAATTTACTTCAGAAACTCACTACTTAGTGATATTGATTAGCTTCTTTTAACTTTAAGCCTAAATTTAATTTTGCAAAAACGAATCTTAGTGACACATGATTTTATTTTAATTACATTGCTAAGGGACTAGCAATGATTAAGTTGGGAGGTATGATAAGTCTACTTATTATCTCAATTTAATCATTAAAATAAATATTAATTATTTTAAATTTATTAAGAATTGATACTTTTATGAATGTTTGCAGAAAAAGAGCCTGTAGATGAAAAGATCTAGATTTTGGAGTCCAACGATGATGGCACTCAAATTAGGATTTTGTTTGCCCAAAAAGGAAGAAAGAGATGATTTTACATGATTCTCGGTGAAAACTAAGGTGGGTAATGTAAATCGAACGCTGAGGAGTTTTCTTACGATATTTGAATGATCTTGAATCTGATTGACTCAACTTTGACTGAAGGAAGTCCTAGACAAGCTCTATAAAAGGAGGACCTCATGCAGTAGTCAAAGGAAAGGAGAGTTTTCTTCAAAGTTTTTTTTTTTTATTTTTTTATTTAGATCATTGTATTTAGGCCTGAAAGAGAGAAATTATGAAGGAGATGCTTGCAGCAATAATGCGTGGCTAGATTCCTTCAACTTGGGATGATGATAAAGCCCGTAACCAGGTTCTATCTTTTTTTTTATTCTTAATTTTTATGCAATAAAAATATGCTCTTTTTTCATATATCTTTCAAGTTATATTTCTAATCGAGGTTTTAACTTAGCATACACGGCCTGTACCCTTTATCGACGTACTGTGATATCAGGATACGGAATGTGCCTAAGAGAAACAGATCGTAGTATGATAGTTTAGACCTCTAACTTTGTAAATTCAAGGTTAGAATAATTTATCTCTTATCAAGCACGTACCGTATCAAAAGATCATGGCACATCTTCTTAGAGTATAAATTATCTAATTATTTGCAAAGTTAGAGGTCTAAACTACCATACTATGATATGTCTTTCTTGGGCACATACCGTATCCTGAGATCATCGATAGAGGGTACAGTCCATGTATGCTAAGTCAAAATCTTGATTAGAAAAATAACTTGAAAGATATATGAAAAAAGAGCATATTTTTATTGCATAAAAATCAAGAATAACAAGAAAGATAAAACTTGGTTACGGGCTTCATCATCATTCCAAGTTGAAGGAATCTAGCCATGCATTGCTACTGCCAGCATACCCTCCATAATTTTTCTCTCCCAGGCCTATATACAATGATCTAAATAAAAATAAAATAAAAAGAACTTTGGAGAAAACTCTTCTCCCCCTGACTACTGCATGTGGTCCTCCTTTTATAAAACTTGTCTAGGGCTTTCTTCCAATCAAAGTTGGAGTTAATCAGGTTCAAGATCATTCAGATATCATGAAAAAATTTTCAGCCATCCGTTTTACATCACCTGCCTTAGTTTACACCGAGAATCATGCGAAATCATCTCTTTCTTTCTTTTTGAACAAACAGAGTCTTGATTTGAGTGTCGTCTACATCGTTGGACTCAAAAAATCTAGATCTTTTCATCTATAGGCTCCTTTTCTATAAACATCTATAAAACGTATCAATTCTTAATAAATTTAAAGTTATTAATATTTATTTTAATGGTTAAATTGGGATAATAAATATATTTATCACTAAGCCATCACGTATGCATTATTAGGGCTATATACATGAAAGGTTTGCTCTGTGCTTAACATCTTAACATAATTTTCTTCCATCCTTTCATATACTCAAAGATATACATGCTAATATCTCACTTATATCCTAATCACAAGACTTGATACTATTCTCATGCTTAGGAAAAACAGGCTTACCTTAGAAAGCAAGAAAACCCCCTTGGCTTTCTCTTCTCTTCTTTCTCCTCTTTTCTTCTTATTCTTCTTTTTCTTCCTTCTCTTTTCCCATGGCTAAGCTCTCTTTTTCTTTCTCTTTTCTCTCTATTTTACCTTCCTTTTCCCCTTCTTTTCTCCTTTCTTACTATGGATTAAGGGTTAAGAATGTGTTAGTGGGTTTTAAATGACCCAAGGAAATCTTCATTTTGCCCTTGACAACTCTTAAGGCATACTTTTTAAAGTCCATGTGGCTCTTCCTCAGCCTTAACATTTTGCCCTTGAAATCTTTTTCCTATTTTGCCCTTGATCAAACTTCCAATTGAGTTCTAAAACTTTTCCTTTCTTGCCTTTGGTCTTTTCCCCAAATGTCTTCCCAAGGATCACCCATCCTCGCTTTTCTCTCATCTTGGCATGCTCAACTTGAGGAGTCCGGATGAAATCCGGTGCATTAATGTGGCTATACTTGCACCCGATACATCCAAAAGACTGTCTCCAATTAGCCGAGTAGTAGTAGTCACTATGGAAGCATTTTCAGAACACTATCCCAAGTTAGTGTTGAATCCCTCTTCCACTGCTATTTCATCAATTCCAGGGGTTACATGACTTAAAATAAAATTTTTGGATGGTTTACATCAAAGTAGTCGGCTCCCTAGTCAACTAATGTGGCTCCAATTCATCACCATGCAAAAAATACAGAAGCTTTCCCTAAAATAGCCGTCAATGAGATTCGGCTTATGTGGCCCTATAGAGGACTTACCCATGGTAGTTGGCATGGTTAGCCGACTAACAAGGGTGATAGCTAGCTACTCATGCCGGACATTAGGGACCTTTGCGTGGAGAAAACAAATGATAGCCAGCTATCTATGCTGGCTATCAGAACCAATACGTGAGGAAGGAAAAATATTCATGTGAGGGAAATGGGAGGAGGGCTTTACATGAGGGAAAGAGAGGGGGCCTTATGTGAGGGAATTTCAAAAGACTAAGGAAAAAATAAAAACCAGGCCAATCCAAAGAAGTTCTGGAGCATTTCAACTTTTGGATTTCCATTTTAACTTCTTCTAACTTGCTACAATTTGCCATTAAATACATAAATCTTTATAAAAGCCTTGATTACAAATCTAAATTGAATAATTATACAAATCTTTCAGAGCAATGCAAGAATTAAAAAACTTAGGGTGTTACATTTCAACTACAAATAAACTTAGTGTGAATTCATACTTGTAGAAAAATTGGAGGAGATAATCATGAAAGGGGAAACAAAGGAGGGCAAAGAGGAAGAAAGGGAGAGCGAGATCCTCCATTTCCTTATTGTTGGAAAGAGGCAGACTTTAAATGACAAGTGACATGCGGCATTACCAGACTTAAAATGATAGATTTTTAACAATGGAAATAGAGAGAAGTTTTTTCTCTTTTCTCTGTCCTATGCGGAAGGAGAAACTCTCTCTACTTCCACTTTATATTATATATAAATAGATACTGAGTTGATTGGATTAATAAAAAATTAGCTGATTCATAGAGTTTTGATTAAATCAAAGAAAAAAAATGTACTTTGATCCTCAATCTTTGATTCAAAATTCATTTTGGTCCTTAAACTTTCAATTATTGCATTTCAGTCCCTCGTTTGTTATTTTATTTCTCACTTCCCATAATATTGATTCAGTTAAAATTGATGGAATAGACAATATATTCACCTTAGCAAGACATATTATTGATTTCCTCAATTTTAATTAATTTTAGATGTTAGTTAAAGGAACAAAAGTGAATTTTGAGTGAAAGTTTGAGGTCCTCGAACTTCAGTTGTTGCCAACACATCTTGAAATTTTTTGTATTGGATATTATGGATGTTTCCATATATAAGGAGAACATGAGAACTAGTCAAAGTATGATGATATATAATCCCTCTTTTAACTTTTATATAAACACATGTAGTTTTGACCTTTAGGATAATTCAAAACATAATTGAGTGACTTAGGAGAAGGTTCTATTCGGTATAAGTGGGGCTAGGGTTTTATATGCGTGAGAGTGTCTTTAATAAAGAAATTGTTATTGTAAATTTTATTCTTTGCTATGAAACTTTTTTCTTTCTTTGCTGTATAATAATAAAAAGTCGTATCAGAGCTTGTGTTGATCACTGACAAAGAGGTGCAACAACAATTGCATAGATCCTGGAGTTGCATAAATCTCAAGGCAGCATAGACTTAATCTCTTGGTCTCCGTTCATCGTTGCCTAAGGTAGAGGAAGATGTCGACGGCCCTTAGATGAAAGTGCCATCGTGAAGCTTTTGGAGTTTGGGCAAGGTGGAGAGGCATACCGGTCATCCCCTTGTTCACTGGTGTTGCCTGGCTGAACGAGAGTCAAAGCCAGGACGTCCTGACATACCTTTCCCTGCCCTCCACTATGCATGCATTGAAGAAGCACTGCCCCCCTCCCATGGCGTGCGTTGAATGGCTTGCACTGTCGCTGGAGAAGACGGTAAAAAGCATTGCCTTTCGGTCTTGCTCCATCAGAAGAGGAAGAGCACTAGGTCCCCTTTTTTTTCTTCATGTAATGTAAACCATTATGCTAGTGGTGAAGAAGCCGAACACGAGGGCAGAGGTGGATAGGCACCGGGTCGGGGAGCTTTGAAAGAGGGGTGTCCTAACCACTACTCTGGATTGTTAATTGGTGCTTGCCACTCCTCACCAAAGAAGGGATGGTGAGACTGGTTCAGGAGATTTCTTTGGCTGGCAAAGCAGCCTTATTGGTGGGCGGGAGAAAAGAAGCATCGACATGGGGCTGTCGGTGTGAAGGAAGAGAAGAAGAAAAGAGGAAGAAAAGGACAAAAAAAAAAAAAAAAAAAGAAAGAAAGAAAGAAAGAAAGAGAGAAGAAAAAAATTCCTATTTTAATCTAAAAAGTGGAAGGGTTATTCTAGGGCGAATAACCTTATAATAAATTTGAAATAACTATTCCAATGCTATTTTAGGTGAACTGTTTTTTTTTTTGATAAGACAGTAAAAGCAAAGCCTTGCTTTAGGAGTTTAGAGGATGTGCTCTATTTTTTTTTTTTAAATAAAGCATTGCTCTAGATGAAGATCAAAGGCTTTCTTTATTTTTGGAGTATTGCTCTAGGATACTTCACTGTGGTAATTAACTTCAGAATATTATAGTGAGGCTGTGGAGGTGGTGTGTTGCTTTAGAAAACATAGAGAAGATCAAAGGCTTTCCTGCTACCTGCCAGCAGACTCAGCACTATCACCCTCTCTTCCAACCTCATACTCAACTCTTACTTCGACCCACTTGCCAATACATCCACTACCATAGTCACCATAATGATAGTGGTGGTGATTGTTGACTTTAACAGTGCTGATGGTGATAGGTATCGTGATGAAGATAAAGGTAATTATGATAGTAGCGATAGGGTTAAAAATGAATTGAATGTAGATTGAATATTAGTGTATTTATATTTATATCTATTTTAATTTGGTGAATACAAATATGAGTAAGAATATTAGTGCGAATTAAAATTCATGACCATGCTTGTTCCGATCGAAAGGATAAGGATATAATTTTTATATTAGAAGTATGGAAGTAAAAATAGGTATAAGTTGGAAAGTTAAACTTTATAACTAACAAATTAAAGATATCACTAAGTGAAAAATTTTATTTTATTTAAATGTTCATGAGTGCTATACAAGATTAGTAAGCTGACAAGTATATTCAGATATTCGAATATGAATTGGATGTCTAAATCAATATCTACACTTATCTTTCTTCTACAAACATGGATATACAAATACAGATATTAGCTAGATGATCAAATTCATTTTCATATCTGAATAGATTTATATGAAAAATACATTCAGATTGATATCATCATACCACTTTTACCCTCAAGCGGCTATGCAGTGCTCCACTTCCTTCTTGAGTGAACTCTAGATTAGATATCTCCATGCTGATGCAATATTGGGCTTCGAGGAGCTGCATCTTAGTGAAGAGGTGATGGCATTATAGCACCATCAACGAGATGGAAATCTCAGTGTCAATGACGATCTTGCGAACTAGGATGCCAATGTTGCTCGAGGAAAATAGCCTGGTGTTGGGCTCTTACACTGGGTTTGGCAAGACATTGGCTGAAATGTTGCCTATAGTCCAAATTTTCCTCACATGTTTTTTTTGCTGATTCCATCTTTTTATTCATAGATTCAAAGGATCATAAGAAATTTATGTGCAAAAGCTTCTTAAATACAGTCCCTGCACTAGTGTTTCTGATGCAATTTTGTTGTGGTCTAGTCAGATTGTATTTAAGGATTCAATCTATTTTTCATTATAATTGTAAATTTTGATATTAGAATTCATGGGAACTTACCCCTATGTTCTTGATTTAGGTCTTTTATTGGTTTATTTAATTAAATATTTGTAGGATTTTGTGAGGGGCATTCTATTGGATTACATGCTAGGCTAGATGGTTGTGACAAGCAGAGGGTGAACTGATATTACCTGATTCTCTACAGGGATAACAGAAATTGGGTTGTCATTGCCCTTGAATTTTATTAGTAGCTTAATGATTTAACTAGCTAGACTTGGGCAATTTTTTACAGGTAGTAGACGTGCCTACTTACTAACCAGCTTGCCCAAATGATCGATTATGTTGTGCCAAAAGTATTTTGTTTAATATAAATAATGAGATACAATATGACTTACATATGATAAAAGAAAATTTCATAAATTTAAACGCCATCATCATCATCATTATTATTATTATTATTTTATGGCTTATTAATTTATTATGAGATGGTGAGCTCTGAACAATGCATCCATCAGCCGCTGAAACCAATGGAGGATTATTATTAACACAGTTTAAGAACCATTGCAACAGTAGCAGCCAGGAGCGGAGCCTATGGCGCTGCAACCTCCGAGACTAAAATTTGCAGACTTTGCATTGAGATTCGCATACTATTTCAACGCACAGGGGGCCCTTTTTGAATAATTTGCAATCTAGGAGGGCGTCCACCGCATACAAATTCTCTGCAAGAATAAAAACAAATAAATCATGAATTCTGTTCACATCGACAGTAAAATTAAATCTTTCATGAGAATTAAAGATAATCTTAGGCTGCAACCTATCTCCCACTAATACTTTGAATATTTAGTTTTGCACGTCCAAACAAATATAATATGATACTACCAACTAAAACAAGGAAAATTAAATGATTCATAACGATAGTCCTGATATTTTTATTTTTATTTATTTATTTTTATAAAGTTTGATGCAAAATCATTTCTCAGAATTAAGTAAATTATCACTTATGGTGAGGTTCCTCATTTCTTTTATTTTTTCAATAAAATTTATGAAAACTCTGAGAAATCATTTGTTGGAGTCACGATTCCAACAGATGGTTTCATTTATATTTTAAAAAATAAAAAAAAATTACCACTTAGAATGATGATTTCTTTATACTGAGACCATCACTCAAAGTGATAATTTCACACAATCATCATTTCATCCCAATATTGTCCAGCAAAATTCATTCCATACTCGTAAATAATTATATAAGTAATGTAATATAAAAAGTTTCAAATATACTTGTGCTAATTCCTAAGAACATTCAATAATAATAATTTCTTTTTCAAGCTAAAATTTGCAGTCCTTTATGTGGGGGAAAAAATATGCCTTTAATATTATATTCATCAGAGATATACAAAGATTTTAAAATCAGGATCAAACTTAGCCGTTTAAAGAGCATCATCACCTCTCTTTTAATCTATTTTATGATAGAAAATTTAAATTAGATGAAAAGATTTTCATTCATCCTCATCATATTTCTTTAACAGAAAAGTACTACGATCTCTTCTTGGACAACATGTTTTCTATTTTTGCTTACCAGACAATGTCCAGCCAACTTTAATGGATTCATTGAAGCCATATGGTGTACGATTTTACAGCAAATTTGGGTTCTAACCTATTGCAGTGAAATTGTATGATTGAACAATCGTATACTATAGATTGAAACAATCAGTATCATAATAAATGAGATACAAAAATATATAAAAATACATACCAATTATAGCTTAAAGGATGCAATCGTCTCGTCTTGTATAGCACTAGCACCTTTTTTTTCTTATTCTCTTTATGTTATCATTCTATGAATCTGATAACCCTTTTAACTCTTTATATATGAAATTAATTAGAGTTAAAGTTGGATTAAAATGGAAGTCGAATCAAGCCATAAAAAATAAAACTGTTATCAAGCCCTTTTATTAAGGAGCCCAACTGTCCAGTACGTGCACTTTCGTACCACATAGCCATGTCAAATAATCACTATGGACCTAATACAATACTTTATAGATTATGTCCTTTATTTAGGCTTGTATTGATCATTTAATATGACTGACATTCAACTTAAATTTTGCAAAACATAAAAGCATATGCAAAATAGCCCATGATAAGTTTAAAATCTTACAAAGAGGTCCTTCCCTTTGTTTTTCCTAGTTTTTTTTTTTTTTTGCTTTATATGAGCTGAGAATAATCCTTCCGTTATTCTAGTTGGTTAATCTAGTTGGTTAATCTAGGCTCCTTGTTTTGATCCTTGGATGTTTAGGTCCCTAGGGTTAGTTTTGCATTGATTCGGTAGCTTACCCCATTCTTTTTCACTGAATGCTATGGCTAGTTGACCTATCTAGGTTTCTAGTTTTGCAATGGATTGTATGTGAGAGTAAAGGAGTTGAATATTCATTTTTAGCCCTTTCAATGCTTGTAACACCTTCTCTTTGAAAGTAGAATCATAATTATTTGGTGAAGGTTGAGGAGCACTTAGATATTGGGAATACAACATGCTTCTGAATTGGGTTTCCTGATGGTTAGACCTAATTGATGTTGGGCTGATGATAGGTTGGGGTTTTCATGAAAAATTTTGGTGATTTCGTCAGCTGGGATTGTAAGGATTTGAATATGGATCATTTCTTGGTCTAGGAGCCGTTCGGATTTGGGCTTGGTAGGCTTGCTCCTGAACAAGCTCAGAAAATTGGTATGCAGCTGGACATTCACCTATAGAATAGGTCGGACTCGAATAGATTATACAAACCTCATGTTATTGAGTAGATCGAGAAGAGGTATTTCTAACTTGTAGAATTCGGTCAAGTTTTTGGGATAGTTCATCAATTTTGCTATAGATATCCATATACTGACCTATATTGTATATTCCATCTCTCTTAGGTTCTGTGGGAGAATCTCTATGGGCAGCAGACATGTGGTGCAAGAAATTTTCACTTAGAGTTTCAAAAAGCTGCCATGCCTCATATTCGTTTTTAGCATAAATGTTCCTCTACATGAGGCATCCATCATTTGTCGATGCCTTTCTATATCCATCATAAAAACATTGAACTAATTGCTATTTAGGTATTGTATGGTGCAGACATTTTCTATTTAATTTTTTTAATTTCTTCCATGTTTCATGAAACATTTTTTTCTCTAACAAAAAAAAACTGGTTATAACTTTTCTGATTTGATTCGTTTTTCCTATAGGAAAGTATTTCTTAAGAAATTTCTTCTGAAGTTGGTCCCAAGTTAAATTATAGTGTCTAGTGAATTTAACCAACACTTGGCTCTCTTTTAGGTAGAAAGGGAATAACTTAAGCCTAAGTGCCTCATCGAAAAAATTTTGAATCTTGACAGTTGAGCAAATTTCCAAGAATTTATCTAAGTATTTGTAGGGATCCTCATTTGTAAGTCCATAGAAAGATGGTAACATTTGGATTACACTGGACTTAATTTTATATTGGATAGCCTCTACTGGAGGCACTTGAATGCAAGGAGAGTATGTATACTTTGAAGGAGTAAAATACTCTTTTAACTGCCGTGGTGGATCATTTTCGTTATTAAGGTCCATAATTCTGAGTCTATTTGCTCTAAAAGTTCTTTTATCTCAGGATCTAAGAGTATAAGGTGTGTTGTAATGATTAACGACCAAGCATACACCCTACCAATATACTCTAAAGCAAACAATAATTTAGTTTTTTTTTAATATTAAATTAAAGTAATAGAAGAGAAAGGAGAAGATTCTAAAAGAAGTATCCTAAGAGATTCCTAGAACTAATGAAAATAATTTAATTAGGGTTTAATAATTATTAGCAATCAAGTTAACAAAGATTAGACTTTTTACTCTAGGTTTAACCTAGATATAGACAGCTTCTAACTTCCAAGACCACCTTGGAGCCCTCCAAGTCAAAAATTAGCTAATCAACTAGTCAGTTAAGGATAAGATTAATGGAAATTCCTCCGTTGCTTACTAGGTAAGCGAACAAAACTAATTAAGTACCACTTTTCTTTTCTTTTCTAGACATTAGTTAAGCAGTCAATCCTGACCTAGTCCAACTCTTTCGGATGTCTTGTCCTATTGAGCTCGAGTTCCTTAGGACTGACATCTAGTTAATTTTAGAGTAAAGGCTTGGGTTAATGCAAAATAAAGGATATAATTTATGGGCCAAGGAAGGATGATCAACTCTCCATCTTATCTTGATTAAGGATTTATGCCCTTAAAGTTAATTAAAAATGTTGTGCAATAAGCAGATGTCCAGCTCTTGAAATTATCAAACAAAATTAATCTAATTACTTTTTTTTAAAGATTTTTATGATTAAGTTTCTAATTTTCTAATAAATTATGAGATGTCAATGGAAAAATTTTGAGTTTCGTAGAAAATAAATTTACCTAAGTCAATCTAAGCATAGAAATAAAATATTTTTTATTTTTTATTATATTATATTTTTATTATTATTATTTTTTTTAAATTAATTATATTTTATGGAAAGTAACTTAGGATTTTCTTTCAGGTTCATTTAGGGTAAGTTAATTAAAAGAAAAAGTTGATTAGGTTAAAAGTGGATTTATGATAAGAAAAAAAGTAATTTTTTATGTTAAAAAGAAAATAAAAAAAATCTAACAATTAAGATAACTAAAAAAAAAAGAAATAAAATAAAGAGAGCAATAACTATTCAAAAAAAAGATTTTTTTTTCTATTCCTTTTTTATATAGAATCATGAATAATAATGAAATAATAAGAGAGAATAAAAAAATAAAAATAAGAATAAAATTTAAAAAATTCATGGTAATTAATTTTTTTTAAAATTTTTTTGAACTAATTGTGCCTGGATCTCCGGCAATGATGCCAAAATTGGATCATTATCGTTGGCGGTCAAAAATAAAATCTACTCACTACTATAGCTAGTGGTGATCAAATCGTATCCTCGGGGATCAAGGATAATTATTTTATAAAAAAGAAAAAAAATTTATATGTAGAGGATTATATTAAGAATAGCGGTTATTAATTAACAAAATTAAAACAACAAGAGAAGCAACCCAGGAATCCAAATCCAAAGTTATAATAATTTATCTCTTGTCAGGCATGTACCGTATCAGAAGATCATGGTGTGTCTTCTTAAAGTATAAACTATCTAATTATTTACAAAGTTAGAGGTCTAAACTATCATACTACGATCTATCTCTCTTAGGCATGTACCGTATCCTGAGATCACGGCATGTCAATAGAGGTATAGGCCATGTATGACTGATCTAAAATCTCGATCAGAAAAATAACTCAAAAAATATAAAAGAAAAGCATGATTTTTATTGCATAGAATTAAGAATAAAAAAAAAGATAGAACCTAGTTACAGGCTTCATCATCATTCCAAGTTGAAGAAATCTAGCCACGCATTGCTGTCGCCAGCATTCCCTCCATAATTTTTCTCTTCGAGGCCTAAATACAATAATCTAAATAAAAAAAGAATAAAAGGAGCTTTGTAGAAACTCCTCCCCTCAACTACTGCCTGAGGTCCTCCTTTTATAGAGCTTGTCTAGTATTTCTTCCTAGTCAAAGTTGAAGTCAATATGATGCTCAAGATTGTTCAGATATCGTGAGAAAATTTCTTAGCCATCCGTTCAACATTACCTGTCTTAGTTTGCACCGAGAATCATGCGATATCATCTCTTTCTTCTTTTTTGGGCAAATCGAGTCCTGATTTGAGTACCGTCTGCATCATTGGACTCCAAAAATCGAGCTCTTTCTATCTATAGGCTCCTTTTCTTTTCTGCAAACATTCATAAAAATATCCATTCTTAATACATTCAAAGTAATTAATATTTATTTTAATGGTTAAATTGGAATAATAAATAGACTTATCAATATGTGTCTAAACTAACTGATATGTTTAAAAGACACACCGTTCTATGCTATAGACACACCATTTCATATAATAATATATCCAAATGACATATTACTTCAAGGAATAGATGCGTTCAAAAGACACATCACTTCAAAGAATAGATGTGTTCAAAGGATACATCACTTCAAATAAGAGGTGTGTTCAAAAGATACACCTTTACAAGCTATAAATAGTTTTAAATTATTTAACAATCCCCCACTAATTTAAAAGTCTTGGTTGTATTCATTTCCTTCCTGCGATAAGTAATGTGCATAAAGAAGATATCTCTCGATTTGACCATCCTGCTTATCAAGAACATTTGCAAGAGAATTTTCAATCTCTTGTTGAAGTGGCACCACTTCTATGACCATTTAGGTGGTTTTCTTTTATGTCCCTATTGCTATGGACATTTAATAATTACAAATCCATTAAGAGTATAAACTCATCCTTTAAATGCATTTTGGTACTTAAACTTTCAATTATTGCATTTTAATCCCTCAAGTTTTATTTCATTTCTCACATCCCATCATATGGATTTAGTTAAAATTAATGGAATAGTCCATATGTTCACCTTAGGAAGACACATTATTGATTTCATCAATTTTAGTTAATTTTAGATGTTAGAAGTATAATATTTTTAAAAATGAGTGAAAGTTTGAGGTCCTTGAACTTTAGTTGTTGCACATCTTGAAAAGTTTTTTAACGAAATGATTGACTTCCCTAATGCCCTTTTTCCCTTCTTTTCCCAACCTTCAATCCAAGGTAGTGCCAAAGAAATGGAAAAAAAATCCATATCCATCACCTCCAATGAAGAAAATGGTTTCTTCAAGAGAATTATCATCTGAATGATGACCTCCCCATTGAAATCCTATTTCATTTGCATGTCAAATACTTCACTTGATTCAAGTGCACCATAATAGAGTTTGTCTTGAGGTTAAGAAGCTCAAGTTGGACATGTTTCTATATATATGGAGAACGTAAGTCCTAGTGATCATATTGGATATTATGAATATTTCTCTATATAAGAAGAACATGAGAAGTAGTTAAAGTATGATGATGTATAAAAACATGTAGTTTTGACCTTCAGGATAATTCAGAACATTATTGAGTGACTTAGGAGAAGATTCTATTCGGCATAAACAGGGCTAGGGTTTTATATGTGTGAGAGTGTCTTTAATAAGGAAATGAAATTGTTATTGTAAATCCTATTCTTCGTTATGAAACTTTTCTCTTTCCCCGCTGTGTGCAAGAAGAAGTCGTATCAGAGCTTATGTTGATCACTGACAAAGAGGTGCAACAACAATTGCTTAGATTCTGGAGTTGCATAAATCTCAAGGCGGCATGCATGGACCTTGGATCTGCACCCATGTTGGCACGTTTAATCTCTTGGTTTCTATCTGTTGCCGCCGGGATCCGTCCTTCGACTCGGGCGCGGTCGATCTCCGGGAAGAAGGGGGTGCGGCGGACCTGCAAAAGAAGCCCACACGCGGAGGGACGCTGGGGTTGGTCCTCCGCGGAAGACCCTCCGACGCTCAAGTCAGTGGGGAAGGAATCGGCGATCAACCAGATAATGAGGAGGTGGATCTCTCCGGGAGGCCCTCTCCGGGGGTGGCCAATCGGAGGCTCCAAAAAGGGGAGGAGGAGAGTGAGAGTGGAGGTGCGCACAGAGCTGCGTGCGTCCAGGATTGCGTACCTGAGGGAATCTGCCAATCTGATATTTATAGACTGTCACCTGGGGACTTGAGCATCTTCTGGAAGGTTCTGAGGTTGTTACGATACGGGGGTAGACAGAATCAGGCCGTTGTGGGGCCGTTAGAATCCACGCCTTGTCTGTTAAGGGATCGACGGCTGGGAGAGCTCTTCGATGTCTTGGGATCTGGGTGAGTAGACTTGGGCGGTTACAATAGGTCTTAGGCCACGTCTCAACATGATTCCCTGCTCAGGGAGCGGCTCGGGTAGACTTGAGCTTTCCCGCGTCAGGTTCCGCGGAGGTAGACGTCGGGGCGTGGATCGCTAGGTATAAGCGAGCTACGAAAGCCCGGAGGAGGCCGAGCTAGGGAAGCCCGGAGGAGGCCGAGCTAGGGAAGCCCGGAGGAAGCCGAGCTACGGAGGCCCGGAGGAGGCCGAGCTACGGAAGCCCGGAGGAGGCCGAGCTACGGAAGCCCGGAGGAGGCCGAGCTAGGGAAGCCCGGAGGAGGCCGAGCTAGCCGAGCTAAGCCCGGAGGAGGCCGAGCTACGGAAGCCCGGAGGAGGCCGAGCGGAAGCCCGGAGGAGGCCGAGCTACGGAGGCCCGGAGGAGGCCGAGCTAGGGAAGCCCGGAGGAGGCCGAGCTACGGAAGCCCGGAGGAGGCCGAGCTACGGAGCCCGGAGGAGGCCGAGCTAGCCGAGCTACGGAGCCCGGAGGAGGCCGAGCTACGGAGCCCGGAGGAGGCCGAGCTAGGGAAGCCCGGAGGAGGCCGAGCTACGGAAGCCCGGAGGAAGCCGAGCTACGGAGGCCCGGAGGAGGCCGAGCTACGGAAGCCCGGAGGAAGGCGGCAGGAGGAGGTCAGCCTTAGCCGCCTCGCACGGATATCAATGCAATGACGATTTTACCCCCCAACACATGCCCTCCACTCCCTAGTTCGAAGCGTAGGTTCGGGCGTAGGGAGTATAAGCTCAAGTGGCGCGCTCTGGATGGGACGTTTTGGCTTAAACAATCCAGGCAATGATGCCCTAATTAATGCGATAGGGCCATTGTACCTTCGGGGGTAAGGCTCCTCCACTATCGACGGTTGAGATTGCGCCACACCTCGAATTCCGATCGATCGGGTGTTTGTCGAGGCGGTTCTGGACGCTTTGAATGAGACGCCCCGCTCCCCAGGGCGGTTTCTTAGCGGAGAAGCGAAGTGACGGCCGCCCCACACATATATATAGGCGTATTGTGCATGCGCGCTTGGCGTTTTCTCGTTTTGCTTCCAAGTGGGTTTTGGTCTTTCATCTTCTCCGACGCTCATTGCTTTCATCTGATACTTCTTTCAATGGCGATGAGCCCTGAAGACGTGGCCTCAGAAATCGTCGCTGAGGATTTGGGGAGGATTCATCAGAGGTATGGTCTGCCCATGGATGTGGTTTTGCGGGTGCCGGGACTTGAAGATAGGGTTACCCGGGACTTGGAGTCTGGAGTATTCGTCTATGAGGACAGTTTTAAGGCGGGTCTTCGTTTCCCTCTCCATCCCTTGGTGAAGGAGATCATGACCCACTACAACATCTGTCCATCGATGGTGGCCCCAAACAGTTGGCGGAACATCGTCGGATTTATCTCGATGTGCCACCAGATCCAAATCGTTGCGACTCTCCCCCTTTTTCGCACCTGTTATCACCTAACTCCCGGGCGGAAATCGGAGTGGACCTCCATCGGGCCCCGGAGGTCTTTTAATGTCATTGCGGATAAGCCCTCTTCCATCAAGGGGTGGAAGAGTCGATTTGTGATTGCGGAGGGGAACATCGGTTCCGATTTCCCTCGGCGATGGGGGGAAGTTGCGAGGGATGCGGAGACGCATCCGGCCTTATCGGCGCAGGAGGAGAGGGACCTGGATGTCCTTCGCAATGGACAGACGTTTTCGGCTAACGACCTGTTATCGGAGGGAGCTCTCTTTGCAGCCGGGCTCAGCCCTTTGGATCCTCAAGGTGAGTTTCTTTTTGCGTTGCGTATTTTTCCCGATTACTGCGCTTGGGTTTGAACATGTGAACTCCGGTTTGACAGCCACGAGGTTGGCGTTGTCGAGCCTCTCCAAGAGGAAGAGAGGGAAGCGTCCGGGGAAGGTAGTGGAGCGGACAGCGGCCGACCCAAAAAGAGGGGCCACACATCCGCAAAGAGCCCGCCGGACGCTGGAGCAGCCGCTACAGAGGCGCCTGGGGCGAAGGAGGATACGGGGAGGGCGGCCGCCCGAACCTCTCGTTTTGGAGATTTCAGACAGTTCGGATGAGGCTCCGCTGGCTCATCCGACCGCGCCTCCCTTGAAGGAGGAACTCGCGACGGGTCCAGTGGAGGCGGCCGTAGTAGAGGGGTCCATTGCCCCCGCGGGGTCGCCACTGGCTCCAGCGGGAGAGGGGGAGGAGACAGCCGCAACGGAGGAAGTTCGGGAGTCCGGCAGCAGTGAGGTTGGGCCGTCCTCGATGGGTCAAGAGGCGGTTCAGACTGAGACCTCGGGGAGCCCGCGGAGGGGCCGCAGGTGGTGGCTACTGGAGAGGGCGCACCGGTGGAGGGAGCGCAACAAAGTGGGGGTCCCACGATCGGGGCCCCCTCGAGGAAGATTTTGGGGAGGCTAGCGCTTGGGCTGGCCGAGCTATCTGAAGAGGCTCAAGCCAGGGCCCTGACGGAAGAGGCTGGGAGGCTGCAGGCACTCAGCTGGGGATCGTCCAGGCCGGTCCCTCAGGCGGGGTCGGTCAACCCAGTAGCTCGGAGGCTAGCATTGACGAGGCGTTTTCCGCCATGATAAGGTCGGTCCTGCATCCGGGTGCGGGTCCATCGACGGACGAGTTTTCCGACCGGGGGTTGATAGATGCTGCGTTCGGGCAGCAAGGTGTAGCTGAGGGTATTCATCTCCTCCCCGCCATAGATAATACGACTTTGATGAAGATGACCCGGGACTATGCTTCGAAGGTGAGTCATTTTTCAGCGCGTCAGATGTTACCCGATGGACTCCGTTGTGGGCGCTTACTCAGTTTTTTGCCTTTGTAGGGGTTTTGCTTTCCCGGGCGATTTGCTGGCGCTTGAGTTTGGCGACAGGGGCCAGTGTCCAGGCCCGGAGGGGAAAGTCGAGCTCCAGTCGCGGCTGAAGGCGTCTGAGCAGTTCGGGAGCTCATGGACACGATGGATAGGAGCTCGAAGGCGGCCAGGGCGGCACACCAGGCTGCCGTGGACGAGGTGTCCAAGCTGAAGCATAGGGTGGAGGAGTTACAGGGACTCCTGGCGAAGAGCGATGACGCATGCCGGGAGTTGGCCAAGATCAAATCAAAACACTCCGCGGAGGTGGTGGCGATGCGGCGGGACCACGGCGAGAGTTTGAGCCGGTTGAGGAGAGAGGCCGACGATGAAAGAAAACGCCTGACGAGAATGTTGGGCGAGGTGGAGGAGAAACTGAAAAGGCGTGATGACGAAATCGCCGAATTGAAGGAGAACGCGAGGTGGCAACAAGGGATAATGACTCGAGTGAATGGCGAGTTATCGCAAGCTCGCGGGAGATTGAAGCCGGACGATCGAAGATCAGTACCCTACAAGAGAGGGTGGAGTTGGTCGGCGCTGACAGGACGAGGGCCCGGAGCGAGGCTGAGGAGCTGGCCGGAAGGTTGGCCAGGCGAGAGGGGGAGGTATGCTCTTATTTCACCCTCCTATTTTTCTATTGGTTCCCTGTGATGCCGATTGTCCTTGACTTTTCCAGATGGCGAGGATGGGGTCGGAGATTCAGGCTCTCCAAAGTGCGTTCGCGTCTGCTCGCAATAGGAGCTCGGAGCTCGAGATACGGTCTAGCGAGCTCGAGGGGCAAAACGCCATCCTGAAGGCCCAGGCTGCTGAGGCCGAGAAACGGGCCGCCGAGGCCAACACGCAGTTCGCCATTCTTCAGGGGAGGCAAGACGCTATGAGCGTAGATGCATTCCGTCACGGGATGGAAGAGTGCAAGCAGAGGATACTTAGCGGGCACCCGGAGTGGGACCTTTCTTTTCTGAGCATCGAAGGCTCCGAAGACGGCGAGTCCGAAGAAGAAGAAGATGAAGATGAATATGTCGATGTTTCTGACGCCGAGCTTGGCGGCGCCCCTGGTCCCAGCAAAGCCGTAGCCTCCGAGGGACAGTCACAAACCGTTACAGAGGGGGTGAAAACATCAGAGAAGGGCGAGCCTAGCCGTGCACCTGCAGACGTGGCTGAGGGTACTCCCCAAGCCGGTGGGGCTCCTGGCTCTTAGGGGCCGCTCCTGTATCTTCCCCTTTTAAACATTTGACATTTTGCAGCAAAGGGATTTCCTGTTTTATCTAAGTGTTTTTCTCGCGTGACTTTGCTGTTGTCTAGTGTTGCCTCGATCGTGAACGACCCATGGCTCGTCAATATCCTTGGGCCATCCTTAATTTGAGACCAGGAAAATGTATTGGCTCGGGTCGATCGGTAAAATGGGCCGGTCTGGACCGACGAACAAGGTCGGTCGGTTGAGACAAGTTAGGTCGACTAGGACCGACATACGACATGGGTCGGCTGTGGCCGGCGGATATCATGGGTCGGCAGGGGCCGACGGACAAAAATGGGTCGGCACATATGGGTCGGCTGGGGCCGACGGATGAAGTAGGTCGGCTGGGGCCGACGGACAAAATGGGTCGGCTGGGGCCGACGGATGAAGTAGGTCGGCTGGGGCCGACGGACAAAGATGGGTCGGCTGGGGCCGACGGATGAAGTAGGTTTTCGCGCTCCCTGCCATCCTGCCAGCGTTCTGCCATCCCGCAGGCAATTCGGTTTTTCTTTACTATAAGTGGAGATACGGCAGAGTGGGGGTATAAAGCTGTATCAGAGCTTTCCGGAAGGTGCTCCTTTCCCATCATCTCGTTACGCAACCGTCCACTATTGGACAGTACCTTTTCAAAGGACGATTTTCTGAGCCCGCCGATTTTCGAAGCGTCAGCGGACGATTTTCTGCATTTAATGACTGCGATCCGGGATCAGGAAAGGATCTCCGTACGCGTCCTGGTTCAGGCGGTGAGTTCGGCGCAGTGGGATGCTGCGTTTATCGTGAGAGGCCATGTGGAGACGTGGGACAGGTGTTTGAATCTCGGGACTCACAGCCTGGGTGGCTTTTCCTGGTCCATTTCTGCCTATAAAAAGGGGAAAGAGGGGTCTCATCTGGCTATCCCCAAAGTTTCTTTCTCGTTGGAATTTTTACCATTCTCATTTCTCTGTTGCTACGAGTGGAAGGATCGACTTTTCTTTCATGGGCTCCTTGCCGCCGGATAGCTGGGGCGACCGGGGAGCAGCTGAAGGATGGCTCGCCCTTAGGGGACGAGTCTCGGAGATCATATGGAGAGCGCACATGGAGGGGGCAGAGATCATACGGAGAGCGCACATATGCGCTTCCGTTGTGATCTGCGGCTCCTGCTGCGGGGGATGCGGGTCAGGAGGTGTATGGACACCTCCGTAGCACGCGCAGGCCCTCCCTCTTTCGCTGGCTTAGGTTCCCGCGTCTTCTCTGAGGGGAATCCTTGCCACGGGAGGGAGAAGATGGGAGCAACCGGGTTCGGATGGTCCCCGGTTCCCTCGACTGGGTGGTGGCCCGCGATCCAGCACTCCCTTCTAGGGGAGTGGATTGGGCCTTTGGGATCCTCAGAATCAGCATCCGCGGGCCATGCCTCCTTGGGTCTTTTAATTCATCCTGCCCAAGCGGACTTGGCCGTTTCGTGGTTTGCATGATTTCTCGATCCGGATGTTGGAACATCGTAGTTGTCTAGGCCTGCTCTGGAGCAGTTACACGGGTCTTGTATTTTGCCTTTATTTTATGCATTTCAATGTTTTGTAACGCCTATGAGGCATTTGTAATTGATCATGATCGGCAATAAAGAGAGTTATATTCAATGTTTTAATCTCTATCTTTTCTTGTGCCGATCTCATTGCTATTTGTCATTTGTGGGCATAAAGTGTCCCGCTCGTCCTTAGACGAGGGTCTTATGTTGCCCGAACCAATCGAGGTTCGTATGCGGCGGTGTAGAGATAGTTCGGCGAAATACACTCCTTGCTTAGGTCAGGAGTCTGGTATTTTGTGCTCCGCTTTTATCGGAGCTCGGAGTATCGTGAGTCGGCTTTGGCCGAAGTTCGGGGAGCCTGCCCCCTTTTTGTCATGGTTTAAGGACTTAGTCCCTCGAGATAGTTGAGTTTCGGGGAACGTCTTACTTGGCTCTGCCAAGGTTCGAAGGATTTTGTAACTCGGCTCTGCCGAGGTTTGGAGAAAATCTCGCCTGGCCACGCCAAGGTTCGGAGGACTGATAGCTCGGCCCTGCCGAGGTTCGGAGAACTGATAGCTCGGCCCTGCCGAGGTTCGGAGAACTGATAGCTCGGCCCTGCCGAGGTTCGGAGAACTGATAGCTCGGAGGGAGCGAATCAGTCGTCGCCGCAGGCTACGGCGTCAGGTCTGCGCGCGCCCAATGGAGGGGGCGCTCGAGCGGAACGGGCGGCGTGTTTGTTATGCTTTTACTGGCGATGCTCTTTTCGAGGGGACAGATCGCCGATCGAGCGTTGGACTCTGCCCCCACGCGCTTTTCGAGGAAGGGGGCAGTTTTAAGAGGCTTGGGGAAGCGTCGAAAGTATTTACTGCAGGGGGCGACAGATCGGGAAGACGCTCTGTTTGCACTTTCCGATCTTACTCGGGATAGGGCGCGACTTTTCGGGTTCCGTGCGCATTAGAACGGCGACACATGGCGAATTTTCATAGGTCGACGTCCGCGGTACGGCTGATCTGGATACCCTCCTAGCGGGTATAAATATGACCGAGGGGGACTGGATTTGGCCATCTTTCGGTCTGAGCTAAGAAAAAAAAATGGACTCTCCAGCGCGGTCGTCAACTGACTCGCGTTCCTCAGTTAGCGATCCAGCGACTCGGAGGAGAGGGGGACTTCCGTGACTGTTGATGGGCTGACCCTTGCGTCGGGCCTCGCGACCAATGAGCGGCTCGCTAGGGTCGCCGAGGAGTTCCTGGATGCCTCGGTTAGGGAGGCGGAGGCCTCGCGCCGAGTAATGGGTCGGCAGGAGGAGGAGATTCGGCTGCTCGTCAGCAGGTGGCTGACCTGACTGCACTTCTGGAGAAGTTGATGGGTTCTGGGGGCAACTGACCCCAGGACTTCTGCCTGTCCTTGTTTTTGCTTTCTTGCAGTTTCTTTGTGACCCCCCCTCTTTATGAATGGAAGATGATCCTTGTCTATCTGCGGAGTTCTTTTCTTTTTTGAGCTTACGGCCTTCACCTTGTATGACGAACCAGGGGGTGGCGTGCCCTTGTTCGTTTTCTGCGTGCTAATGTAGGCTCTTTGAACGATGGGCTATAGGGGCGCTACCCGAAGGATCTCCAATGGTTAGAGAGGGGAATCGCCTAACTCTTCCCGGGACCTTCGGTCGGTTACGCGAGGCTGATGGCCTCGAGAGTAACCTTGTCAACGGCGGCTTTTTCTCGCGCGTCGATGGTTTTTTACTCAACGTGCTCGTCTCAAACCGGACGAGTTCTTCGGGGACTATCTGGGGCCGTTCGGCTTTGGTCGAGGCCCATGGGTCCAGACCCTTTTGCCGGGGTTTTTAGCCCGAGTGGTTTTTACCTGGCCTTGCCATGGCTCGGCGAAACATTTTACTTGGTCCCGCCAAGGTTCGGAGACTTTGTTGCTCGGCCCTGCCGAGGTTCGGAGACTTTGTTTTACTTGGCCCTGCCAAGGTTCGGAGATTTGTTGCTCGGCCCTGCCGAGGTTCGGAGACTTTGTTTTACTTGGCCCTGCCAAGGTTCGGAGATTTGTTGCTCGGCCCTGCCGAGGTTCGGAGACTTGTTTTACTTGGCCCTGCCAAGGTTCGGAGATTTGTTGCTCGGCCCTGCCGAGGTTCGGAGATTTTACTTGGCCCTGCCAAGGTTCGGAGATTTGTTGCTCGGCCCTGCCGAGGTTCGGAGAAATATTTTACTTGGCCCCGCCAAGGTTCGGAGATTTTGTTGCTCGGCCCTGCCGAGGTTCGGAGATTTGTTTTACTTGGCCCTGCCAAGGTTCGGAGATTTGTTGCTCGGCCCTGCCGAGGTTCGGAGACTTTGTTTTACTTGGCCCTGCCAAGGTTCGGAGATTTGTTGCTTGGCCCTGCCGAGGTTCGGAGACTTTGTTTTACTTGGCCCTGCCAAGGTTCGGAGATTTGTTGCTCGGCCCTGCCGAGGTTCGGAGACTTTGTTTTACTTGGCCCTGCCAAGGTTCGGAGATTTGTTGCTCGGCCCTGCCGAGGTTCGGAGAAATATTTTACTTGGCCCCGCCAAGGTTCGGAGATTTGTTGCTCGGCCCTGCCGAGGTTCGGAGATTTGTTTTACTTGGCCCTGCCAAGGTTCGGAGATTTTGTTGCTCGGCCCTGCCGAGGTTCGGAGACTTTGTTTTACTTGGCCCTGCCAAGGTTCGGAGATTTTGTTGCTCGGCCCTGCCGAGGTTCGGAGACTTTGTTTTACTTGGCCCTGCCAAGGTTCGGAGATTTGTTGCTCGCCCTGCCGAGGTTCCTTGCCAAGGTTCGGATTTGTTGCTCGGCCCTGCCGAGGTTCGGAGACTTTGTTTTACTTGGCCCTGCCAAGGTTGGAGATTTTGTTGCTCGGCCCTGCCGAGGTTCGGAGAAATATTTTACTTGGCCCTGCCAAGGTTCGGAGAATTGTTGCTCGGCCCTGCCGAGGTTCGGAGAAATATTTTACTTGGCCTGCCAAGGTTCGGAGACTTCCCTGTTCAAGCAGACAACTCGGTTGTACCGAGGATTGGTAAGCAGCATCTATTTCCTTTTATGATTTATGGCAATATGGTGCATAATCGATTCACATAACAGGTTGCGGGAATAGATAACTGGCGAAACAAAAAGGACATACCCTATTGATAGTATTTGCGGAGGTTGTCCGAGTTCCACGTTCGGGGGATGGATTTCCCATCGAGATCCTGCAGCCTGTAGGTTCCTGGCCCAATGATCTCCGTGATTTGATATGGGCCTTCCCAGTTTGGCGCCAGCTTTCCTTGCTCCAGCGGTTTGGATACAGAAGCTTTCCGGAGGACGAGGTCGCCGGGTAGGAAGGCTTTCCCCTTGACCCTGGAGGCATGGTACCGAGCCACCCTCTGTTGATAGGCGGCCGTCCTGATTCGGGCCTTCTCCCTGACTTCCTCTACCAAGTCGAGGTTGGTGCGGAGTTGCTCGTTGCTGGCTTCCTCCGAATAACTCTCCACCCGCAAAGATGGGAGGCCTATTTCCACAGGGATGACGGCCTCCGTGCCAAAAGCCATTCGGAATGGAGTCTCGCCCGTCGGGATTCTCGGAGTGGTGCGATAGGCCCACAAGACATGGTGCAGCTCATCCGCCCACCTGCCTTGGGCTCTAGAGAGGCGAGCTTTGATTCCTTGGAGGAGAGTCCTGTTGGTTACCTCGGCGCTCCGTTGGCTTGTGGGTGCCCGACCGAAGTAAGGTGGTGACGAATTCCATGCTCTTCGCAGAATTGGCGGAATTTGGAATTGTCGAACTGCTTGCCGTTATCGGTGATTATGGTGTGGGGGAGGCCGAACCGCAGACGATGGACCTCCACACGAAGTCTCTGGCTCGGGCTTCGGTGATTTGGGCAACTGCTTCCGCTTCAACCCATTTGGTGAAGTAGTCGATGGCGACGAATAAGAATTTTCGCTGTCCTGTCGCCAGCGGGAATGGGCCGAGGATGTCCATCCCCCACTTGGCAAAGGGCCAAGCGGAGGATATAGAAACTAGCTCGGCGGAGGGGAGCCTCTGGATGCTTGAATGTCTCTGGCAGGCGTCACAGGCTCGGACTAGGTCGTCCGCATCTTTCTGCATGGTCGGCCAATAATAGCCTTGCCGTAGCACCTTGTGGCATAGGGACCGGCCTCCCAGATGGTTGCCGCAAATCCCTTCATGTACCTCTCGCAGAGCATAGTTCACCTCGGATGGGCGGAGGCATCTGAGCAACGGCATAGAAAAAGACCGCTTATAGAGCTGGTTGTCAATCAATACGTAGTGGGTCGCCTGCAGCTTCAATTTCCTGGCCTCTCTTCGGTCGGATGGGAGCGACCCTTCTTTGAGATAGTTAAGGATGGGGTCGAACCAGGATGGTTCGGTCTCGATTTGCATCACCCGATCGGCCTCCACGATACTTGGCTTCTCCAGAGTCTCCAGATGGAATTTTTGTTCAGCATCCATCGTCTCCGTGGTTGCCAATCGGGAGAGTAGGTCGGCACGGGCGTTTTTTGATCTAGGAATTTGAATAATTTCAAACTCAGAAAAGTGAGGAAGTAGGCCGCGTACCTCTTGGAGATATCGGACCATATTGGGTTCTCGGGCTTCAAACTCCCCTCGCACATGGCCGGCCACCAGCTGAGAGTCAGTGAAGGCGCTAAGCTTTTCCACCTTCAGGTTGCGGGCGATCCGGAGACCGGCTAACAGGGCCTCGTACTCGGCTTCATTGTTGGAAGCCGGGAAGGAGAATCGGATACCATATTCGAAGATCATTCCTTCTGGGCTGGTGAGGACTAGACCCGCACCGGAGTGATGGGCATTGGATGACCCATCGACGTGAAGGAGCCACCGAGCTTCAGGCTTTGGTCCTTCGGGAATTTCCGGGGTAGAGCCGTCCTCTGGGATGGTACACTCGAGGAGGAAATCGGCCAGCACTTGGGCTTTGATGGCCGGGCGAGGTTGAAAATGTATGTCATGCTCGCTTAGCTCGACGGCCCATTTGGTCATCCTCCCCGATGTTTCTGGCTGGTGGACCACCGCCTTGATGGGTTGATCGGTGAGGACCGTCACTGAATGTGCCTGAAAATAAGGCCGTAGCTTCCGGACCGAGGTGATCAAAGCCAGCACTATCTTCTCGATCCTGGTGTACCTCGTCTCCGCATCGCGGAGCAGTCTACTTACATAGTAGATCGGCCTCTGAACTTTGCCTTCTTCTTTGACTAGCACTGAGCAAACTGTTCCCTCCGAGACGGCTAGGTACAGAAATAGAGTCTCTCCTGGGATCGGACTACTGAGAAGCGGAGGCGAGCCGAGGTACTTCTTGAGATCTTGAAATGATTTCTGACACTCAGGGGTCCATTGGAAATTTTTGGCCGCTCGGAGAGTTTTGAAGAAGGGGAGGCATCTCTCGGCTGACCGAGCCACGAAGCGGTTAAGGGCTGCTATCCTCCCGGTTAGGCGCTGGACCTCCTTAACAGACGCTGGGGGTGCCATTTGTTGAAGAGCTTGAATCTTCTGAGGGTTAGCCTCGATACCTCGCTGGGAGACCATGAAGCCGAGGAACTTCCCGGAATTGACGCCGAAAGCACACTTGGTCGGGTTGAGCCTCATTCCATATTTGCGCAGCGTGGCAAAGCTCTCCGCGAGGTCCTCAACATGCCGCAGCGCTTCTTTGCTTTTGACCAGCATATCATCCACATACACCTCCATGTTCCGGCCGATTTGCTCCTTGAACACCTTGTTGACCAGCCGCTGATAGGTCGCTCCTGCATTTTTAAGACCGAAAGGCATAACTCGGTAACAGTAGGTACCTCGGTCGGTTATGAAGGCGGTCTTTTCTTCATCCTCGGGGGCCATCCGGATTTGATTGTAGCCCGAATAGGCATCCATGAACGATAGCATTGGTGGCCCGAGGTGGCGTCCACGAGCTGGTCGATCCGAGGGAGGGGGAAGCTATCCTTTGGGCATGCCTTGTTGAGGTCGGTGAAGTCGATGCAGATCCTCCATTTGCCATTCGATTTCTTCACCATGACGACATTTGATAACCAACTGGGGTAATTCACCTCTCGGACAAAATTGGCTTTGATAAGTTTGTCGACTCCTCTTCAATGGCTTTTTGCCGCTCTGGGGTGAAGCTCCTCTTCTTCTGCTTAACGGGCCTGTGCCTCTCGTCCACATTGAGGCGATGGACGAGGATTTCTGGGTCAATTCCCAGCATGTCTGAGGCGGTCCAGGCGAAGATGTCCGCATTGCTTTGGAGGAATCTGATCAGCTTGCGACGAGGCTCTCCTTCGAGTAGCGACCCGATCCTTATGGTTCGGTCGGGCCGAGCTTCGTCTAGCGGTACTTCTTCTAGTTCTTCCGCCGGTTCTCCTCGTTGTTCGGCGAAATCCTCACGAGCGTCTAGCCCGTCGACTTCGGGCATTCTAGACTGAAGGCTCGTGACGAAACATTGCCGAGCCATAGCTTGACTTCCCCGAACTACTCCGACTCCTTGCTCGGTGGGGAACTTCATGGATAGATGCGGGATGGAGACTACCGCCTTGAGGGACATTAGACCCGGCCTGCCGAATATGGCGTTGTATGGGGACCTGAGGTCGGTCACTAAGAAGTCGGTCTGTACAACGGCTACGAGGGGCCAGGTTCCTGCGCGGACCGTCAGGGTGACGATTCCTTCTGGGACGACGACGTCGCCGGTGAATCCCATCAGGGTGGAATCCACGGCTCGGAGGTTTTCCATGAGCAATTTCATCCTGGCAAACACACCGAGGTACAAAACGTTCACCGAGCTTCCACTATCAACCAGGATTCGGCTTACATCATAGTTGTTCAAGTTTAGGGATACGACAAGTGCGTCCTCATGGGGAAGCTGTATCCCAAGAAGATCATCATCAGAAAAGGAAAGCTCGCCCGTGCGTGCCTTCTTTGGCATCGGTGCATCACCATTGCCCCCGAAGCTCGATCCGCCGGCCTCTTCAATCATGTTGATGCGGCCAACCACGGGTGGATTTGGTGGAGGAGGGAGTTGTGGGAGCTCGGGCTGGCGATCACCTCCTTGTGGCGGCTCAGGTGCTCTTCTGAACTGGTCCAACCGTCCCCGCCGAATCAGTCTCTCGATCTCGTTCTTCAACTGCCAGCATTCTTCAGTGTCATGGCCATGCTCCCTGTGGTAACGCAATACTTGGCGGGATCTCTCCGGGTTGGGTTCCCTCGGAGAGGTACTGGTCGGGGAAGCTGGCGCTCTATCTCCATAAGGATTTGCGCCCGGGGCACAGTCAACGGAGTATAGCGATCGAATCGCCTGGGGGACTCCGGGAGCGATTTCTCGGCGGCAGCGGAGGGACTCTTGGACGGCGGGGCGGACTTGGCCGACGGGCAGGGCGGTGCCTGTCGGGAGCTTTGGGCTCCTGCTTCTTCCTTGCTTGTTCAGCGCGGGCCACTCTCCGCGACTCCTCGACCCTGGCGTACTTGTCCGCGAGGGCCATCATATCAGACAAACATGGGGGGTAGCTGACTTCCATTGCTAAATAGAAGTCGCTCTCCTTTGAAACTCCCCCGCCAGGGCGGACATAGCCACCTCGTGATTAAGGTGGTCCACCTATAACATGGCCTTGTTGAAACGGCCAAGATAACTTCTCAAGGACTCCCCCTCTCTTTGCTTGACTTCGGAGAGGGAGTCGGATCTCCGCCGGTGGCGGCGGCTGCTGACGAACTGGCCAATAAAAAGGTGGCTCAGCTCGTCGAAAGAATCAATGGAACCCGGTTTCAGGGCGTTGAACCAGGTTCGGGCGGATCCTCTGAGGGTGGATGGGAAGGCCCGGCAGAGGATCGCATCAGATGCTCCGTGGAACATCATTATTGACCGGAAGCTGCTGAGATGGTCGTCTGGATCAGTGGAGCCGTGATAGGGCTCGACGGTTGGCAGCTTGACGTGGGAGGGAATCACTTCCTCCATGATCTCCTTAGAGAAAGGGATGCCCTGCTCTGCTTTGGGCTGAGGCAGATGGATCTGCTTGGCGGCGTCCAGCTCCTGACGCATTTCTCGGATCTGACGGCGGATCTCCTCCTCGCCGGCGAGAGGAGCGGCCGGACGGGAGAACCGCAAGGAGGGCGTCGAATCATGGTGAGACGTTGCCGGAGAGAGGGAGCGGGCTCGCCGAGATCTGGGAAGATCTCCATCGTAACCGGTTCGGGGGACCGGTTTGTCCCCCTGGGGCGATGTGGGGGATCCGCTGATTCACACGGATCAGAGGAGGAGGTTGCCGGTGAAGAAGAAGTCGCCGCTTCTTTCTGGGGGTGTGAGGCAGGAGGAGGTGCAAGACGCTCCTGGACCAAGTGGGTGAGAGCCTGGACTTGTTGGACCAGCGTAGCAAACTGGTCCTGGGTCACCGGAATGGCAGGCGGCGACGGAGTCTCGATAGGCGGGGGTTGCGGCGCCGTGGTGCCGGTCGGGTCAGGCCTTTGGGAGGCGACCTGACCCTGAGCATCAGAGGCTGCTCCTCTCTTCCGGTTGGCCATCAGAGAGGTTCTTCTCCGGATTAAGATCCTTGTCTCCTTCTTTCAAGTTTTGATGGGACTTGAGACCCTTCCTCTAGCGCCAATTTGTTGCCGCCGGGATCCGTCCTCCGACTCGGGCGCGGTCGATCTCCGGGAAGAAGGGGGTGCGTCGGACCTGCAAAAGAAGCCCACACGCGGAGGGACGCTGGGGTTGGTCCTTCGCGGAAGACCCTCCGACGCTCAAGTCAGTGGGGAAGGAATCGGCGATCAACCAGATAATGAGGAGGTGGATCTCTCCGGGAGGCCCTTCCGGGGGGTGGCCAATCGGAGGCTCCAAAAAGGGAGGAGGAGAGTGAGAGTGGAGGTGTGCGCACAGAGCTGCGTGCGTCCAGGATTGCGTACCTGAGGGAATCTGCCAATCTGATATTTATAGACTGTCACCTGGGGGCTTGAGCATCTTCTGGAGGGTTCTGAGGTTGTTACGATACGGGGGTAGACAGAATCAGGCCGTCGTGGGGTCGTTAGAATCCACGCCTTGTCTGTTAAGGGATCGACGGCTGGGAGAGCTCTTCGATGTCTTGAGATCTGGGCGAGTAGACTTGAGGCGGTTACAATAGGTCTTAGGCCACGTCTCAACATGATTCCCTGCTCAGGGAGCGGCTCGGGTAGACTTGAGCTTTCCCGCGTCAGGTTCCGCGGAGGTAGACGTCGGGGCGTGGATCGCTAGGTATAAGCGAGCTGCGAAAGCCCGGAGGAGGCCGAGCTAGGGAAGCCCGGAGGAGGCCGAGCTAGGGAAGCCCGGAGGAGGCCGAGCTACGGAGGCCCGGAGGAGGCCGAGCTACGGAGGCCCGGAGGAGGCCGAGCTACGGAAGCCCGGAGGAGGCCGAGCTACGGAGGCCCGGAGGAGGCCGAGCTACGGAGACCCGGAGGAGGCCGAGCTACGGAAGCCCGGAGGAGGCCGAGCCACGGAAGCCCGGAGGAGGCCGAGCCACGGAAGCCCGGAGGAGGCCGAGCCACGGAGGCCCGGAGGAGGCCGAGCTAGGGAAGCCCGGAGGAGGCCGAGCTACGGAGGCCCGGAGGAGGCCGAGCTACGGAGGCCCGGAGGAAGCCGAGCTACGGAGGCCCAGAGGAGGCCGAGCTACGGAAGCCCGGAGGAGGCCGAGCTACGGAGGCCCGGAGGAGGCCGAGCTACGGAGGCCCGGAGGAGGCCGAGCTAGGGAAGCCCGGAGGAGGCCGAGCTAGGGAAGCCCGGAGGAGGCCGAGCTACGGAAGCCCGGAGGAAGCCGAGCTACGGAGGCCCGGAGGAGGCCGAGCTACGGAAGCCCGGAGGAAGGCGGCAGGAGGAGGTCAGCCTTAACCGCCTCGCACGGATATCAATGCAATGACGATTTTACCCCCCAACACTATTCATTAATTGTTGCCTAAGGTAGAGGAAGATGCATGCCGATGGCCCTTGGAGGAAAGTGCCATCGTGAAGCTTCTGGAATTCGGTCATCCCCTTGTTCGATCACCGACGTCGATCGGCGGAGAAGGCTAGGTCGGTGAGCGCATAGGATAAGATCATCGGAGAGCAACAAGATCATGTCGTTGAAGAAGAAGCTAGATCCTCAACAGAAAGGTTGGATCGTGCCGTTGGATGCCTTGGAAGAGGTCAGTAGACATCGATTCGATTGTAGCTGAATCACTGTCACTGGAGAAGACGGTAGTGCACTGCCCTTTGGCCTTGCTCCATCGGAAGAGGAAGAGCAAATATTAGGTCCCCTATTTTTTCTTCATGTCAACCATTATGCCAGTGGTGAAGAAGCCAGACATGAGGGCGGAGGTAGATATATAGGCACCGGGTCGGGGAGCTTTGAAAGAGGGGTGTCCTAACCTCTATTCTGGCGGACTGTTAGTTAAGTGGTGCTTGCCACTCCTCACCGAAGAAGAAGAGATGATGACTGTAAGGAGATTTCTTTGCCTGGCAAATTAAGCTGCAGCCTTATTGGTGGGTGGGAGAAGAGAAGAAGAAAGAGGAAGGAGAAGGATATTTAAAAAAAAAAAAATGGAAAGAGAGAAGAAAAAAATCCTAGCTTGTTTTAATCTAAAAAGGAGAAGGCGGGTTATTCTAGGCGGAATAACCTTATAATAAATCTGAAATAACTATTCTAATACTATTTTAGATGAATTTTTTTGATAAGACAATAATGCAAAGCCTTGCTCTAAGAGTTTAGAGAGGACGTACGTGCTCTATTTTTTTTTTAAAATAGAGCGTTGCTCCAGATGAAGATCAAAGACTTTCTTTAATTTATTTTTGGAGTGTTGCTCTTGGAAACTCTACCACGGTAATTAAGTCCATAATATTATAGTGAGGCTGTGCAGGTGGTGTATTGCTTTAGGAAAAGATGAGAAGATCGAAGGCTTTCCTGCTACCTGTCAGCACTATCATGACCTTCTCTTCTAACCTCAGACTTAACTCTTGCTTAGGCCTACTTTCCAATACCTCTACAATATCATAGTCATCATAATGATAGTGGTGGTTATTGTTGACTTTAACGGTGCTGATGGTGATGGCTATCGTGATGAAGATAAAGATAATTATGATAGTTAATAATAGGGTTAAAAATGAATTTAATGTAGATTGAATATTAGTGTATTTATTTTCATATCTATTTTTATTTGGTGAATACAAATATGAGTAAGAATATTAGTGTGATTTAAAATTCATGACCATGCTTTCTGAAGGGACAAAGATATATACAATTTTTATATTCAAAGTATGGAAGTATAAAATATAGATAGAAGTTGAAAAGTTAAACTTTATAACTAACAAATTAAAGATATCACTAAGTAAAAGATTTTATTTAATTTAAATGTTCATGAGTGCCATACAAGATTGGTAAGTTGACATGCACATTCAGATATTGGAATATGAATTGGATGGCTATTAATATCCATACTTATCTTTCTTCTACGAACATGGATACGAATAGAGATATTAGCTAGATGGTCAGATTTGTTTTTATATTTGAATAGATTTATATGAAAAATATATTGATATCATCATAACCACTTTTACCCTTGAGTGGCTATGCAGTGCTCCCACTCCCTTATTAATGAACTTTAGAATAGATACCTCCATGGTGATGCGATATTAAGCTTTGAGAAGTTGCATCAAAGTGAAGAGGTGATGGGCATTATGACACTATCAAGGAGATGGGAATCTCAGTGTCAATGACGATCTTGCAAACCAGGGTGCCAATGTTGGTCGAGGAAAATAGCTTGGTATTGGGCTCTTACACTGGGTTTGACAAAATATTGGCTGAAATGTTATATCTATAATTCAAAATTTTCTCACATATTTTTTTAGCTGATTCCATCTTTTTATTCATAGATTCAAAGGATCATAAGAAATTTATGTGCAAGAGCTTCTTAAATACAATAGCCGACCCCATGTAGTTGGGAAAAGGCTTAGATGAGTTGAGTTGAGTTGACAAAAATCCTGCGAGGGGCTTTCTACTAGAATGCATGCTAGACTAGATGGGTGTGACAAGCAGAGGTAGTGGAGTTGGGTTGGCGATGTTGGAATATTAAACTTGTTTTAATGCACTCTTGAAAGACTAAAGGCTTCATGGGAGAAAGGAAGAGTCACTCTTGAAAAAACCAAAGGCTTCATGGGAAAAAGGAAGAGTCACTCTTGAAAAATCAAAGGTTTCATGGAAGAAAGGAAGAATCATTTTAAAAAGATAAGATGGTTCAGAAATTTAAAATTGACTTTTAGTATTTTGTAATTGACTCTTAATTTTCTGAAAATGTCTTTTAGTTTTTCTATGTATGTATTAAATAGTGGTATATGAAAGGACATCTAATGTTTATAAATATGGGAGGTGTTTACCAATGAAATGTAGAAGTAGAAGAAGAAGATGATGATGAAAAATAGAGAGAGATCCAAAAGATGTATTCCCTCTAACATCTCCATAATAAGAGAGTGTTATTTTTCTTATTGAAAGTATTCTCTACTTTCATCAATCTGGTATCAAAGCTCCTTGTGTGCCCACCTTGTTTCCAACAAGTGGTATCATAGCCTTATTTTTTTGAGAGGACCAATCTTGAGGGAGATGGCCAACGATGGTGTGCATATTCAAGTTTCAAGCTTACTAAGGAGAACTATGGGAATTGGTGTATCCAAATGAAGTCTTTTTTTGGCTCACAAGATCTATGAAAAATTGTTCAAGATGGCTACACCGAGCCTACAGTAGAGCAAGAAAGTGGGTACAATCAAGCATAAAAAGATACTTTAAGGAGCTTAAGGAGAAGAGACAAAAAGCTTTGTTCCAATTATATCAAGCTTTAGATGAGGTGACATTTGAGAGAATTGCTGAAGCAACCTCTGCAAATCAAGTTTGGGATACTCTCTCTACTATCTTTAAAGGAGAAGAAAAGGTGAAGCAAATCCGGCTTCAACAATTGCGAGAAGAATTTGAAGTCACCACCATGAAGAAGACGGAAAACATATTTGACTACTTCTCTTGGATATTGGTTATTGTAAACCAATTGAAGAGAAATGGAGAAAAGGTAGAAGATGTTCGAGTGGTGGAGAAGATACTTAGGTCTTTGACACCGAGGTTTGAGCATGTTGTTGTCGCCATTGAAGAAGCTAATGATGTTGATACACTCTCCATCAATGCGTTGATGGGAAAACTTCAAATTCATGAACAAAAGATGCAAAAGAAAAATGAAGCACATAATACGGAGCAAATACTTCAATCCAAGGTGGAGGCAAAAGACCAAAAAGAGAAAGATCAAGGGCTTCAATTGGCCTATAGTAACAAAAGAGATGACGGCAACAACTATCATGGTGGCCGTGGTGGCAGAAGCAACTACCATGGTTGTTAAATATGTCTTGAATTTTATATATTGGGTTCGGTTTATGACCCGACCCGATATTCTAGTTGAGACCGGACCAAACCGGTCCGATAGGGTTTATTTTATGGGAGTATTTTTTTTTTGGTGTATATATATATACGCGTGAAACTTCTGTAATGTGAATCCCCTTTTTTTGATTATAGTGAATTTTGTTTGCCTTGCCCGTGGATGTAGATCACCATGATCGAACCACGTAAATTCTTGGTGTTCCTTTGTTTGTTTATTGTTTGATTTGTTCATTGAATCTGATTTCCGTAACAAATTGGTATCAGAGCTTTGGTTCGGAAATAATTTTGTTGAAGAAAAAAAAAAAGGGGATTCAGCCCTAACTCCCGAGTTCCACCCAGCCTCTCCTCTCCTCCACAAGGCGGCGGCCATCCTCAAAGAGCACAAGGCCCCCATCGTCGAGTGCCTTGTCAAGGAGATCGCCAAGCCTGCCAAGGATGCTGTCACCGAGGTGGTCAGGTCAGGGGATCTGGTGTCTTATACGGCGGAGGAGGGGGTTCGGATACTTGGGGAGGGCAAATTTCTGGCATCTGATAGCTTTCCCGGCAACGAGCGCAACAAGTATTGCTTCAGTTCTAAGACACCGGATGCCGGACATCTACTCTCCCTTAATACAGGGTGAGGCCTTTTCCCATCTTCGTGATCTTTTGCTCCAACTTCGTTGATTCGTTCCAGCCGAGCTTCTCATCCCGCTTCTGTCTCTATCCGAGGGTTTCTTCACCATCCAAAAGCTAGGGCTTTTGCACCGGATTTCAGCTCCTCTGTTCCGTCTGTGAAGCTGCTCCGTCCGTGAAGCTGTTCCAGGATCTCTTCTTCTTCTTTAATCCAAACGAAAGATCGTTTCGTTCTTAGGAATTCTTGGGATGACATCTTTGAAGTTTCAGATTGCACCATTTGATGGACAGAACAACTTCGGATTATGGAGAATAAAGATGAAGGCTTTATTGAAGCGAGAGGGTTCTGTTAGGGTACTGGATAATAATTATACAGACGACATGACCACGGCTGAGATTGAAGAGATGGATGAGAAGGCGCATAGTGTGATCCAGTTATCTCTAGAAGACAATGTTTTGCGAGAAGTCGCAGATGAGGAAACAGCGGCCGGTCTTTGGAAGAAACTGGAAAGTCTCTACATGAAGAAATCTTTAACATCGAGACTTTATTTGAAGCAGCGTCTTTATACCCTAAAGATGCGAGAAGGTACGCCTATTAAGGAACACATGAATGAGTTTAATAAGATTGTTATGGATATGAAAAATCTAGATATTAAACTCGAGGAAGAAGATCAAGCTTTGATCGTGTTATGCTCATTGCCTGCCTCATACGAAAATTTTGTGAACTCGATGCTTTATGGACGTGAATCCATAACTCTAGAGGATGTTAAAGCATCCTTGAATTCTGCAGAATTGAGAACAAAATTGAATGGAAATACTAGTGGAGACAGGGCAGATGGTTTATTCGTGAGAGGTAGGGCCAAGAATAAGGATAAAGCTTTTAGAAAGAAATCTGTTGGTCGTTCAAAATCTAGGCCACCTGGAGATACGACGAACGTTGAGTGCTACTATTGTCACAAGAAAGGACATTACAAGTCAGATTGTCCTTTGCTCAAGAGAAAGGATAAGCAACGTAGTCAACGTCAAGATGCGGCGAATGTTGCTGAGAAAGATGAGTCTAGTGTGTCAGATAGAGTTCTTACGACATGCTCTGTTGTTAGTTTTTCAAACGATGTTTGGATAATGGATACAGGTGCATCATATCACATGTGCCCAAATAGGAAATGGTTCACCACATACGAACCATTGAATGGTGAATCAGTTTTTTATGGGAAATGATGCAGTATGTAAAATTGTGGGAATTGGTACTGTTCAGATTAAGTGCCATGACAAAGTAGTGAGAACCTTGACTGAAGTTAGGCACATACCAGACTTAAAGAGAAACCTTATTTCTTTGAGCTGTTTGGATTCCATTGGGTGTATGTACTCAGGTGGAGGTGGAGTTCTAAAAGTCACCAAAGGTAATCTAGTTGTGATGAGAGGAAACAAGGTGAATCACTTGTATCATCTACAGGGTAGCACAGTTATGGGTTCTTCGATTGGCACATCAAATTCTGTTTCTGTTGATGATAGAACAAAATTGTGGCATATGCGTTTGGGCCATATGAGTGAGCGTGGCATGACAGTTTTGAGTAAACGTGGTTTACTATGTGGTGAGCGGACATCCTCACTAGATTTCTGTGAGCACTGTGTTCTTGGCAAGCAGTGCAAGGTCAGTTTTAGTTCAGGCACACATTCAACGAAGGGTACACTCGACTACATACATTCTGATTTATGGGGACCGGCACAGGTTCCATCTAAGGGTGGTGCTCTTTACTTTGTGACATTTATTGACGATTATTCCAGAAAAGTTTGGGTTTATTTTCTGAAAAGAAAAAGTGAAGTGTTTGAAACCTTCAAGAAGTGGAAAGCCCTTGTTGAGAATCAGACAGGGAAGAAGATCAAACGTCTTAGGACCGATAACGGTCTTGAGTTCTGTGGTGGTGATTTTAATGAATTCTGTGCAGATGCAGGTATCGTTCGACACCGTACAGTCAGGTACACTCCACAGCAAAATGGAGTGGTAGAAAGGATGAACAGAACTTTATTGGAGAGGGCAAGATGCATGCTCTCTAATGCTGGCATGGAAAAGGTTTTTTGGGCTGAAGCAGTTAACACGTCTTGCTATCTGGTTAATCGTTCTCCTTCAACAGCAATTGAATGCAAGACTCCTTTTGAGATGTGGTCAGGTAAGCCTTGTGATTATTCAAATCTAAAGGTTTTTGGATGCCCAGCTTACTATCATGTTAAGGATGGTAAACTTGAACCTAGAGCAAAGAAGTGTATCTTTGTTGGTTATGCTGATGGCGTAAAGGGTTATCGTCTGTGGTGCATAGAACCTAATTCACCTAAATTCATTATTAGTAGGGATGTTACTTTTAATGAAAAGTTTATGCTAGATCAAAGGAATGTTGTTGATGAGTCTGCAGGAAACCATGAGAGTGATACAAATGAGGTGGAGGTTCAGGCTGAGCTTCGAAAAAAAGGCTCTCAAAATGATTTGAGCGAGCAAATTGTTACTATTGATTCTAGTTCAGATGATGAAGCTCTAGATGAGGTGGAGCAGCCATACTCTATTGCTACTGGCAGAGAAAGGAGGGAGATTCGAGCCCCTCAAAAATATGGGTTTTCTGATCTGGTAGCTTATGCTCTTACGACAGCAGAAGATATGGGTATTCAGGAACCATCTACTTATACTGAAGCTGTTACTTGTTCGGAATCAGAAAAGTGGACTGTTGCTATGGCTGAAGAACTGGAATCACTTCACAAGAACCAGACTTGGGACTTGGTGCCATTGCCTAAAGAAAAAAGAGCCATTGGGTGTAAATGGGTCTTTAAGAAAAAGGAAGGTATTCCAGGCATTGAAATTGGTAGATGCAAGGCAAGACTTGTAGCTAAAGGTTACAATCAGAGGGAGGGAATTGATTATGATGAAGTGTTCTCTCCTGTTGTGAAACACACTTCTATTCGTGTGTTGCTGGCTATAGTTGCTCAATTTGACTTAGAGCTTGAGCAACTCGATGTGAAGACAGCCTTTTTGCATGGTGAGCTTGAGGAGACTATTTATATGGCCCAGCCTGAGGGCTATTATGTAGAAGGCAAGGAAGATCATGTATGTCGATTGAAGAAATCGTTGTATGGTTTGAAGCAGTCTCCAAGACAGTGGTATAAAAGATTCGACAGTTTTATGATACAGAGCGGTTATCATAGGAGCAGCTATGATAGTTGTATGTACTTCAGGAAGGTTTCAGATAAATCCTTTGTCTATCTCCTTTTATACGTGGATGACATGCTCATTGCTGCAAAGAACATGACAGATGTGTTGATCTTGAAGAAATGTCTCAGTAAGGAGTTTGAAATGAAAGATCTGGGTCCTGCCAAGAAGATCTTAGGAATGAAGATTCAGAGAGACAGAAAAGCAGGTAAGTTATATCTCTCACAGAGGAGATATATTGAGAAGGTACTTGAGAAGTTTGGCATGCAAAACTCTAAGCCTGTCAGTACACCTTTAGCATCACATTTTAGACTCTCAGCTATACATTCACCTCAGTCAGAGGTCGAGGAGGCTGCAATGTCTTCTGTCCCATACTCCAGTGCAGTTGGTAGCTTAATGTACGCTATGGTATGCACTCGTCCCGACATTGTGCAGGCAGTTAGTGTGGTTAGCAGATATATGGCACATCCTGGAAAGGTCCATTGGCAGGCAGTGAAATGGATACTTAGGTATCTTAGAGGCTCCACAAAATTGGGCCTAATGTTTGATAGAAATAGTTCTAACTGTACTTCTGTTGTGGGATTTGTGGATTCTGATTATGCTGGGGATATTGATAAGAGAAGATCTTTGACTGGCTATCTTTTCACATTATCTGGCTCGGCTATAAGTTGGAGATCAACTTTACAGTCGACAGTTGCTTTGTCTACAACAGAGGCAGAGTATATGGCAGCAGCAGAAGCAGTAAAAGAAGCTATTTGGTTACGAAATCTTGTTCAAGAACTTGGGCTCAAGCAGGAAGACAATTCAGTTGTCTTTTGTGACAATCAGAGTGCTATTTGCTTGATTAAAAATCAAGCATATCATGAGAGGACGAAGCACATTGATATCAAGTATCATTTTATTCGAGAGGCATTTACTGAGAGAAATATTACAGTAAAGAAAGTAGATACTGCTGACAATCCTGCTGATATGCTGACCAAGATAGTTCCCGCCAACAAGTTTAAGCATTGCTTGGACTTGATTGGCATGCTTGTTTGAGGTTTGCTCCTTCTGGGGCTTGTTGGCGAGGTGAATGAAAGTTCTATTTTTGTTTTTTTTTCTGAAGTAGATATGTTTTTTCGTTGCATCTCTTGTTTCCTACACCGAGTTAGCTCACGTAGGCTTAGGGATGCTGGGAGAATATGTTCGACTTCTAGTTTGTTAAATTCAAGCCAAGGTGGAGATTTGTTAAATATGTCTTGAATTTTATATATCGGGTCCGGTTTATGACCCGACCCGATATTCTAGTTGAGATCGGACCAAACCGGTCCGATAGGGTTTATTTTATGGGAGTATTTTTTTTTGGGCGTATATATATACGCGTGAAACTTCTGTAATGTGAATCCCCTTTTTTTGATTATAGTGGAATTTTGTTTGCCTTGCCCGTGGATGTAGATCACCATGATCGAACCACGTAAATTCTTGGTGTTCCTTTGTTTGTTTATTGTTTGATTTGTTCATTGAATCTGATTTCTGTAACAATGGTCATGGTCGAAGCCATGGCCGTGGTCAAAGAAGCTATAATGATGGAGGAGGCCAAAGCTCAAATTTCAACAATAAAAGAGGTTGCAGAAGAGGTGGACGTGGACGAGGTAGAAGATCAATTGGAGGTCGTAACCAATCAAGATCCAATGTTCAATGCTATAATTGTCAAAAATATGGACACCATAGCTATGAGTGTTGGAACAATAAGCAAAGCAACAACATTGAATCCAACAACCAAGAAGGAGAACCGACACTTCTTTTGTCATGCCAAGAAGATGGAGACTTGAAGAATATATGGTTTCTTGACTCAGGAGCCTCAAACCATATGTGTGGAAGAAAAGAGCTATTTGTGGAATTGCAAGAAGGGGAGTTTTGTGATGTGAAGTTTGGGGATCTCTCCAAAGCTCCTATCAAAGGAAGAGGTAAAATCATGATTTGGCAAAAGAATGGTAAACCTGATTTCATTTCCAATGTTTATTATGTGCCAAGTTTGAAGAATAATATTCTAAGTATTGGCCAACTGTTAGAGAAGGGTTATGCAATTCATATGGAAGGACTATCTCTAACTCTAAAAGATTGGAATGGAAAGCTGATTACTCATGTCCAGATGGCGAAGAACAGGATGTTTCCTCTTATCTTAAAGACGGAAGCACAAAATTGCTTGCAAGTGGATATCAAGGACCCTTCCTGGCTTTGGCATCTCAGGTTTGGACATTTAAATTTTGGAAGTTTGAAATTACTATCTAATAAGGGAATGGTGAAAGGACTTCCACACATAAATTATCCAAATGAAGTTTGTGAGAAGTGCACACTAGCTAAGCATGCAAAAGCTCCCTTCAAAAGTAGAAAATCTTGAAAAGCAACAAGACCATTACAACTAGTGCATACTGATATATGTGGACCTCTTCCAGAATCTTGTGGTGGTAACAAATATTTTATAACATTTGTTGATGACTTTAGTAGAAAGTTGTGGGTTTATTTTCTTAAAGAAAAGTCGGTTGAACTCTTTATGTTTAAATATTTCAAATATTTAGTTGAAAAAGAAAGGAATAATAAAGTGCAGATTTTGAGATCCGATAGAGGCGGAGAATATATGTCAAATGCTTTTAGAAGCTATTGTGATGAAGAAGGAGTTCGACATCAATTCACCGCTCTGTACTCTTCACAACAAAATGGAGTAGCCGAGAGAACCGGACCATTCTTGACATGACTAGAAGCATGTTGAAAGAGAAGAACCTTTCCGAGCATGATCTTGACATGACTAGAAGCATGTTGAAAGAGAAGAACCTTTCCGAGCATTTTTGGGCTGAAGGGGTGGCATGTGCAGCATATCTTATCAACCGAAGCCCAACAAAAGCCATCAAAGGTATGACACCAGAAGAAGCTTGGAGTGGCTACAAACCAGGAGTAAGCCATATGAAGATTTTTGGGTGTATTGCCTATGCCCAAGTACCACAAGAGAAGAGGAAGAAACTTGATGATCGAAACCAAAAATGCATCTTCATAGGATATAGTGAGCAATCCAAAGCCTACAAATTGTATAATCCAATGACAAATAAGGTCATCATCAGTCGGGATGTGATTTTCAATGAAGATGGAGTATGGGATTGGAATGACAAAGATTCTCATATCAAATATATAACACCTTATAATGAAGCTGAGGAGAATACAAATGAGGAAGCTACTCAACCAATCTTGTCACCAGCAAGATCATCTTCATCACCACAAGTTACACCGACTTCCTCAAGAAGTTTTATAAGCCCTGAAGAGTCAACAAGAAAGTTTAGAAGTATTAGTGATCTTTATGATGAAACAGAAGAAGTTGAACAAGTTGATTTATATTGTTTATTTGCTGATATTGAACCTCTAACATTTGATGAAGCTATGCAGAAAGTTGAATGGAGAAAAGTAATGAAGGAGGAGATTCTTGCCATAGAAAAGAATAATACTTGGGAGTTGACTTCACTTCCAAAAGGACAAAAGGCGATAGGCGTCAAATGGGTGTATAAAGTGAAGCGTACTGCTAATGAAGAGGTAGAAAAATACAAAGCTCGTTTGGTTGCCAAAGGCTACAAGCAAAAGAAAGGGCTCGATTATGATGAAGTTTTTGCGCCTGTAGCCCATTTTGATTCAATAAAGCTCATTTTCTCACTTGCATCTCATCATAAGTGAAAATATATCAAATAGATGTAAAGTCGGCATTTCTCAATGGCTACCTTGAAGAAGAAATCTATATTGAGCAACCTGAGGGCTATATCCATAAAGGCATGGAAGATAAAGTGTACAAGTTACACAAAGCTTTGTATGGATTAAAGCAAGCACCGAGAGCTTGGAATGCTCGAATTGATTACTATCTTCAAGATTGCGGTTTCAACAAATGTTCCTATGAACATGCTATTTATGTAAAGAAAAAAGGAGATGACATTTTAATTATATGTCTATATGTGGATGACTTACTTGTGACAGGTAATTACATGGAAATGATATATGGGTTCAAAGCAACTATGAGCAAGGAGTTCGAAATGACGGAAGGAGACTTGATGTTTTATTTTCTTAGCATTGAAGTAAGGCAAAGTGAAGATGGCATCTTCATTTTGCCTTGCTTCAATGCCAAAAAAATAAGATATCAAGTCTGGTGGAGATGCGGGGTATTGAAGTAAGGCAAAGTGAAGATGCCATCTTCATTTCTCAAGAAAGTTATGCTAGAAACATTCTACAAAAATTTAAAATGGAGTGCTGCAAAGAAGTAAACACCCCAGTTGCTTATGGAGCCAAGCTTAGTAAAGAAGGAGAAGGAAAGAAGGTGAACTCATCTCTCTTCAAAAGCTTGTTGGAAGTCTTCGTTATCTTACTATAAGCCGACCTGATATTGTCTATGGAGTTGGTTTGATTAGTAGATATATGGAACATCCAAAGGAGTCACACTGAATGGCAGCAAAAAAGATTCTAAGATACCTCAAAGGAACTCTTGATCATGGTATGTTTTATACTCATTCTAATGATGCAAGTTTAATTGGTTTTTCTGATAGTGATTGGGGAGGAGATTTTGATGAACGGAAAAGCACTTCTGGTTATATCTTTTATTTGGTGCTAATGCTTTTTCTTGGAGCTCAAAGAAACAACAATCCATTGTTGCATTGTCTACATGTGAAGCAGAGTATGTTGCAGCAACATCATGTGCATGTGAGGCCATATGGTTGCACAACTTATTGAAAGAATTGAGTCATTCATAAAAGGAGCTTGTGAAGATATATGTTGATAATAAGTCTGCTATTGAACTAGCTAAGAATCTAGTTCAACATGGAAGAAGCAAACACATTGACACAAGATTTCATTTTCTTTGTGATCAAGTTAAGAAAGGTATTGTGAAGGTTGTGTACTGTAAATCAAATGAGCAAATTGCTGATATATTTACAAAATCACTCAAAAGTGAAGATTTTCAAAAGCTAAGAAAAATGCTTGGAGTCATGGTACCAAGAAAAAACAAGTTTACGGGAGGAAATGTTGGAATATTAAACTTGTTTTAATGCACTCTTGAAAGACTAAAGGCTTCATGGGAGAAAGAAAGAGTCACTCTTGAAAAGACCAAAGGCTTCATGGGAGAAAGGAAGAGTCACTCTTGAAAAGATCAAAGACTTCATGGGAGAAAGAAAGAGTCATTTTAAAAAGATAAGATGGTTCAGAAATTTAAAATTGACTCTTAGTATTTTGTAATTGACTCTTAATTTTTTGCAAATGTCTTTTAGTTTTTCTATGCATGTATTAAATAGTGGTATATGAAGGACATCTAGATGTTTATAAATATGGGAGGTGTTTGCCCATGAAATGTAGAAGTAGAAGAAGAAGATGATGATGATGAAAAATAGAGAGAGATCTAAAAGATGTATTCCCTCTAACATCTCTATAATAAGAGAGTGTTATTTTTCTTATTGAAAGTATTCTCCACTTTCATCAATCTGGTATCAAAGCTTCTTGTGTGCCCACCTTGTTTCCAATAGGCGAGTGGTGGTGGTGGTAGGATAAAGGTAGGGAGGGGTAGGGATGGCTGAAGGCAGTGAGGAAGAACTAGAGAGGGAGAAGAGGGATATTTTCATCATTTGACAAACAACAATTTTTCATAGATCGATGTGGAACAAAAATGTCAACTCATGTGGAGCGGCCTATAACTTGAATAAAGAACAGGGGTGAAACTCTCTGCTTTCTAAAAGAAAAATTCTAAGAAAAGGATGCGGAAGATCTGTGTTATAATGGCCAACATAAATAGGACATGACTTCTGGCTGTTATTTGACATTTGCAAGTTCTTGGTGTAATCGAGTAGAATGTAAAGGTCGATGGTAAGATTGACACATCTAGTGATCGAAATGTCAATGATGCTCCTCTTATGACTGTAAATGGATCAGATCAAATCGAATAATGCTTGATCTCGATCTGATTGGATTTTATATTCGAATCATGATTTTAAACCTAATCTAACCCATATGTTGATCGAATTGAAATGAATTTGATCTATATAAATGGATCATTCGGATCTATTTAGGATCAGGTATAATTCAGATAAATTTGATGAGTTAGTGGTAGAAGGATCACACCATCGATCCAACTGCACTCAAATACTTTTCTTGAATCTTAAGTGTTTTCCAAGCTGGACTGATAGTACCTGGTTCTCTGCGGGGCCAACAGAAATTGGGTTGCCATTGTCCTTGAAATTTACTAGCAGCATTGCGATTTAGCTAGCTAGCTAGACGTGGGCAATTTTTTACAGGTACCAGACGTGCCTACTTACCAACCAGCCCCACTAATGATTGATTATGTTGGGCCAAAAGTATTTTATGTAATATAAATAATGAAATACAATATGACTTACATATGATAAAAGAAAATTTCATAAATTTAAATGCCATTAATTACTTTTTTTTTTTAATGGCTTATTTATCATTAGAAAGTGATCGAGCTCCGAACAATACATCTATCAGCCGCTGAAACCAATGGAGCAGTACTATAACGATAGCACAATTTAATTATTATGGCAACAATAGCAGCCAGGAACGCCGGCTACGGAGGCGCATGATCCGAAAACATAATGTGCAGCCTTGCATTGAGAGTTGCATACCACATCAACGCACACAGTCTCCTTTTTGAGTTCATCGCATATTACGTTGTCTACCACGTGCAAACCCTCTGCGAGAATAAAAGGAAATAAATCATGAATCCTGTTCACATCGATCGACAATAAAATTAAATCTTTCATGAGAATTAAAAGAAAATCTTAAGCTACAAACCTATCTATCACCCACTGAGATACTTCGAATATTTAGTTTTGCACGTCCAATTATAATATGATACTACAAACTAAATAAATAATTGATCTTTAACCAACATGCTTCAAAGGTGTGTATATATATATATATATATATATATCCTTCATTTTCTTATAATACAAGCTTCAAACGTGTACAGTGCATAGGTGCATAAAAGAGACATATAACGTCGTCTGAATCTCTACTACTTCACATTGACATAGATTGACAAAAAAAACTGTGGAAAGAGTTCTAATATTTTGACAGGTGGATAAGTTTAAGCGAGACACTATAAAAGTAATAGTACTGCAAAAAGTATGTGTATACTGTCACAAATTGTTTTAACTAAGTAAAAGCATAGTCTCTGCAAGCATATCAAAAGAGAGAAGGCTCGTGCCATCGATGAAAGTTTGATGGTTATACTACATACATAAATTTTCCACCATTAACATTTCATGCAATGTATAAAATTGACGGATATCCTAATTATAAATTGTGGATGGCCTGTTTAATTATATGAATATGATGACATATAAAAAAAATGAAAATAGAGCACTTGAAACATATGAAATTATATAGCTTGCAAGATTTTCAGAAGCATTATTTGATTTGTTAGAGATTTATTTTGCATCTAAGTCACCATAAATATAATCTTAAAAAAGGATTTTATTAAGAAAAAAGAAAGAAATGTCTTCAAGCTTGAGGAAACTTTCTGAGTATTATACCACCAGAAGCCATGATAAACAGCAGCATCATCACCATAAAAAAAAATGCTAGTTTCTTTTGAGCATCATCCATGGTGCCTTTCACTATGAGCCCAAGGTTTAGCACACAATGAAACCACCTATGAGAGCCCCATGGCGGGTGAGCTTTATTTATAGATTGAGTCTATTATAACTTTCCTCTTTTCATAGGATATGGAATCTAATCTATCAATAAGAAGATCTCACTATATGTGTATGGTAGGATTGCTCTCTCAGCTCACATGGAGCAATGAAAACGGAAAGAAGAAAAAGAAAAAGAAGGAAAGGATATCTTTGTAAGATTTATATTGATTACGTTTGCAAAATCCAAATTGAATATAATTTTGATAAGCCTAAATAAAGCATGTGATCCATAAAATATTGGGTTAAGCCCATTTTAGTGATTGCTATATTTGGGTATGTGGTATGTTAAAATATAATGGTTGTTAGTTTTTAATATTTTATTTTATTTATTATTTTTAGTTTATTTTGGGCTTTTACATAGTGGGCCTATTTCATTATGCTTTGGTGTGGTAGCCTCATACGGATAAGAAGCATTATGTTTATCTATAGAACAAGAAATAATATTTATATGATGTTGTGCTTAATGAAATCCTAGATTTATTTTTCTTCTTAAGAAAAACCTTCCTCTACCCTGATTTTCTTTCAAAATAATTTGTATTGGAAATAATCCCAACAAAAATTGGTATCAGAGCCAGGTTCATCAAATTTGTAGATCAAGAAGTTTACAAGTATTCTGAAATCATCATGGCTTCAAAGATCTAAAAAAAAAATAGCGCCGCTGCGACGCTGTGCTTTCCTTCCATGCATAGCCTTCGAGTTCTTTCATCAGAATCAGGATTTCCTTCCATGCATAGCCTCATCATCACTGAGCCACCTCGCTTTCTCACAATCAAAGCTGGTCTACCAGATTCCTTCGTCCTACAATTTCCTCCTTCCAAAGCAACAAAAAATATCTATGACGTTGTGCTTGAAGCTGCCGAGTGGTTGACCGCCCAGGAGGTTGACTTTCCATTCCACCAATTCCTTTAGGAGACTATTTCGCGTATCTTTCTCAGAGCCTTTCGGTGAAGACGAGAGGAAGTCAAGTTGATAGTATCCAAGTCAAAGGAAGAAATATGAGAGAAAGAGGTAGAGAAATGCAAAGAAATAATTTTCAAGAAGGCAATATGATGAGAGCAATCAACAAAGGTGCAACATATGTAAAAGATCTTCTTATGTTGAAAAAAATTATTGGTTTAAGGGGAAACCCAAATGTTGTAATTGCAAAAAGTTTAAACATGTTAAAAAAGATTGCAGGTATAAAGCAAGTGAGCAAGCACACTTCTCAGAAGAAAATGAAGGTTAACAAAGCATACTATATGCATATCAAACTGCAGAAGAGCAAAGGAATAATGTGTGATATCTTGATAGTGGATGCAACAATCACATGACTAGTGACAAATCTATTTTTGTGGACATTGATAGTTCTTTAATCTTACAAGTGAAGATGGGAAATGATGTTCTAGTCCAAGCAAGAGGCAAAGGCACAATTGCAATCAATACCAAGAAAGGAAGAAATTCATTCATGATATTTTACTTGTTCTAGACTTGAAGCAGAATCTCTTGAGTGTTGGACAATTGATTGAGTATGGGCATATGGTACACTTTGAAGATAATGTTTGCAAGTTATATGATAGAGGAATGAAAAAGTAACTTATGACAAATATCAGATGAAGAAAAATAGAAGTTTATCTCTCATTTTGCACTATACACAAGGATACTGCATGAAAGATGGATGTGAATGATGAGTCATGGCGGCTATGGCATAAAAGGTTTGGACACTTAAACTTTCAAAGCTTGAGAAGTTTATATCAAAAGAATATGGTGTATGATCTACTAGCCATACATGACAAGAAAGAACCCTATGAAGGATGTGTAATTAAAAATAACATAGAGAGGCATTTTTAAAAGAGCATATGTGGAGAGCCAAAGCACCATTGAAGCTTATTCATACTGACATATGTGGACCTATGAAAACTCCTTCTCATGCAGGTAACATCTATTTCATTATTTTTATTGATGACTATTCAAGGATGACATGGGTATATTTTATGAGACATAAATCAGAGACATTTCTTATCTTCAAGAAGTTCAAAATCTTGTAGAAAGACAATGTGGGCATTATATTAAAGTGCTGAAAAGTGATAGAGATGGTGAATACAATTCAAATAAATTTGAGATATTTTGTGAAGATATTGGTGTACAAAGACAATTGACTATTGGCTATGTACCAGAGAAAAATGGAGTATAGAAAGAAAGAATCGTATTATTATTGAGATGTCTAGATCTATGCTCAAAGACAAAGGCCTTCAAAATTCTTATTAGGCAGAAGCAGTGAATACAACAGTGTATCTATTGAATAGATGTCTAATAATGCTCTTTAGAATATGACACCATTTGAAGCTTGGTATGATAGAAAGCCTTCAGTGAAGCATTTTAAAATCTTTGGATGTGTATGCTATACACATATTCCAAAGGAAAGGAGACACAAACTTGATGAAGTAAGTAAAAAATGCATCTTCATTGGATACAGTTCTAAATCAAAAGGTTACAGACTTTTCAGTTTGACGCAAAATCAAGTGATCATAAGAAAAGATGTTATTTTCAATGAGAAAGTTGCTTGGAATTGTAAGCAAAAGAAAGTTAAAAAATATATTATTTTTCTTGATAAAGAAATTCATGATGCTCAAAATGAAGAAAATGAGGTTGACGGTTTACCACAAACTTCTCCAAATGTAAGTTCATTTCCAACTTTAAGTTCAAGTCCATTTTCAAGTTCTACTCCTATAAGAATGAAAAGATTAAGTGACATTTATGCTTCTTATAATTTTTGTATGATTGAGCTTGAAACTTATGAAAATGCTATGCTTGAAGAAGTGTGGAACAAGGCAATGCAAAAAGAAATCAATATGATTAAGAAGAACAAAACTTAAAAATTAGTAAAGAAACCAAATGATAAGGAAATCATTGGCATGAAGTGGATCTACAAAACAAAACACAATCCAGATGGCACCATTCAAAGACAAAGTAAGATTGGTGGCAAAGAGATACTCCTAATTACCTGGTATTGATTATCAAAAAACTTTTGCACCTATTGCTAGACATGATATAATTAGAACTCTCATTTCTATAGTAGCACATAAAAGTTGAAAACTACACCAACTAGATGTAAAGTCAGCATTCTTGAATGAAGTATTGAAAGAAGAAATTTTTGTTGAACAACCTCAAGACTTTATCATCAAAGGTCAAGAAAATAAGGTATACAAGTTGAAAAAAGCATTGTATGGATTGAAGCAAGCATCTAGAGCATGGTACTCTCAAATTGATACCTACTTCAATGAAAAAGATTTTCTAAAAAGTCCAAGTGAACCAACACTTTATATGAAGAAGTAAGGTAATGATATTCTCATTGTCTCTTTTTATGTTGATGATTAATTATTACAGGTAACAATAAGAATATGATTTTGGCTTTCAAAAGTGATATAATGAGAAGATATAAATGAATGATATGTGTTTGCTTCATTATTTTTAATAATTAAAATCAATCAAAGAATAGATGACATCTTTATCAGTCAAAAGAAGTATGCAGAAGGCATTCTCAAGAAATTTAAAATAAAAAATTACAATAATATGAAAACACCTTTTGTGGTAAATGAGAAGTTGATAAAAGAAGATGAAAGTGGTGAAGCCAATACATAATTATACAAAAGAATTATTAAAAATTTATTATATCTAACAATTACAAGGCCATACATAATGTTTGCATCAAGTTTACTTTTTAGATTTATGCAAAAGCCAAGTAATATTCACTTTGGACAAGTAAAAAAAGTCTTGAGATACATCAAAGGTACTAAAGATTATAGGATGACATGAAAAGCACATCAGGTTATGTATTTTTTTATGAATCAGGTATCATATCTTGAGCATCAAAGAAGCAAGATACAATGACATTATCATCTTCTGAAGTAGAATATTTTTCAACTACTGTGGCAGCATAACAAATAATTTGGTTGAGAAGAATATTTGAAGATATGGGTGAGAAGTAAGAAGAAGCTACTATACTACTATATGACAACAAATCAACCATTTCTATGACAAAGAATCCTATATATCACAGCCGCACCAAGCTCATCAAAATCAAGTACCATTTCATAAGAGATGTGGTAGAAGAAAAAGAAGTTGAAGTCAAGTATATGAAGACTCAAGATCAAATTGCAAACAACTTCACCAAGGCACTATCCAAGGAGAAATTTATTCACTTTAGAGATCTCATGGGTATCCAAGAATAACCATTAAAAGAGAGTGTTAAAATATAATGGTTGTTAGTTTTTAGTATTTTATTTTATTTATTATTTTTAGTCTGTGTTGGGCTTTTGCATAGTGGGCCTATTTTATTATGCTTTGGTGTGGTAGTTTCATACGGATAAGATGCATTATATTTATCCATAGAATAAGAAATAATATTTATATGGTGATGTACTTAATGAAATCCTAGATCTATTTTTCTTCTTAAGAAAAACCTTCCTCTATCCTGATTTCTCTTCCAAAAATAATTTGTGTTGGAAATAATGCTAGTTTCTTTTGAGCATCGCTTTTCACCATGAGCCCAAGGTTTAGCACACACTGAAACCACCTATGAGAGCCCCATGACGAGTGAGCTTTATTTATAGATTGAGTCCATTATAACTTTCCTCTTTTCATAGGATATGGAATCTAATATAGCAATAAAAAGATCTCACTAGATGTGTATGGAAGGATTGCTCTCAGCTCACATGGAGCAACGAAAATGGAAAGAAGAAAAAGAAAAAGAAAAAGAAGGGAAGGATATCTTTGTAAGATTTTAAACTTATCGCACGTGGGCTACTGTTGATTGCGTTTGGAAAATCCAAATTGAATATAATTTTGATAAGCCTAAATAAGGCATGTGATCCATAAAATATTGGGCTAAGCCCATTAGTGATTGTTATATGTGGGTATGTGGTATAGTAAAATATTAGGCTAGGTCTATTTTAGTGATTATTATATATGGGTATAAGGTATAGAAATGTGAGGCCTGGCTATATAGGCATCTTAATTTTTTTTTTTTTTTTTGGGGGGGGGGGTGGGGGGGTGGGGGTTTGTTTAATAGCTATTTTATTTTTTATGGCCCGATCATTGCTCCCATAATAATCCAATTATAACTCTAATTAATTTTCTACATGAAGAGTTAGAGGATTGTTAGCCCTATTGGATAACAATATAAAGAGGATAAAGGAGAGGAAAAATCGGTGCTACACACGAGGAGGCGATTGCACTCTTGAGGCTATGATTGGTATGTATTTTTGCATATTAAAAGCATGTAATTTAATATGATATTAGGTGTTTTAATCTTTAGTATATGATTGTTAAACCTTACACTTGTATCATAATAGCTAAGAAGCCATCGACTTAATATGAAATCCATGCATGCCATAGCATCGATGAATCTAATAGAGCTAGCCCTATCAAAGCCAAGAAAAATAAGAAAATATATTGCAAAAGGAGATTGTAATATTGCTTTGTTAAAGAAATATTCTTAGGACAAATACAAATCCCTTGACCTATATAAATTTACCATTGTAAATTAGATTAAAAGAGAGGTGACCGTTCTCTTTCAATCATTGAGTTTGATTCTAATTTTGAAACCTCTTTATATCTGCAATGAATGTAGGATTAAAGTCACATATTTTCTCAAGCATAAAGCTTTACATATTTTAGCTTGAAAGAATGAATAATTATGAACTAGTTATTGCCATTTTCCATGTATAGACCACCATTGATTGTTAGTAATTTTTTATTTACAAAAGTGACTCAATAAATTTGCTCCAATGGTATAAGTGGGATAAGCCCACTCTTAATATATGTATAATTTATAAAGTTTGAGCTTGAGTGCGTTTCTATTGGATGATATTGTTGGTGGTTCACGTGGTTTTAAAGTCCAATAGTGACCTATGATGAGAGGATCTACTAGAATTTTATTATAAAAGAGCTAGGTTCCCTCTTCTCTTCTCATAATGCAATCAATTTTTTCCATCAAGAATTTTACTGAACGAGGAGAAAGAAGAGGAAGATTTAAACCTTCACATTCCTATTGTATGTTTTCCAATGCATCTGAAATAAATCATAATGGCACAAAAAAGATACGATAATGATTTTTTTATTTGTTATTCTAAATTTCACATATACTCAACTCAACTGAACTCATGTTAAGCCTTTTTCTAACTACATGAGGTCAGCCACATGAATCTACTTCCTTCAATTTGCTATATTCAGGACTAAGTCGATACTCAAATTACAAATAGTTATATCGCTCTTAATTATTTCTATCCAAATTAGTTTATATCTACCTTTATCTCTATCATTATCATAGATGGTTAAAAGATTACTCTTTCTAATTGAAGCATCTAAAGGTCTTTGTTATATGTCCAAACAACTGTAATTGGTTTTCTCTCATTTTATCTTCAATTGGGCTGCTCCTACCATTTTTCGTATATGTTTATTTCTAATTCTATCTTTTAAAGTTTTACGACATATCTATCTTAACATATGTATCTCTGTTACATTTAATTTATTCACATGTTGTTTAAGTATTGCCCAATACTCTATTCCATATAGCATACTAGTCTAATAGTAGTTTTATAATTTTTTTTAAATTTTAATGGGATACATCGAACATACAATACTCTCAAAGTACTCCTCCACTTAATTCATCCTGCTTTAACTTTATGATTCACATTTTCACCTATTTCATATTTTTGCTGGATAATTGATCCCAAATATAAATTGTTTACTTCTTAGTATCTCTTAGCTTGCAATCTTTACTATCTCTTCATTTATATTTCTAGTTCCACTAAAATTATATTTCATGTATTTAGTTTTAGTTCTACTAATCTTGAAACCTTTAGATTCTAAAGTCTCTCTTCAAATCTTTAGCTTAGCATTTACTTCAGATTTAGTTTCATCAATCAACAGTATATTGTCTGCAAATAATATACACCATGGGATATCATCTTGAATATGTTTGGTTAATTTATCCATAACTAATGCAAAAAGATATGGACTTAAGGCAGATTCTTGATGTAAACTACAGTAATTGAAAACTTATTAGTTTCTCTTATCATTGTTTTAACCTACATATGTGATCCTAAAATTTCGACGTGTGATATAGGGCTAACATATGTGGATTTAGAATTTAATTTCTTATTGTTTCATTATGATTTATGCATTTTCTAGGATTTAAGATTGTAGCTAGTTGGGGATTTCTTAATAGTCTGTCTATCCTATCCGTAAATAAATAGATCCATGATTGTCATCCCAAGTAAAATAAATATAATAGAAATGTTATAACAGTAAATCTTTTATTCTTATTCCTCTTTTAATTATTGCTTTTACTTTTCTTGCACTTATTTATATTTACTTTGAGTTCTCTTATTGCATATATTGCTAATTGTAAGGTCAAATTTCTTTAATATTAAGATAGACTTGAAGTTAGTTTAATTTTTTAGAAATCTAATTTTTTAGAAATCTAATTTAGAAAGGAGATGACAAGAGAAGAGAAAGTAGAGAAGTTTAGGATGAAAGCAAATGATTGTGATCCTAATCGACCATGAGTGATCATGGGCTATTACTATGACCATAAGGTTTTCTGTACTTCAGCAGAATCCATGGCCTCATATATCATTGGTGTGGGCATCAGTCAATATTTGTTAGGTGTATTTAATAGACAACATCTAGAAAGATGGAAATATAACTTTTAGTCTCCGTTGACCAATTCTTTAACTTCCAATCCTTGTACACAGTAATATTCTCAAGATACACACTTATTTGTTCACTATATGCACTTATCGTCCATTGTACGTTGTTATTTGCTGACTATATACACTTACCAAGAACCGATAGTTAAAAAAAAAAATAGTGGAAGAGATTTTTCATTTGGATGAAACTTCGATGCAGTGTGTTACCTATATGCTTTTCTAGTTTGGTGTCTGCTCTCTCTCTCTTTCTCTCTTTTCTTCTCTATTATCGGTTGATGTTTATAAAGAGATTGAGATGGTGCTGAAAAGCAAAGAGAGAGACAGACAAAATTGAAGGGCTCGTAAGTAATGCAGTACTATATCTAAGTTTCGTTCTCTTCATTAAAGCGTGGTCTACGGAGAGACCGTATGGGTTACGTCCCTCTGCGCTCTGCCTATTGCGAGCTAAAACAAGGGAAAAAAAGTTTGACAGGACTTACTTTGAGAGACACTCCTTTATTGTCGGTCATAGCATAAACTTCTGAAGACCACTGTTAATTAGTTTAATGGATTCAAATTAGTCTGATGTCTTGTCAGTTGTCAGGTGGCTCCTTTTTGTTTATGCATGGGAGGAATCATGCATGACCTGGAACATGAACCGGAAACCATGGCTCGTCTCTCCCTGCAAGCAGTATCCGCATTCCAAACCCATCTTCCAATTAAAATACATCCTGCATGTACTTGATTACGGATTGAATCAAGACTTCTATTTCACAACTCAAATATCTTCTTGAGTTTTCGAATCCACGGTCCTACTCCTCTGTGAGTATGGGAGATTGCCTGCTCCACACATATAATTATAGAGAGCAAGCAAGTCTTCGTAAAAGCTCTGTGGTAGATAAATTTCTGAAACTTTCTGAACTACATCACGGGAGTTTAAAAAAAGAGATTCAGACTCTCTCAAATTACCTGGGTGATACGGGTCCAGTTAGGTCGACGCATCGGGAGCATTCAATTTGAACCTCATGTCTAACAATATCGCATGCATGCAAAAATATATAATATAATTTATATTCAATTCATCAGCATGTTTATATTAAAGTATATATATATATATATATATAGAGTAAAGTTTGCTACATTCGAATATAGTCAAGTTTTAGATTTGATCATCTTTTTCATCTTTGGATCCACATAAATTGCAAAGCCATAGCATCTTTTACACTTGTTCTATCTTTCAATTATATATATATATATATATATATATATATATATATATATA
>UESW01004643.1:393551-446061 GCA_900491605.1 Calamus simplicifolius | reverse complement strand
GAATTTTTCCGCCCTTCTCCCTTGCACGTGCATGACACACCTGAATACAAGGAAGATGGGCGAGGGGGCATATGATATGGATAATAAATAAAACAGTTAGAAAATAAAAGTTGGCCCCTAGTCCTGAACAACCCCCGGTCCTGGGCGGCTCCCAGTTCTGGGCGGCCCCCAGTCCTGGGCGGCCCCTAGAGTCTGGCGGCCCCCAGTCCTAGGCGGCCCCCAGGGTCTGGGCAACCCCCAGTCCTGGGTGGCCCCCAGAGTCTGGGCGACCCCCAGTCCTGGGCGGTCCCCAGAGTCTGGGCGGCCCCCATTCCTGGGCGGTCCCCAGCCCTGGGCGGCCCCCAGAGTCTAGGCGGCCCCCAGTCCTGGGCGATCCCTAGGATCTGGGCGGCCCCCAGTCCTGGGCGGCCCCCAGAGTCCGGGCGGCCCCCAGTCCTGGGCAGCCCCCAGCCCTGGGCGGCCCCCAGAGTCTGGGCGGCCCCCAGTCCTGGACGGCCCCCAAATCGAGAATAATATTCACGTCAGAACCACTAAACATGATAAACCGTCGTATTCAGAACAGAAATCGAGAAATGTTAAACATCATAACGCTTTAAATGGTTCGAATAAGACAAGCACTGAAACACCGCCGTTTATCTAGAAAAAGGAGACACTGAACTTCTATTTTAGAGCTAGATGCCTTTTCTCTGACTCTGACATCCCCACTAACCCTGACATTCCCTTGGGATGATCGAGGTCATCATGAAAATCCTTATCTTCATGAGCAAGTTTCTTAATACCCTTATTATTCATTATCACTGAATGACCACGTAGCGAAAAAAAATAATAAAAGATGAACACTTATCCTACACATGGACCTCTGAAAATTAAAATAATAAAATAAATAAATTAGGGGGATAAGAGGGGGGAAAGGAGAAGGAAGAAGGGGACTTTTTTTTCTTTTCGAAAGAGATCTCATAACAATAGAGGAATCTGGTGATCCAGCATCAACAACCACCATTTTCTATATCATCCCGTCAGTCGGTTATCATTGCCAGTTGTAGATTAATTGTGGACGATGTCTATTCGTAGGCTTGCGAACGCATCATGTGAAAGGAGGTGATTTATAATGTACGCGAACAATTTATATTCAAGAGAGTTTCAGGTTGAAGGTTTGAGAGTCTGTAGGGATACGTGCTAGTTGCCACTACCTTGCTGCTCATCATGACAAAGTTCACTTCTATTGCCATTGCCCACCAAGCCCCAATTCTATTCTATACCGGGCTTAATCTTTAAGGAAACATAGGCAAAAATAGAAAAGTGGAGGAGAGGAGTTGTACTAGCAATGTTGTGCTGTGGGTCCTTGATGTCGCTTCCTTGACCTCTCTCTTTTCTATCATTTCTCTACTTAAGAGAGGGATCCTCAACTAGTAGATTAAGAAGTGTTGCCGTCAAATCATCCTTCTTGAATGTCAGAAAGGACGTTGGTCTAGAGATGGCAAAGACGATTCTAGAAATCTCCTGAAGTCTCCTCCTCGGACGAAAATCCTGCATGAAAGTCTTCGGGGACTGGTTGTTCTGGTGGAGACCCTCCGACGCTCAAATGAAAAAACTTGGAAACAGTAATGAATAATGGACTAAAAGAACAGATATTTATACCTGTTCGGAAGTCCCTCTTACCCTTCTTTTTGGAAGGTTGTTGAATCTGAGACGTCCTTATCTGGCGAAGGATAGGCGGCAAGGATGACAGGGATGAGTTGCAACCACCTCTAAGGTTGTCAGGGGCAGCCTGTCCCGCCATATCTCTATCAGGTGCAGTGCCACAGATGGTAGATGGGCCTAGTCATGTTGGGCATGCGCTGTAACTGGCAGTGGCCATACAGGGTTGCAGGAGGTAGATGGAAGGTGGGCCACATGGCGGTTGCAGGCTTTAGGTGCGCCACGTGGTAGTTGCAGGTGCTGAGGCCGAGAGGAACCGAAGTCCGAGGCCGAGGCTGGGGGGAGCTCTGGAGTCCGAGGCCGAGAGGACACCGAAGTCCGAGGCTGGGGGGAGCTCTGGAGTCCGAGGCCGATGAGACTTGGGAGCCGAGGCCGAGGGAAGCTCAGAAGTCTGAGGCCGAGGGGACACCGGAGTCCGAGGCCAAGGGGGACACCAGAGTCCGAGGCCAAGGGGAGCTCTGGAGTCTGAGGCTGAGGGGGACACTGAAATCCAAGGCCAAGGGGGACTCTGAAGTCCGAGGCTGACAGGACCTGGGAGTCCGAGGCCGAGGGAAGCTCCAGCAGTTACTTGATCTGTTAACCTTAACATGGTCTGATCAGCCACGTCAGATGCCCCTTGCCCCTAAGATGGTGTGGGCCCATTTTCTGCCCAGTTAAAGGGGCATAAAATCGCCCAATGGCTGATCCCGATGCGCTGTTAGTCGTGGAGAGAGTCATGCATCCTCGGGGGCGATGACTCTTTAATGTCGAAGGTATGGGGCATTGTAACATCACCGCTCTATCAACGGTCGGATCTGAGGGGATCCTCCTCGAAATGGGAAAGTCCTTTCGGAACCCATGGAAAGGTACTTGCCATCATTGCCATCATTGTGTTGACGCTATCGATATCCCGTCATTAGCTACAGACCCCACGTCTCGTGCATCGGGCAATTGCCGAGATGTCTTCTCCAGTGGTAGGTGGGTACATGGCTGGTCCAAACTAGATGGGACAATTCAAAAAGAGACATAAAAGGAGGTCGCTTCAAACCTGAATCCTCACGTCTCCAAGACCTTCTTCTTCCTCCCCGAGCCTGAGCCTCACCCGAGTCCTCTTCCCTAGGACCATGCCGTTCTCGTTCCTTTGTCCATGTCAGTCCTCCCGACCCTTCCTCGCTCTTTCTTCATGGCTTCCTCACCTTCATGGTCCTCCTCCACCCCAGCCGAGGACCATTTTTCCTCCTTGAGACTGCGGGTCTCTCCATCCACCACACCCCATGGTCCTCTTCCTCCTCTTCTTCTTTCGAGGACCGTATTCCTCTATCGCAGCTGCCGGTCACCGGTAGGGCCTCTGTCAGGGATCGTCCGACCACCGCAGGTCCCCCACCTAGGGCTAGGGGGGAATCCCCAGAGGGGGCTGCCTCCACCATGACCACCCAAGACCTAGCAAACCTTAGGGCCCAGTATAGGATTCCTGGTAGTGTCTGACTATCCTTCCCCGGTCCCGACGAAAGGATGACTTCCTCTCGACTTGGGAGAGTCATCCTGTACGAGGTGTTCCTCAAGGCAGGCCTTCGACTCCCCTTCCATCCCTTCATTATTAACCTCTTTCACCGATATGCCTTAGTGCCCGCGCAGTTGGTCCAGAATTCTGTTCGAACCATTTGCGCATTTCTGGTGCTGTGCCACCTTCAGGGCATAGAGATTAGGGTCTCCTTATTCTGTTGCTTCTATGCCCTTCGCTAGCAGTCGGGCTGGTGGTTGTTCCAACCCAGGCCCGACTGAGCCATAAAATTGGGTCTTCCTATGTCCGTCAAAGGATGAAACACCCGATTTTTCTTTGCAAACCTCGAGGGGTGAGGACGAGTTGGGGGGATCTGCACCTAGGGCCCAACAAAAATTTGTCGGTAGTCCCGAGGGACCAGGAGGCATTCGATCAGCTACGAACCACCATGGTCCTCCACTGCCATGATATCCTATCAGAGAAGAACCTCAGGCTCGCAGGCGACATCCCGAGCAGTGGTGAGCAGCCACAAAGACCCTTCCCTTCTCCTTCTCTCTCTTTCGTCTTCTTCTTTTTTTTTTTTTAATCGGCTCTAACTTGTGCGGATTTGAGGCTGCCGACTGAGATACTGATGCGGGCAGTCGCAAAGAGGCGGAGGGCCACCGACGATGCAGGAGGGTTGAGGAAGAGGCCTCGGTCTCAGTCCCCTGCCCCGCCCTCCAATGACCAACAGGCGGGCGAGGAGGTTGCCCCGCCGGTTGCTCCATTTGTAGCCTTGCCGATAGATCTTACCGCCAACATGCCCCCGGAAGAGCCGACAGCCGCGAAGGTCCATCTGAGCACGGAGCCGGCTGTCGTGGGTGTGGAGTCGGCCCACCTTGCAACCATGCTAGTCCCAAAAGAGGGCCTACCGATGAGCAAAGACGCCGTGGTAGTGCCCGAGACGACCGCAAAGGATGCCTCAATCGATGAGGGCTGCAGAGGAGCATCACCGACTCCTAGGGTGACATCTGCGTCCTCGGCCCTTGTCGGGCCTGCAGGGGGGAGGAGGATCGAGGAGATCTCGTCCTAGGCATCCATCATAGATCACAGCCGCACGGCAAAGCGGCTGTTGGTCAAGGTCTGCCCGTCGAAGCTCTAAGCAGAGTTCAGCCATCTGGATGCCTCCACCATCCTCCATGATGCCTTCGCAGCACATTTGTGGGTAAGTATCTTCTCTCCCCCGTGGATTGCTTCTCTGCCTTATTATGGTTTGACGAAGGCTCTTCCTATGCAGACGGTGAACTCCCTATCGGCCCTAAAGGACATCACCCTCCGGAGCGATCGTGCCCACTAGAAGACCTCAGCCGCCCTAGCCCAAGCCGAGAAGGCTGAGAACGCGCTGAAGGTGGCCTGAAAGGAGGCCGAGGAGGCCAAGAGGACTCTGAGGGCACTCCAACAGGAGGTCAAGGAGGCTAGGCGGCAAGGCATGGCCGACCTCGGGCTAGGGCGCAATTTTAGCGATGCAAAGATGCGTCGCTAAAATTGCGACTACATTGCGACGCCTCCGCGTCAAAAAAATATTGCGACGCAAATAGCGACAAATTAGTGACTCAATAAACCATAAAATTAAAAAAAAAATTTAAATTTAGCGATGCAAAATGCATCGCAATATTTATAAAATATGTTTTTTCAAAATATTATTAAAGGAATAAAATATTATGATGCAGCTAAGTGCGTCGCAATGTTTTTTAAAAAAATTAATTATGTTAAATAGCGATGCATTAGCGATGCAATTAACATAAATGAGAAAAAATATATTTAATATAGCGATGCAAAAATTACATCACAATATTAATAAAAAAATTAATTTTTATAAAATATAATTATGAAATAAAAATATTGCGATGCAACTCAGTGCATCGTAATATATTTGAAAAACATAATAATTTTAAATAGTGATGCATTAGCGACGCAATAGACCAGAAAATTATAAAAATTAATTTTAATTTAGCGACGCACTAATTGCGTCGCAATTATTTTAAATGAAATTAATTTTATAAATATTAATATGAAAAAAAATATTGCGATGCAAAATAGTGCGTCACAATGTTTTAAAAAACTTAATTATTTTAAATAGCGACGCAATAAACCAAAAAATATAAAATTATTTTAAATTTAGCGACGCAATAATTTTATCGCAATTAATTTAAATAAAATTTATTTTAAGAAAATAGTATTATGAAATAAAAATATTGCGATGCAATCCAGTGCATCGCAATGTTTTGTTAAAAATAATATGTTAATTAGCGACGTAATAGCGATGCAATAAAACAGTAAAGTAATAAAAAAAAATTTTATTTAACGATCAAATTAATGCATCGCAATATTTTAAAAGAAATTCATAATGCCAAATTAGCGAGGCATTAGCGACGTAATAAATTAAAAAATATAATTAAAAATTAATAATGTCTGAGATCGGTCGTCGTCGACCATGATCGATCATGGCTTCGATCAATCGCAACCGTCGGGTCGTCGCCGATCGGATCGATTGCGACGGTCCGAGATCGATCGTCGCCGACCGGGATCGATCATGGCTTAGATCGATGGCAACCGTCGGATCATCGTCGATCAAGATCGATCATGGCTTCGATCAATCGTAACCGTCGGATCGTCACCGATCCGATCGATCGCGACAGTCCGAGATCGGAAGTCGCCGACTGGGATCGATCATGGCTTCGATCGATTGCAACCCTCGATCGTCACCGATCCGATTGATCGCGATGGTCCGAGATCGGTCGTCGCTGATCAGGATCGATCATGGCTTGAGTCGATCGCAACCGTTGGATCATCGCCGATCGGGATCGATCATGGCTTCGATCGATCGCAACCGTCGGATCGTCACCGATCCGATCGATCGCCATGGTCCGAGATAGGTCGTCACCGACCGGGATCGATCATGGCTTGGATCGATCGCAACCGTCGGATCATCGCCGACCGGGATAGATCATGGCTTGGATCGATCGCAACCGTCGGATCATCGCCAACCGGGATCGATCATGGCTTCGATCGATCGCAACCATCGGATCGTCGCCGATCCGATCGATCGCCACGGTCCGAGATAGGTCGTCGCTGACCGGGATCGATCATGGCTTGGATCGATCACAATCGTCAGATCGTCGCCGACCGGAATCGATCATGGCTTGGATCGAACGCAACCATCGGATCATTGCCGACCGGGATCGATCATGGCTTCGATCGATCGCAACAATCGGATCGTCGCCGATCCGATCAATCGCCACGGTCCAAGATAGGTCATCGCCGATCGGGATCGATCATGGCTTGGATTGATTGCAACCGTTGGATCATCGCCGATCGGGATCGATCATGGCTTGGATCGATCGCAACGGTCGGATCATTGCCGACCGGGATCGGTCATGGCTTCGATCGATCGCAACCATTGGATCATCACCGACCAGGATCGATCATAGCTTGGATCGATCATAACCGTCGGATCATCGCCGATCCAATCGATCACCATGGTCCGAGATAGGTCATTGCCGACCGGGATCGATCATGGCTTGGATCGATCGCAACCGTCGGATCATCGCCGACCAGGATCGATCATGGCTTGGATCGATCGCAACCATCGGATCATCGCCGACCGGGATCGTTCATGGCTTCGATCGATCGCAACCGTCGGATCATCGCCGACCGGGATCGATCACGGCTTCGATCGATCGTAACCGTCGGATCCTCGCGATCCAATCGATCGCCACGGTCTGAGATAGGTCGTCGTCGACCGGGATCGATCATGGCTTGGATCGATCGCAACTGTCGAATCGTCGCCGACCAGGATCGATCATGGCTTGGATCGATCGCAACAGTCGGATCATCGCCGACCGGGATCGATCATGGCTTCGATCGATCGCAACCGTCGGATCATCGCCGATCCGATCGATCGCAACGGTCCAAGATAGGTCGACGCCGATCAAGATCGATCATGGCTTAGATCGATCGCAACCGTCGGATCATCGCCGACCGGGATCGATCATGGCTTGGATCGATCGCAACCGTCGGATACTCGCCGACTGGGATCGATCATGGCTTGGATCGATCGCAACCGTCGGATCGTCGCCGATCCGATCGATCGCGACGGTCCGAGATAGGTCAACGCCGACTAGGATCGATCATGGCTTGGATCGATCGCAACCGTCAAATCATCGTCGACCGGGATCGATCATGGCTTGGATCGATCGCAACCGTCGGATCGTCGCCGATCTGATCGATCGCGATGGTCGAGATAGGTCATCGCCGACCAGGATCGATCATGGCTTGGATCGATCGCAACCGTCGGATCGTCACCGACCAGGATCGATCATGGCTTGGATCGATCGCAACCGTCGGATCATCGCCGACCAATATTGATCATGGCTTGGATCGATCGCAACCATCGGATCATCGCTGACCGGGATCGATCATGGCTTCAATCGATCGCAACCGTCAGATCGTCGCCGATCTGATCGATCGCGACGGTCCGAGATAGGTCGACGCCGACCAGGATCGATAATGGCTTGGATCAATCGCAACTGTCGGATCGTCGCCGACCAGGATCGATCGTGGCTTGGATCGATCGCAACCGTCGGATACTCGCCGACCGGGATCGATCATGGCTTGGATCGATCGCAACCATCGGATCGTCGCCGATCCGATCGATCGCCATGGTCTGAGATAGGTCGTCGCCGACCGGGATCGATCATGGCCTGGATCGACCACAACCGTCGGATCATCGCCGACCGGGATCGATCATGGCTTGGATCGATCGCAACCGTCGGATCGTCGCCGACCGGGATCGATCAAGGCTTGGATCGATCGCAACAGTCGGATACTCGCCGACCAGGATCGATCATGGTTTGGATCGATCGCAACCATCGGATCGTCGCCGATCCGATCGATCGCGACGGTCCGAGGTAGGTCGACGCCGACCGGGATCGATCATGGCTTGGATCGATCGCAACCGTCGTATCATCGCCGACCGGATCGATCATGGCTTGGATCGATTGCAACCATCGGATCGTCGCCGACCGGGATCGATCATGGCTTGGATCGATCGCAACCATCGGATCATCGCCGACTGGATCGATCATGGCTTCGATCGATTGCAACCGTTGAATCGTCGCCGATCCGATCGATCGCAATGGTTCGAGATAGGTCAACGCCGACCGGGATCGATCATGGCTTGGATCGATCGCAACCGTCGGATCGTCGCCGATCGGGATCGATCATGGCTTGGATCGATCGCAACCGTCGGATCATCGCCGACCAGGATCGGTCATGGCTTCGATCAATCGCAACCGTCGGATCATCGCCGACCGGGATCGATCACGGCTTCGATCGATCGTAACCGTCGGATCCTCGCCGATCCAATCGATCGCCACGGTCTGAGATAGGTCGTCGCCGACCGGATCGATCATGGCTTGGATCGATCGCAACCGTCGAATCGTCGCCGACCAGGATCGATCATGGCTTGGATCGATTGCAACAGTCGGATCATCGCCGACCGGGATCGATCATGGCTTCGATCGATCGCAACCGTCGGATCGTCGCCGATCCGATCGATCGCGACGGCCCAAGATAGGTCGACGCCGATCAGGATCGATCATGGCGTAGATCGATCGCAACCGTCGGATCATCGCTGACCGGGATCGATCATGGCTTGGATCGATCGCAACCATCGGATACTCGCCGACCGGGATCGATCATGGCTTGGATCGATCGCAACCGTCGGATCGTCACCGATCCGATCGATCGCGACGGTCCAAGATAGGTCGACGCCGACTAGGATCGATCATGGCTTGGATCGATCGCAACCGTCGAATCATCGCCGACCGGGATCGATCATGGCTTGGATCGATCGCAACCGTCGGATCGTCGCCGATCCGATCGATCGTGATGGTCCGAGATAGGTCATCGCCGACCAGGATCGATCATGGCTTGGATCGATCGCAACCGTCGGATCGTCACCGACCAGGATCGATCATGGCTTGGATCGATCGCCACCGTCGGATCATCGCCGACCAGGATCGATCATGGCTTGGATCGATCGCAACCATCGATCATCGCTGACCGGGATCAATCATGGCTTCAATCGATCGCAACGTTAGATCGTCGCCGATCTGATCGATCGCGACAGTCCGAGATAGGTCGATGCCGACCAGGATCGATCATGGCTTGGATCAATCGCAACTGTCGGATCGTCGCCGACCGGGATCGATCATGGCTTGGATCGATCGCAACCGTCGGATACTCGCCGACCGGATCGATCATGGCTTGGATCGATCGCAACCGTCGGATCGTCGCCGATCCGATCGATCGCCATGGTCCGAGATAGATCGTCGCCGACCGGGATCGATCATGGCCTGGATCGACCATAACCGTCAGATCATCGCCGACCGGGATCGATCATGGCTTGGATTGATCGCAACCATCGGATCGTCGCCGACCGGGATCGATCATGGCTTGGATCGATCGCAACAGTCGGATACTCGCCGACCAGGATCGATCATGGCTTGGATCGATCGCAACCGTCGGATCGTCGCCAATCCGATCGATCGCGACGGTCCGAGGTAGGTCGACGCCGACCGGGATCGATCATGGCTTGGATCGATCGCAACCGTCGTATCATCGCCGACCGGGATCGATCATGGCTTGGATCGATTGGAACCATCGGATCGTCGCCGACCGGGATCGATCATGGCTTGGATCGATCGCAACCGTCGGATCATCGCCGATTGGGATCGATCATGGCTTCGATCGATTGCAACCGTCGGATCGTCGCCGATCCGATCGATCGCAACGGTTCAAGATAGGTCAACACCGACCGGGATCGACCATGGCTTGGAACGATCGCAACCGTCGGATCGTCGCCGACTGGGATCGATCATGGCTTGGATCGATCGCAACCGTCGGATCATCGCTGACCAGGATCGGTCATGGCTTCGATCGATCGCAACCGTCGGATCATCGCCGATCCGATCGATCGCCACGGTCCAAGAAAGGTCGTCGCCGACCGGGATCGATCATGGCTTGGATCGATCGCAACCGTCGGATCATCGCCGACCGGGATCGATCGCGACGGTCCGAGATAGGTCGACGCCGACCGAGATCGATCATGGCTTGGATCGATCGCAACCGTCGGATCGTCGCCGATCCGATCGATCGCCACGGTCCAAGATAGGTCGACGCCGACCGGGATCGATCATGGCTTGGATCGATCGCAACCGTCGGATCGTCGCCGATCCAATTGATCGCCACGGTCCGAGATAGGTCGACGCCGATCGAGATCGATCATGGCTTGGATCGATCGCAACCGTCGGATCGTCGCTGATCCGATCGATCGCCACGGTCCGAGATAGGTCAACGCCGACCGAGATCTATCATGGCTTGGATCGATCGCAACTGTCGGATCATCGCCGACCTGGATCGATCATGGCTTGGATCGATCGCAACCATCGGATCATTGCCGACCAGTTCGATCATGGCTTGGATCAATCGCAACCGTCGGATCGTCGCCGATCCGATCGATCGCCATGGTCCGAGAGAGGTCGTCACTGACCGAGATCGATCATGGCTTGGATCGATCGCAACCGTCGGATCGTTTATAATTATTAAAAAAAAAGTAATGAAAAAGTTAAAAAAATATTAAACAAATATTGCGACACCGTAGTGATGCATTTTCGAAGAAAAAAATAAATAAATATTGCAACACAATGTATGCGTCGTAATTATTTTTAGTAAATATAATTTTTTATCAGTAATAATAAATAAAAGAAATATAATATTGCAATGCATTAGTTGTGTCGCAATGTTTTTTCTATAAATATATGTAATGAAAAAGTATAAAAAAAATATTACGACACAATTTGTGCGTCACAATTATTATCATAATTATAAATATTATTATTTATAAATATTAAAAATTATTGCGACGCCGTAGCGATGTATTTTTGAAGAAAAAAATAAACAAATATTGCGACGCAATGTATGCATCGCAATTATTTTTAGTAAATATAATTTTTATCAGTATTAATAAATAAAAGAAATATAATATTACGACGCATTAGTTGCGTCACAATATTTTTTCTATAAATATATGTAATGAAAAAGTTTAAAAAAAATATTGCGACGCAATTTGTGCGTCGCAATTATTATCATAAATTATAAATATTATCATTTATAAATATTAAAAAATTATTACGATGTCGTAGCGATGCATTTTCAAAGAAAATAATAAATAAATATTACGACGCAATGTATACGTTGCAATTATTTTTAGTAAATATAATTTTTATCAGTATTAATAAATAAAAGAAATATAATATTGTGACGCATTAGTTGCATCGTAATGTTTTTTCTATAAATATATATAATAAAAAGTTTAAAAAAATATTGCAACGCATTAGTGCATCGCAATTATTATCATAAATAATAAATATTATCATTATAAATATTAAAAAAATTTTGCGATGCGTAGCGATGCATTTTCGAAGAAAATAATAAACAAATATTGCGACGCAACTAATGCATCGCAATAGTTTTTAGTAAATATATTTTTTATCAGTAATAATAAATAAAACAAATATATATTGCGATGCATTCGTTGCGTCGCAATATTTTTTTATAAATAGATGTAATGAAAAGTAAAAAAAATATTGCGACGCAATTTGTACATCGCAATTATTATCATAAATTATAATTTTTTATTTATAAATATTAAAAAAAATAAATAAAATATATATAATATTGCGACGTATTTGTTGCATCGCAATATTTTTTGGATAAATATATGTAATGAAATAGTTAAAAAAAAATTTGCGACGCACGTCGCAATTATTATCATAAATTATTATTTAAATCATTTAAAAATATTAAAAAAATATTGTGATGCCTTAGCGACGTAATTCTAAAAATAAAAATAATTTTTTGCCGAACATTGGCGCTAAGTTAGCGACGTAATTAATTGCGTTGCTACCTTTTTCATAAAAATATAATAAGGCCAAATTAACGATGGATTAGCGACGCATTGTTGTGTCGCTAATACATAATAAATTTTAAAAAAAAATTGCGACCGATTAGCGATGCAAATTTGCGTCACTAATCACTCATATATAAAGTCGGCCGGCCTTCTCTTCTTCTTCCCCGTCTTGACCTAGCTGCCGCCCTCCCCAAAACCTCTTCGGCTCCCACAGTTCGCTGCTCCGGCTCCCCCCTCCGATGCTCCGGCTCCCCGGCGGTCTCCTCCAACTCCGGCGTCTCCTCTCGACCGAGGTAAGCCCCCACACCCTCTTTCAAAATTTTTTTTTTGTAAAAATTTTCCTCCGGCTACGGCCAAGACCGTGGCCGTCTTCTCCGGCCACGGCCGCTGCCGTGGCCGGCAGTGGCCTGGCCACGGTGGCCAGGCCACAGTCAAAAAAAAAAAAATTGTAACAGGGGGGTGGGGAAAACCCCCCCCCCCATTTTGTCTTCTCCAGCCACGGCCGCTGCCGTGGCCGGCAGTGGCCTGGCCACGGTGGCCAGGCCACAGTCAAAAAAAAAATTGTAACAGGGGCGGGGACCATTTTCTCTTCTCCGGCCACGGCCACGGTGGCCAGGCCACAAAAAAAAATTCTTTTACAGGGGGTGGGGAAAACCCCCCCTTTATCTTCTCCGGCCACGGCTGTAGCCGCGGCCAGAGAAGCCGGCCACGGCACGATGGTCAGGACAAAAAAAAAACATGTCTGTTACGGGGGTGGGGAAAACCCCCCCTCCCCTTTATCTTCCACGGCCACGGTGGCCAGGCAAAAAAAAAAATTTATTTATGCAATAATTTTTGTGTATTTGTAGTTATTTATAATTTTTATGTCTTGATTATTTACATTCTGCTTCAAATTGAATGATGCATTAAATTATGTAATGCTTGAATAAAAGTCATGTTGTAGTTTTATTTAATTCTCAAGAACACATTAGTACTTTCAATGATTTATATTTAGTCTTCACAAATAATTATATTCGACATAATAATCTTAAGAAGCCATTAATTATATATATAGAACACTATGCCTCTATTTGTAGAATTGACAAGAATTTATGAGTAACAAGGGTTGAAGGTTAAGAAGTTAAAAAATATAGGTATCTTAAGAAGTTAAAAAATAATGTGCGTAATAAGGCAAGGGTTGAAGGTTCTATATGCAATGCACATTTGGTCGAAGAAGTTTTAGCTTTTGCCTCGCATTACTTTGAGGGTCACGTCCACACGAGGAGCCAAAATCTTGGTCGTAACGATGACGTATGTGTGGACGAAGGAGAACCTAATGACGGTAGAATATCAATTTTTAAAGGTATCGGCCGTTCATTTGGTGAGCAGAAGTCAAGAAATCTTAGCGATATGGAGTATAATCCAGCATATTATTACATCCTAATGAACTGTAGAGAAGTCGATCCATATATTGAGTAAGTGTATACTTCAATGCTTAATTGGAAATTTTAATTTAAATTACAATATACCATAATATTTAATTGCTAACATCAGTTTTCATCCTTTCATCCCATAAGGATGTTTTGTGATAGACAATGACAAATGAATCCCGACATCAGTCAAGTTGCAATTGGGCAGAAATTAGAAACAGAGTTTGCTTACTGGTTTTATGAATTTGTGAGTAGTATCACTCAATTAATTTCAATAATGGCTTTTATTTTTTGAATTGGATGTGAATAGCTTATTAATTTATAGGTAAACGGTCCATGGTCCACAACCGACAATATTTTCATTAAATGTATATCGCAATGGCCATTGAAGACCGTAACAACCTCTACTGGCTATTTTGTAAATGGGTACAAATTTCAGATTGAACGATTAGCAGCTTCAAGAGGCACGCAGAACTGGGGCGTGTGTGTTAAAGGAGAAAGTGTTGGAGCAAATATGCAGGATTATTATAGAAAGTTAGTAGAGGTGGTTAAAGTTGAATATCCCGATTGGCCTATGAAATGAACCGTATTGTTTCGTTGTGATTGGTTCGATCCGATAGTTCCTGTGGGCAAAAGGGTTCATAACGACTACAATTTGGTTGAAGTGAACCATCGACGAAGATTGCAGAAATATGACCCATTCATCCTTGCATCCAAAGCTCAGCAAGTCTTTTACTGTGGATATCCAAGTTTGCGCAACAACAAGCGAGATTGGTGGGCCGTTTTTAAAATCGTCCCACGTTCAACAATCGTATTAGAGGAGAGTTCATCAAGTCAATCAACCGAGTGCCCTGCATTTCAAGAGGATGAGATGGAAATGCATGCAATTGAGGACGACACAATGGCTCCTGAAACATCACTTAGAGATCCAAATGGTGATGTCCAAGAAATTGCGGATGCAAATGTTCGGTTTCCTTCCGATGATAATGAAACTGAATCGCAGTCCGATACGACATCGGATGTTGAACCAACATTTCACGAAACAAATGACACCGATTAAACATAGAGGTTTTTTAAAATTTAACTTTTTTTTATAAGTGTTAAATTTTTACATATCAATCATTAATCATAATTTAATTGTATGAATCTTTAGTATTTTCAGTATGACAGGCAGAGGTAGATCTACCGACGATAGACAGAGTGAGCAGGGACGTAGCCCTGCTGCATCAGATCACATGAGCGTCGGAGATGGAGAGTTCGGATCTCCAGTAGTCGCACAGCCTTCGATCTCTCCAGCAGTATTACCATCCAGCCGATCGGCACATACCTTCGAGAGTTCTTCCACCATCAGCCGCATCGTACTTCGACTTGATGCTCAGGGGCTGTAAGTATATACTAATTAAAAATATATGTTTATGTTTTTAAGTCAATTACTTATAAACATGCATTTTTAAACAGATTTATTGAGCAGCATCATGTATCCAGCCACATCAGCGCCGTATTTCAGAGGCGTGCAGATCCCAGTGGCTACGATTGGCGCCACGTATCTCCAGCCACGAGGGAGTTTTATTTTTCTGAGTTTCAGGTAAACTTATTAAATACAATTTATCACTGATATAAAATTTCTTAATCTTAATAAATTCAGAAACTAAATGTTTATTTTAATGCAAAAAAAGTTTACGTGGGATCCTGCCAGCCATGATGCCATTAGGGCAGCATGGGAGGCTCTGACGGAACGCTGATACTCCGACATGCTTCATCGTTGGAGGTCATCGGGTCAGCGTCCTGCGCACGTGCCAGAGGGTATTTGGCACGAGTGGCAGCAGGCCTGGGAGTCCGATGGCTGGCGCAGGAGGTCCGCATCAACCAGCACGAACTGCTGATCTGAGAAGGGCGGTCCTAGCACGGGTCTCTCCCGCCATACTTCGGGCTCCATTTCGATTCAGGAGCACAGACGGCGTATGGTAAGAAAACATAAATATTTTAATTACTATTTTAGTTATTTACAAATATTTGTATCAATATCAATTTTTTTATTGTTATAGTCTGAGTAGGAGGGCGGAGATCCTGGTGAGTTTCGTCTATTCAGGGCGACACACACTAGGAGGGATGGTTCCTGGGTCGACACGCGATCACGGAAGGTTGCGGTAAGAAATTAGATTTATGTAGTATCTGTTTAATTTCTAAAATTTTATTTCAAGAAATTTATTAACTCATTTATTATTGATTTCATAATTTAAAGACACGAGTCGAGGAGCTTCGCTCCTAGGCATCGCAGGTCGACTCTACTGATGGGGAGACGCCCGTCGAACTCTCAGCAGAGGAGAGTCAGCGTGTATTTTTGGAGGCTGTTGGTGCCCAGTCACGGGACCGCAGGGTCTATGGTTTGGGCACTAGAGCTTCTACATATTTTCCCCATCAGGCCTCCAGCTCGCGAGTTTCTGGTGATATTCCTCCCGAGCGTTTAGACGACCTTCGGAGATCTATTGCAGAGGAGGTTCGGCAGGAGGTCGAGCAGGATTTCGAGGATCGTATGCGAGGCCGGGATCAGAAGATTGCAGATATGCGAGATGAGATGCATCATTTGCGGGATATGGTTAGCCGCTTGTCGCAGAGTCTCCAGCCTCCACAGCCTCCACGTGATCGCTCAGATTCTTGATGTATTTTTTTTCTTTTTATATGTTGTACATGAAAACTTCAAAATTTTAATATATTATTTATTTTTATAAATTGAATGATTATTGTTTGGATCAATATGAGTGAAGAATGTTTCGATCAATATTTAAATGTAACGAAATTGTATTAACCATTTTAATTTTTAATTTTTATTTTTTTTAAAAAATATTTATTTAGCGACGCATTAGCGACTGCAATTGCATCGCTAATATTTTTAAAATATTATTATTAAATATTACGACGCAATGAGCTGGCATCGCAATATTTTAAAAAAAATTAATTAGCGACGCATTAGCGACTCAAATTGTATCGCTAATATTTTCATAATATTACTATTAAATATTACGACGCAGGTGTCGCAATATTTTTTTTAAAATTTTAATTAGCGATGCATTAGCGACTAAAATTGCATCGCTAATATATCTAAAATATTATTAATAAATATTGCGATGCAGTGATCTGGTGTCGCAAAATTTTAAAAAAAAATTATTAGCGATGCATTAGCGACTAATATTGCGTCGCTATTATATTTAAAATATTATTATTAAATATTGCGACGCAATTGAATGCATCGTAATATTTAATATTAATATTTAAAATATTAAATTTAGTTTTAAATTTAGCGACATATTTTGGTACGTCGCAATATTGCGACGCATCTCTGCATCACAGAGAGTCGCTGTTTTGCGACGCAATTGCGATAAATTGTGGTTGCGACGATATTATCAGCGACACAGTCATTGCGTCGCTAATGCGTCGCAATAGCATGTTTAGTGACGCATTAGCGATGCATTTGGACGTCGTAATATTTTTTTTTCTTGTAGTGACTTGTATTGAGCTGAATTTGAGTCCAAGGGTTGAAATTAAATCAAGTCATGGGTGTACATGAGCTTGGGGATTAGTTTAATCTCATTAGGTTAGTTCATAAAATTTTTTTTGAGTCTGACCTGACCCACTTCATAGATGTATTTAAACTCTAGTTTCTAAAGTTTAAAGAAATAAAAATATATTTTTTCTTTGAGAAATTCTCTTCATCGTAAAGCGGCAACCCAATCTTATCTTCCCTATCTCTCTCCTTCACTTCTCCTCTCTCTCTTCCTCCCTCATCGGAGGCCACGATGGCAGCCTATTCCCAATCAAGGTGTGGGAATAGCGGACGGAGGTGTGGGAATAACGCACGGACCTCCATGCGTTGGAGTTTCAGCCAAGGGCATAATTCACGTGAAGACGCTAGTTGGTGCCAAGAAGTCTAGCAGCCAAGAAGTCAAGCATTGACTTCTTGAAGGGATAAAGAGGTGTGTCTCACGGAAAGAATCTTACGGAAACATCTTCGCTGAAGACGAGAGGGTGGGAAAGAAAAGGAAAGTTATAAGCCAAAAAGTCAAAGAAGCCAGTAACAGGCTTTAGAGACTTTAGAAGAAGCCAAATAAAACAATCAATAAAAAGATTTAATAAAATAAATTTAGAAAGTAAGATGGGTTGTGATGGTTTAAACTCTGGTTCAAAGGGACTAGTCTGATTATTGATAATAGGATAAAATATTTGAATCTTGTTCAACAAGGAATCCCATTGTTGTTCATCAGAGACTAAATCCTAACAAGTGGTATCAGAGCCTGGTTCAGAAGAAGTTGTTTGGAGATCTCAAAGCCTGGTTTAGGAACAAGAATAAGTTGTTGGGAAATCTTCAAGGGTTGAAACAATTTCAACAAGTCCATCAATGTACTTCTTAATTTTCTAAAATTTATTTTTGTACTATTTTTATTTTGGTTGAGATCAAACCATGGGTAGTAGCATAAAAATAGATTTTGAAAAGTTTGATGGGAAGGAAAGTTTCTCCATGTGGAAAGTCCGGGTAGAGAATCTTCTTGTGCAACAGGGTTTAGATCTGGCTTTGGAGGAAAGGCCAGATGGGATGACAGATAAGCAATGGATGTCATTGGAGAAAAATGCATGTTCAATGATCAGGGGATGTCTGGTGGATTCAGTCCTTTATTCAGTGCTGGAGGAGAAGACCCCGAAGGGACTCTGGTCGAAGTTGCAAGCCCTCTATGGGGAAGAATATGTGCAACAAGTTGATGTTGAAGAAGCCTCTACAGCTTTCGGATGTCAGAAGGTGGAGATGTGCTGGGCCACATCCAGGTGTTCGACCAGGTGAGCAATGAATTGCTGAATGTCGGGGTCAAGATGGAAGAGGAAGATAAGGCACTTTTGCTATTGTATTCGCTGCCCATATCACATGACTCATTGGTCATGACGCTGCTCTATGGGAAGGAGACATTGTTCTATGAAGATATTGTCTCGGTACTTCGGACGAATGAGCAGAGAGAGAGGATAACCAAGAAAGCTGTTCCCCAAGAGAGTCTATCAGTTGGGGAAAGGTTAGGCAAAGACAGAGGCAGGGACAGGAGCAGGCCTAGGGAACGTTACAGTTCAGGAAGGCTAAGTGCTACAAGTGTGGTGAGATAGGACATTTTAAAAGGGACTGTCCTAAGTTGAAAAAGGGAGAAAAGGGAGAATCTGAGTTTATGAGTACAGTTGCAGGACAGGAGGTGGAGAATGATCTCTTGGTGGTATCAGATGATCACAGTCACAGTACAGAGATATGGACCTTGGATTCAGCTTGTTCTCATCATTACACTCCCAATTGATCGTGGTTCAGTACTTACACAGAGGTTGATGAGGAGTGTGTGGCTTTTGGAGATGATCACCCTTGCAAGGTGGCAGGGATTGACACAGTGAGGGTGAGGATGTTTGATGGTATGGTGCGCATTCTTACCAGCGTGAAACATGTCCCATAACTCAAGAAAAATCTGGTGTCACTGGGGTACCTGAAGTAGACTGGATACAGCTTCAGCAGTCATGCCAAGAGTGGAGTTCTAAACATCTCAATTGAGCTATGGTGGTGATGAGAGGAGAAAGCTGGAGAACAACTTATACAGGTTGGAGGGCTCTGTGGTGACAGAAAAATATGAGGTAGCAGCTATGGAACAGGATCCTCGGGATGTGTACAGGATGTGGCATTATCGCATAGGCCACATGGAAGATAGGGGGATGAAAGAACTGAGCAAGAGAGGACTATTTTCGGACCTGAGTAGTGGAGTCATGGAGATCTGTGAGCCATATCAGATGGGGAAGCAGAGGAGTGTGTAGTTCTTGGTCAGCACAGCTAGGAGTGCATAACCCCTGGAGTTAGTACACATGGATGTCTGGGACCAGCCCCGAGTTCTGCAAGGAATGTGGCTAGATACTTTTTTACCTTGATAGATGATTTCTCAGGAAAGCAGTGGATTTACTTCATGAAGGAGAAATCAGAGGTCTTCACCAAGTTCAGAATATGAAAGGCTGAGGTGGAGAAGGAGCAGGGTAGGAGTGTGAAGTATCTGAGGTCAAACAGTGGCAGGAAATACACCAGCAGGGAGTTCCAAAGATTTTGTGAGGAGTGGGGCATCAAAAGGCACTTCTCGGTGATGGAAACTTCTCAACGGAAAGGGGTGGTTGAGAGGATGAATAGAACACTGTTGAAAAAAGCAAGGTGCTTGAGTCTACAGGCAGGGCTTCTAAAGATGTTCTGGGTTGACACAGTAGGAATAGCCAGCTACTTGGTCAATCGGTCACCGCACACCAGGTTGGATGGAGGCATTCCATAGGAGATATGGTCTGGAGGAAAGATAAACCTGAACCATCTGAGGGTGTTTGGATGCACGGCATATGTGCATGTTGGTGCTGGAGAGCGGAGTAAGTTGGATGCCAGGTCTAAGAAGATGGTGTTCCTGGGCTATCCGCATGGAATCAAGGGGTATCGGCTGTGGGACCCCTTGGAGAAGAAGGTTGTCATTAGTAGAGATGTAACCTTCGATGAGAGCTCGATCCTTTGGAGCAGAGATGGTACAGATGCACAGCAGGGACTATAGGAGGTGGAACATGGTAATACTAATCAGATGACCTCCTACATAGTCGTGCCATTTGCTAGTGGACCAGGAGGATTTAAGATTCAGGTGGAGAGGACTAGCAGAGGGGTCGAAAGCTAGGAAGTTTAGCAGGATGCAGCTGAGCAGAGGACTCAGGATGATGCAGCTGGGTAGGGGACTGATACTGGGATCGCACTGCACAGGCCCAGGAAAAACGTGCGACCACCAGTTCGATACGGCTTCGAGGATTCGGTGTCATATGCCCTAATGATATCGAATGGAGACCCTTACACCTATGGGGAGGCTGTGGAGAGCCAGAACAGCCAGGATAAAGATAGGTGGATCTAGGCTATGGTAGGAGATGTAGGCTATGGCAGAGGAGATGCAGTCTCTCTACAGGACTGGCATATGGCAGATGGTCTAGCTGCCACAAGGAAAGAAACCCATTGATTGCAAATGGGTTTATCAGCGCAAGAAAATGGCCTTCAGAGCTAAGAGGTATCAGGTACAAGGCAGGACTAGTGGCTAGAGGTTACTTTCGGAAGGAAGGCTTCGACTACAGAGAGCTGATGGAAGAAGGTGGAGTGGAGCTGGTGAAGGTACACACCAAGAAGAACCCAGCTGATGAAGGTACACAACAAGAAGAACCCAACAATGCATTGACCAAGGTTCTTTCACGGGACAACTTTCGTAGGGATTGCAGCTGATGGACATGACGGATGTGCTGAGGCCTTGAAAGCACTAAGGTGGAGATTGTTGGGCCTGGTGTGGTGCTATCAAGGCCCAAGGGGGCTAACTTGTATTGGGCTGGGTTTGAATCTAATGGTTGAGATTAAATCAAGTCATGGATGTACACGAGCTTGGGGATTAGTTTAATCTTATTGGGTTAGTTCATGAGAGTTTTTGTTGAGTCTAGGCCTGGCTCACTTTGTGGATGTATTTAAACTCTAGTTTCTAGGGTTTGAAGGAATAGAGAACAGATTCTTTTCTCTCAGAAATTCTCTATCATCATAGGGCGGCAGCCCTATCTTCTCTTTCCTATCTCTCTCCTTCATCTTCTCCTCTTCCTCTTCCTCCCTCAACGGAGGCCACGGTGGCAGCCTATTCCCAATCAAGGTATGGGAATAGCGGACGGTGGTGTGGGAATAACGCACGAACCTCCGTGAGTTGGAGTTTCAGCCAAGGGCAAAATTCACGTGAAGACGCTGGTTGGTGCCAAGAAGTCTAGCAGCCAAGAACTTGACTTCTTGAAGGGATAAAGAGGTGTGTCTCAAGGAAAGAATCTCACGAAAACATTTTCATGGAAGAGGAGAGAGTAAGAAAGAAGAGGGAAGTTACAAGCCAAGAAAGTTAAAGAAGTTGATCAACAAGCTTTAGAGACTTTGGAGGAAGCCAAGTGAAGACGCACGGTAGAGGGGAAGAGGGAGAGAGCTCCAGCCAAGAAAATCAATAAAAGAATTTAATAAAATAAATCCAGAAAGTAAGAAGGGTTATGGTGGTTTGACCTCTGGTTTAAAGGGACTAGTCTGATCGTTGTAATAGAATAAAATTTTGATTCTTGTTTAACGAGGAATCTTACTGTTGTTCATCAGGGACTAAACCCCAACATGCACCGAGTGCTAGCCGGAGGCTTGGGGTTGCAAATGTGTCAGTTGCCTCTAGATGCCGTGACGACACGTTTCAAGTAACACAAATCGCACAGTAGTTACAAGTAACCAATTTTATGTGATTATTGTTGCTTAATATTGTAATGTTACTGATTAGAAAAATCGAAGTGGGCGAGCCCTGGATTTCTCAAGTTGTGCAAGAGGAGCCTTGTTAGCTTCAGGGAGTAAGTGGTAGAAGATGAAAGGTGGAAAGAGATTGAAAATAATTGTACACGGTATACCGAGTCTAATGTATTTTTTGGGATACAATATGATGTTTTTGCTTTGAGGGTTGGAGGATATTAATCAGCCTCGTGTTAAATTTTGTCGTATTTTTTTATGCATGACAGCACATGAGTGTAGTGTTTGCACACCAAAAACCTGGTACCTATATTTCCGAGACTGTCAATGGGCCAGGCCCAAACGAAGCCTGGCCTTTGATTTTTGACGTTTTCCGTGGCGGCAAATTTCGTGCTTCATGGTATAAGGAAAAGATTTTGTACATTGACGTAGGAAATTTTATGTGGACTGCATTATCTTTTTTTTATTGATCCACGTATATTCTATAACTTAACGTGATGGAATGGGATAACAGAAATCATGATTATGAATTCGTAAGTGATAAATTATCTTTTATGGGACGGGATAGGACGGCTTATCTTTCAAAAAAATATTAAGATATTTCAGTTATAAAATTACGATATCATAATTGTAAAATACGATACCTATTCAAAAATGTTAAGATAACCCGATGGAAAAAAATTACGACACCCCAGCTGTAACATTACGACACTATACTTATAAAATTACGACATCCGTTCAGAAAGCTAAAAAAAATTATGATACCCCAGTTGTAAATTTACGACATCGTAGTTATAAAATTATGACACTCATTCAGAAAATGTTTCTATACAAAATTTTTTTTTAAAAAAGCTGAACGGGTATTAATGTACGTCACGTCAAAATTTAAGATGACACCCAGTTGTAAAATTACAATACCGTAGTTATAAAATTAAGACACCCATTAAGAAAGCAAAAAAGTATTACAATATTTCAGTTGTAAATTTACGACACCGTAGTTATAAAATTAAATATCTATTCAGAAAATGTTCTGTACACAAATTCCAAAAAAAAAGCTGAACATGTATTACGTCACATTAAAATTTAAGATAACACTCCAATTGTAAAATTACAATACCATAATTATAAAATTAGGACATCCATTCAGAAAGTCAAAAAAAATTACGATATCCTAGTTGTAAATTTACGACACCGTAGTTATAAAATTACGATACCCATTCAGAAAACGTGCACTACAACCTGTATACAAATTTCAAAAAAAAGCTAAACATGTATTAATGCACGTCACGTAAAAATTTAAGATGGTATCCCTGCTATCTCATTTCGTTCCATCGCATTAAGCCATGTAGAATTCATGTGGACTAATAAAAAGAAGTGGTGCACTCCACGTAGGATTTGCTGCATAGGAGGCGATGTACAAAGACTTTTCCTATGGTATAATTATGGAATTATATCTTGAAGAGGGGACAGCCCATCTAATGGCAGAGCATCCTCCATATGCACCATGGTTAGGAGGAAGAAAAAAAAACCTTTTATCATGTATATATTTTAATTTCTAGATCAATAAATTGTTGGCTCTCTGTATTTTATCTGTTTCAAAATATTATTTTTTAATTTCTTATTGCATAATACAAAAATTCTTTGTTTTTTAATGTTAAATTGTGCTAAATTTGATATATCTGAATTTTGTTAAAAAACCACAGTTCTTTCACTTCCATCCCTTCATAATTTCATCATTTTTATGGATGAGAGTGTTTACAAATATGCCACTATAGTTGAGTCTTAAAGAATTTGTGTTGAGATTATAAATGATAAGTACGTATAAACTCAACTCAACTCAACTCAACTAAGCCTTTTTTTCAACTACATCGGGTAGGCTACATGAATATGCTTCCTCCACTATGCTCTATTCAGGACTATATTGATACTCAAATTACAAATAGCTATATTTTTTTAAATTATTTTTATTTATATTAATTAAGGTCTACCTCTATTTTTATCATTATCATGGATTATTAAAAGATCACTCTTTCTATCTGAAGCATCAAAAGGTCTTCGTTGTATATCTTTAAACCACCATAATCGATTTTCTTTCATTTTATCTTCAATTGGGGCTACTCTTATTAATTTTCGTATATATTTATTTTTAATTCTATTTTTTAAAATTATATCAATAAGAATAAATTGAATAAAAAAATTTAGTTGCACGTATGTGTAGCTATTTAGTATTCGAAGATGTAAATTGATAAAGAATATCATGGATTGAGAAATACTTTCTTGTGATGGGATGATTACCTAGATCCATCTCCCTCTCCTTTGAACAAATTTTATAAAACGGTAGACTAAGGTTAGAGATAAGCATTCGATTAATTCGATACAAAAATATATAAAATTAATCAAATTAAATTTTTTAAAAATTTATAACTAAATTGAATTGAATTTTACAAAAAATTCATATGGCTAATATGGTTTGGTTAGGTTTTTTTTTAGTTATGAGCTTATTATTTTAAGCTTTAAGCTAAAAAATGTAAAAATAGAGAAATAACACATTACGGACCTTTTGTTTAGGATTTAAGCTTAGACATATACAAAGATAGATTAACATAGTTAGAAGCTAAATATAATATCATTTGTTATTACAAGAATATGCAGTATAGGCTAAATATAATATCATTTGTTACAAGAATATGCAGATAAGGATTTAAGCTCAAACTAGTATTTACTCAAGAACAAATCATTTGCTATTGCAGCTAAATATAATATCATCCCTTGCTTTTGGAAACAAAAGTTTCTATAGTTCATGAGAAGTTGGATTAATTAATCCTAACTGACCACCATTTTCTATATCATCCCGTCAGTCGGTTATCATTGCCAGTTGTAGATTAATTGTGGACGATGTCTATTCGTAGGCTTGCGAACGCATCATGTGAAAGGAGGTGATTTATAATGTACGCGAACAATTTATATTCAAGAGAGTTTCAGGTTGAAGGTTTGAGAGTCTGTAGGGATACGTGCTAGTTGCCACTACCTTGCTGCTCATCATGACAAAGTTCACTTCTATTGCCATTGCCCACCAAGCCCCAATTCTATTCTATACCGGCTTAATCTTTAAGGAAACATAGGCAAAAATAGAAAAGTGGAGGAGAGGAGTTGTTCTAGCAATGTTGTGCTGTGGGTCCTTGATGTCGCTTCCTTGACCTCTCTCTTTTCTATCATTTCTCTATTTAAGAGAGGGATCCTCAACTAGTAGATTAAGAAGTGTTGCCGTCAAATCATCCTTTTTGAATGTCAGAAAGGACGTTGGTCTCAGAGATGGCAAAGACGATTCTAGAAATCTCCTGAAGTCTCCTCTCAGACGAAAATCCTGCATGAAAGTCTTTGGGGATTGTTGTTCTGGTGGGGACCCTCCAACGCTCAAATGAAAAAAACTTGGGAAACAGTAATGAATAATGGACTAAAAGAACAGGTATTTATACCTGTTCGGAAGTCCCTCTTACCCTCCTTTTTGGAAGGTTGTTGAATCTGAGACGTCCTTATCTGGCGAAGGATAGGCGGCAAGGCTGACAGGGATGTGTTGCAACCACCTCTAAGGTTGTCAGGGGCGGCCTGTCCCACCATATCTCTATCAGGTGCGGTGCCACAGATGGTAGATGGGCCTAGTCATATTGGGCATGCGCTGTAACTGGCAGTGGCCATGCCCTGCAGGAGGTAGATGGAAGGTGGGCCACATGGCGGTTGCAGGCGTCAGGTGCGCCACATGGTAGTTGCAGGTGCTGAGGCCGAGGGGAACTCTGAAGTCCGAGGCCGAGGCCGAGGGGACCTGGGAGTCCGAGGCCGAGAGGACACCGAAGTCCGAGGCCGGAGGGAGCTCTGGAGTCCGAGGCCGAGGAGACTTGGGAGCCGAGGCCGAGGGAAGCTCAGGAGTCTGAGGCCGAGGGGACATCGGAGTCGAGACCGAGGGGGACACCGGAGTCCGAGGCCAAGGGGAGCTCTGGAGTCCGAGGCCGAGGGGGACACTGAAATCCAAGGCCAAGGGGGAATCTGAAGTCCGAGGCTGACAGGACCTGGGAGTCCGAGGCCGAGGGAAGCTCCGTCAGTTACTTGATCTGTTAACCTTAACATGGCCTGATCAGCCACGTCAGATGCCCCCTTGCCCCTAAGATGGTGTGGGCCCATTTTCTGCCCAGTGAAAGGGGCATAAAATCGCCCAATGGCTGATCCCGATGCGCTGTTAGTCGTGGAGAGAGTCATGCATCCTCGGGGGCGATGACTCTTTAATGCCGGAAGTATGGGGCATTGTAACGTCACCGCTCTATCAACGGTCGGATCTGAGGGGATCCTCCTCGAAATGGGAAAGTCCTTTCGAAACCCATGGAAAGGTACTTGCCATCATTGCCATCATTGTTGACGCTATCGATATCCCGTCATTAGCTGCAAACCCCACGTCTCGTGCATCGGGCAATTGCCGAGATGTCTTCTCCAGTGGTAGGTGGGTACGTGGCTGGTCTGAACTAGATGGGACAATTCAAAAAGAGACATAAAAGGAGGGTCGCTTCGAACCTGAATCCTCACGTCTCCAAGACCTTCTTCTTCTCCCCGAGCCTGAGCCTCGCCCGAGTCCTCTTCCCTAGGACCATGCCGTTCTCTTCCTTTGTCCATGTCAGTCCTCCCGACCCTTCCTCGCTCTTTCTTCATGGCTTCCTCACCTTCATGGTCCTCCTCCACCCCAGCCGAGGACCGTTTTTCCTCCTTGAGACTGCGGGTCTCTCCATCCACCACACCCCATGGTCCTCTTCCTCCTCTTCTTCTTTCGAGGACCGTATTCCTCTATCGCAGCTGCCGGTCACCGGTAGGGCCTCTGTCAGGGATCGTCCGACCACCGCAGGTCCCCCACCTAGGGCTAGGGGGGAATCCCCAGAGGGGGCTGCCTCCACCATGACCACCCAAGACCTAGCAAACCTTAGGGCCCAGTATAGGATTCCTGGTAGTGTCCGACTATCCATCCCCGGTCCCGACGAAAGGATGACTTCCTCTCGACTTGGGAGAGTCATCCTGTACGAGGTGTTCCTCAAGGCAGGCCTTCGACTCCCCTTCCATCCCTTCATTATTAACCTCTTTCACCGATATGCCTTAGTGCCCGCGCAGTTGGTCCAGAATTCTGTTTGAACCATTTGCGCATTTCTGGTGCTGTGCCACCTTCAGGGCATAGAGATTAGGGTCTCCTTATTCTGCTACTTCTATGCCCTCCGCTAGCAGTCGAGCTGGTGGTTGTTCCAACCCAGGCCCGACTGAGCCATAAAATTGGGTCTCCCTACGTCCGTCAAAGGATGAAAGACCCGATTTTTCTTTGCAAACCTCGAGGGGGTGAGGACGAGTTGGGGGGATCTGCACCTAGGGCCCAACAAAAATTTGTCGGTGGTCCCAAGGGACCAGGAGGCATTCAATCAGCTACGAACCACCATGGTCCTCCACTGCCATGATATCCTGTCAAAGAAGAACCTCAGGCTCGCAGGCGACATCCCGAGCAGTGGTGAGCAGCCACAAAGACCCTTCCCTTCTCCTTCTCTCTCTTTTCGTCTTCTTCTTTTTTTTTTTTTTAATCGGCTCTAACTTGTGCGGATACGAGGCTGCCGACTGAGATGCTGATGCGGGCAGTCGCAAAGAGGCGGAGGGCCACCGACGATGCAGGAGGGTTGAGGAAGAGGCCTCGGTCTCAGTCCCCTGCCCCTCCCTCCAATGACCAACAGGCGGGCGAGGAGGTTGCCCCGCCGGTTGCTCCATTTGTAGCCTTGCCAATAGATCTTACCGCCAACATGCCCCCGGAAGAGCCGACAGCCGCGAAGGTCCATCTGAGCACGGAGCCGGCTGTCGTGGGTGTGGAGTCGGCCCACCTTGCAACCATGCTAGTCCCAAAAGAGGGCCTACCGATGAGCGAAGACGCTGTGGTAGTGCCCGAGACGACCGCAAAGGATGCCTCAATCGATGAGGGCCGCAGAGGAGCATCACCGACTCCTAGGGTGACATCTGCGTCCTCAGCCCCTGCCGGGCCTGCAAGGGGGAGGAGGATCGAGGAGATCTCATCCTAGGCATCCATCATAGATCACAAGCCGCACGGCGGAGCGGCTATTGGTCAAGGTCTGCCCGTCGAAGCTCCAAGCAGAGTTCAGCCATCTGGATGCCTCCACCATCCTCCATGATGCCTTCGCAGCACATTTGTGGGTAAGTATCTTCTCTCCCCCGTGGATTGCTTCTCTGCCTTATTATGCTTTGACGGAGGCTCTTCCTGTGCAGGTGGTGAACTCCCTGTCGGCCCTAAAGGACATCACCCTCCAGAGCGATCGTGCCCACTAGAAGACCTCAGCCGCCCTAGCCCGAGCCGAGAAGGCTGAGAGCGCACTGAAGGCGGCCTGAAAGGAGGCCGAGGAGGCCAAGAGGACTCTGAGGGCACTCCAACAGGAGGTCAAGGAGGCTAGACGGCAAGGCATGGCTGACCTCGGGCATGCCACGCCGCTGAAGCGGAGTTGGAGGAGACGATGGCCGAGCTGAGGGCTTGTTGGCACCAACTAGACACAGTGATCTAGGAGGTGAAGGAGCTCGAGGGACAGGCTGAGAAGGCCAAGGAGGCCGCCAGGATGGCCGATGCCAGGGCCACTGATGTCAACACCAAGGTTGCCGACGTTTTTGCCCGAGCGAGTGAAGACCTTCAGAGGGCACAAGACGCCGAGAAAGAGCTGTGGCAGAGGGGGCGGCGGCAGAGGAAATAGAGCACTTCCGAGGCTTCGCTACCTTTGTTGACGAGCTGGCAGAGGCCTTCGTGGATGCCCACTTCCAAGGCTTCCAAGACGGCAAAGGGAAGGTTGCGAGGATCTCTGGCATTACAAACCTCAACGACCTCGAGCCCGATGCCGGCGACGAGTTGGAGGAGCAAATTGGCGATGGATCTACGCCGGCCGACACCTAAGAGTCTCGTACTGTACTTTTCCTTTTTGCTTTTGTTATCATTGAATCAAAGTCCAACTTGAGTCAGCATTTTGTAGATATTTGACATTTCTTGAAATTTCTAAGCCTTTGAAAACTTCTTCGAATACGTATTTCTGTGTAGCATGTTCTTCCCTTAGTCCGCACTTATAGGACCCCCGGATAGGGTTGCATCAGTCTCGGCAAGGTCGGAGTACTTGTTCGCTCGCCATAAGTGGGCTTGGGATAGTGCTTAGTTGTCATGCCAGAGTGGATTTCAGAGCGAGTGCCGAGATTGGCTTTAAAATTGGCCTTTGTGAAGACTCGAGGTTGGTCTTGGGTGTCGATTTTGCAGTGGGCTCGTGGTGCCTATTTGTCACTGGGTTTTTAGTGCCAACTGGGGTCGAGCTTTGATGCCGAGCTGGCCTCAAGCTTTAAGTGCTGATCGGGGTCGGGCTTTGGTGTAGAGCTGATCTCAGGCTTTAAGTGCCGAGCTGGCCTCGGGCTTTAAGTGTCGACCGGGGTCGAGCTTTGATGCCGAGCTGGCCTTGGGCTTTAACTGTGACCAAGGTCGGGCTTTGGTACCGCGCTGGCCTCGGACTTTAAGTGCCAACTGGGGTCAGGCTTTAAGTGCCGATCGGGGTCAAGCTTTGGTGCCGAGCTGGCCTCGGGCTTTAAATGCCGGCCGGGGTCGAGCTTTGATGTCGAGCTAGCCTCGGATTTAAGTGTCAACTGGGGTCGAGATTTGGTGCCGAGCTGGCCTCGGGCTTTAAGTGCCGAGCTAGCCTCGGACTTTAAGTGCGACCGAGGTCGGGCTTTGGTACCGAGCTGGTCTTGGGCTTTAAGTGCCGATCAGGGTCGGGCTTTGGTGCTGAGCTGGCCTTGGGCTTTAAGTGCCAATCGGGGTCAGGCTTTGGTGCTGAGCTGGCCTTGGGATTTAAGTGTCGATTGGGGTCAAACTTTGGTGCCGAGCTGGCCTCGGGCATTAAGTGCTGATCGGGGTTGGACTTTGGTGCCGAGCTGGCCTCGGACTTTAAGTGCTGGCTGGGGTCGGGCTTTGGTGCCGAGCTGGCTTCGGACTTTAGGTGCCAACTGAGGTCGGACTTTGGTGCTGATTGAGGTCGGGCTTTGGTGCCAAGCTGGCCTCGGGCTTTAAGTACCAACTGGGGTCGGGCGTTGGTGTCGAGTATTATTTGTATACCCTAGTTGCTGATATACAGAGTATGACAATATATTAACACTTACCCCTAAGTCTAATAGAGCCCTATTTATGAGGGTGTTCCCCATAATGCATGAAATAGTGGGTGATTCTGGATCTTTGTATTTTACTAGCATGTGGTTTGATAGGTAAGAGCTCACACTGGCTGCTAGAAAGGTTCTCTTGGGCATATTGGTGGTCTTCTTTTTGGTACATAAATCCTTAAGGAATTTGGCATTGGTTGGAACCTATTGGATCATGTCTAGTAAGGGGATGTTCACTTTAACTTGCTTAAAGACTCCAAAATCTTATCGAATTGGGCTGAATTTCGATTGGACTTAAATCTATTTCGATTGGACTTAAGTCTATTTGGGAATGGTGCTACAATCCTAATTTTTTGTTTATCTCCTTCTGACATGGGCTAAGCTGGTGGTTGGGCATTATATTAGACTCTGATATCTCAGGTGTTTCGGGCTGACCTAGCTCAATAAGTTGTTCAAGTGGTGTGACTTCTAATTCTTCTTCTTCATATGTACCCACCTGTTTATCTATTTATTTTTCAGATCTTAATGTATGAATGACACTTAGTTGCTTACTCTGGGCTCCTTGTTTTGATCCTTGGATGTTTAGGTTCTTAGGGTTAGCTTCGGGTTGACTCGGTAGCTTACCCCATTCTCTTTCACTGAATGCTGTGGCTAGTTAACCTATCTAGGCTTTCTAGTTTTGCAATGGATTGTGTGTTTGAGTAAAGGAGTTGAGTATTTATTTCTAACCCTTTCAATGCTTGTAACACCTTCTCTTCGAAAGTAAGATCATGATTATTGGTGGAGGTTGAGGAGCACTTGGATATTGGGAATACGACATGCTTCTAAATTGAGCCTCCTGATGGTTAGGCCTAATTGATGTTGGACTGATGATAGGTTGGGGTTTCCTTAAAAAATTTGGATGATTTTGCTAGCTAAGATTGTGAGTATTCGAATATGGATCATTTTTGATTTAGGAGCCATTCGGGTTTGGGCTTGGTGGGCTTGCTCCCGAACAAGCTCAGAAAATTGGTATGCGGCTGGACATTCATCTATAAAATGGATCGGACTTAAACATATACAAACCTCATGTAATTGAGTAGATGGGAAAGTGATATTTTCAACTTGTAGAATTCGATCAAGTTTTTGGGACAGTTCATCAATTTTGATATAGATGTCTATAAACCGATCTATATTGTATATTCCACCTCTTTTAGGTTCTGTGGAAAGATCTCTATGGACAACAGATATATGATGCAAAAAATTTTTACTTAGAGTTTCAAAAAGCTGTCATGTCTCTTATTTATTTTTAGCATAAATGCTCGGAGAGAAAGGTTGGAAGGTAGCCTGAAGCAAAGTACGCATGCTTTGCCCCTAAACTTGAAGCCAAAGTATGCTACTTCTTTTTTTTATTTTTATTTTTTATACACTTAAATTTGATGTACCGGCATAGAATAGAAGCTCTCAAAAATGTCTTTAAACATCAGGTCCCATAACCCCCTAGGTATGCATGAAAACACTCCATTAATGCCATTTCCTTTTCTCCATATATATATATATCTTCTCCATATAATTTGTGGCTAAAAATTTTCACTTACTTAACCGTTGAAGGGTTTTTTTTAGGGACCACTCATCTTAAATCTCTGCATGAGAATGTTGTTTCGCAGGTTCACGAAAATAGAATGATGCCATCCGGGCTCCCACGTATGCCGCAGCATCGCTCGAGTCAGAGAACGAAAATATGCAGCAACAATATCAAATATTATTTAGGTGGTAGCACCTCCTTTCCACATCCTGCCATCTTCAGTGTTTTTTTTTTTGAAAAAAAAATAGAATAAATAGGTACCGCTTCAAGATTTAAACATACTAAATTCATTATTTATGCTAGCATTCAAAAAAATTAAAAGTATAAAGAAATTTTAGTCTGTGTTTGAAATAGAAGATAAGGAAGGGACATCCAGAGGATATTCTCCCTTATTCTCAAAATTATAACTATAAAGGATAAGTCTAAAATGATTAATCAAAGAGGATAACCTCATGTTTAACCATAGGTTAACCTCTGAATTTATTCTCTAAGGTAGTGTTTGTAGCCTAAAAGCTATCCCTGGATAAATGTACGGGATAGCATTTATCCAGGGGATAGCTGAGGGAATAAGCATTTTTTTTAAATTACAAGTTTGCCATCAAGGGATAACATTAGTTGTTCCTGGGTTTCCTAGGGAATAAGTTCAAGGGATAACCCATGGTTAAGTTAACCATGGGTTATCCCCTCTAGTTAAATTTTTTCAGATCTATCCCTTCTAGCTATAGCATTTGGGAATAATGAGGGATATCCAGGGGATATCCTTCCTTATCCCCCATATCAGTTTGATAGAAAAAATATTATCCATGGATAAGTATACGGGATAGAGTTTGTCCCTTGGCTATCCCTAGGGATATTCCTTGGCTATCCCATTGATCATATCAAATGCAAAAAGGTAAATCAATAGGATAACCTTTTTTTACTCTTATTTGGAGGGATAACCAGCTATTCCTGCATTTTTTAGAGAATAAATTGAGGGGATATTCCATGGTTAACCATGGATTATCCCTTTGGTTAACTTTATTCCCAACTATCCCTTATAGTTATGGATTTTGGGAATAAGAGATATCCCCTCTTATCCCCTATTTCAAACACTACCTAAGGTAGTGTTTGATAGAAAAAATATTATCCATGGATAAGTGTACGGGATAGAGTTTGTCCCCTGGCTATCCCTAGGGATATCCCTTGGCTATCCCATTGATCATATCAAATGCAAAAAGGTAAATCCATAGGATAACTTTTTTTTACTCTCATTTGGAGGGATAACAAGCTATTCCTACATTTCTAGGGAATAAATTGAGGGAATATCCCATGATTAACCATGGATTATCCCTTTGGTTAACTTTATTCCCAGCTATCCCTTATAGTTATGGCTTTTGGGAATAAGAGGGCATATCCCCTGGATATCCCTCTTATCCCCTATTTCAAACATTACTTAAGGCAGTGTTGATAGCCCAAAAGCCATCCCTGGATAAATGTACATGATAGCATTTATCAAGGGGATAGCTGTGGAAATAAGCACCTTTTTAAAATTACAAGTCTGCTATCAAGGGATAACTTTAGTTATTCCTGAGTTCCCTAGGGAATAAGTTTAGGGGATAACCCATGTTAACCATGGGTTATCCCCTTTGGTTAAATTTTTTCAGACCTATCCCCTTTAGCTATAGCATTTGGGGATAAGTAACCATGGGTTATCCCTCTGGTTAAACTTTTCAGACCTATTCCCTTTAGCTATAGCATTGGGGATAAGGAGGGATATCCAGGGAATGTCCCCCATATCAAACATTGCCTAAGGAATCCAGAAATAACTAGAATTATTTTTTGAAAGCAAAATTATTATTTAAAAAAATTATTATTTTTTAATTATTTTTAAATAAATTTTATTTTATACCTTTATTTAAAATAATATTTTAAAAATTAAACACTACCTTAGCAACTTGGACGCGCGCCGGAACAAACTATTCATGAACACCGAGCCACTGGGCAAGGACCAGAGACTCACCCACTCGCCCCGGCAGCATCAAAGAGCACGAAAGGGTCATCCCCACCACGCGCCGCGGTCCCAGGGGGCTGCACCCACTCACATGGCGACCGTTTCTCGAACGCGCTCTAGCCGATGAGGACCAAATCCTGGGATTCCGGAGGCGTCAAGTGGGGCTCGGACTGCGACGTAGAAGTGGAAATTGTCCGTACGTCCTCCTCACCTGGACCTTGCCAACAGTAGGATCTCACCGGATCCAACGCGTCTATTTTGCCAGTGGTCAATGGCTCGGTGGCCACAGGTCCAGAATTATTCTGATTGTGGCCTCTCCGAGAAGTGTCCGAGAGTAGCCGAGTCCAACTGTTTGGCTAGCTTAGCTCAAACATGAAATCACCGTGGCCGGACTCAGGGTTCTTTTTCTAAAAAAACAAAAATCTCTTATCCTTGTTCATTTAGTTTTGGATCTAATGATCCGTTGGGTTTTCTTCAAGGCTCGGACTAGCTTACTTTATATATATATATATATATATATATATACTTAATTTAACTCATCTAAGCTTTTCTCAACTACAATATGAGATCAGTTATATGAATTTATTTTTTTCATTTTATCCTATTCAGAATCAAATTAATATTTAAATTATATATATATACATATATACATATATGTATATGTATATGTATACATATATATATATATATATGGGTATACGTATACATACATGTACATACGTACATACATACATGTACATACGTACATACATACATGTATATACATGTATCTATATATATACATGTATATACATACATGTACATACATATATATACATACATGTATATACATACATGTACATACATATATATACATACATGTATATACATACATGTATATATGTAGATACATACATACATACATGTATGTATATATATATACATACATGTATGTATATATACATGTATATACATATATATACATACATGTATACATATATGTATATATACATACATGTGTATACATACATGTACATATACATACATGTGTATACATACATGTATGTACATATACATATATGTATATACATACATGTATGTACATATACATGTATACATACATGTACATATACATACATGTATATACATACATGTATGTACATATACATACATGTATATACATACATGTATGTACATATACATGTATACATACATGTATATACATACATGTATACATACATGTATACATACATGTATGTACATATACATATGTATATACATACATGTATGTACATACATATATGTATGTACATACATACATATATATATATATATATATATATATATATATACATACATCTATATATATATATATATATATATAGGTGAGTTTAGTTAACATGAGGGTGAGAATTACACTAGTCATTTGCATGTGGTGCCATCGTACAGCAGGCCTTTGATGCCTTTGGAGACGTGAGGACATGTGGTGGCCCAGTGATGGTCACCTTAGGCTCTCCTTAAATTGAAACCGACATTATTGCTCCTTAGGCTCTCCTTAAATTGAAACCGACATTATTGCTCATTTAGGCCATTGCAGGCCTCCTCAACTTTGTCGTGTTGTTCCTTAATTTAGTCCTGTAGTCGTACCCAACTTAGTCCCTTAACCCAATGTTTTTTATTTTATTTTATTTTTTAATATTGTGGATAATGGATAACCAGGTTCATGCTCGGAGAGAAAGGTTGGAAGGTAGCGTGAAGCAAAGTACGCATGCTTTGCCCCTAAACTTGAAGCCACATGCTACTTCTTTTTTTATTTTTATTTTTTAATACACTTAAATTTGATGTACAGGCATAGAATATAAGCTCACAAAAATGGCATTTTATTTTAATAATTTTAAATTTTCATGATATATCAAACATAATAATGTTAGATCACTGGTGATCCTTGATTTTTATGGTATATTTGATTACTAAAAATTAGAACATGTACATTAGAATTAGAGTCATCAGTAGTTTAAGATTCGAGGCGATCTTAAAATGATCACCAAAATGCATTAACGGATTTTTAACTATCCATGCTTTTTGAACTTCATGGAGCTCCAAAAAATAAAAAAATCACAATACAGTTGGAAAAAAGTTGGGATCGACCATCATTCTGGTGGCACATTTTTCCTGAAAGAAACTTTCATATTTTTCTCTTCAAAAATGCCTACGCCAACTTTGTATTGCAAAAAAACATTCTACTACTTTCAATTTCAAGAAAACTTTTGCACCAAGAAGAAGCTAGCTAGCCATAAAATCATAGTAAATTTTCTTATTGCAAAGATGTTGATTACGGTATGATAATGCCCCCCCTTGCTCCTCCATCTTTTCAATATATTTTGTTCTTCCTAGCATTTGTATTATTTTCTAATTTAACTAATAAATCGAGGGAAGTCTTTGGCTTCCTCCCTTCTTTTTTCCCCTCTTTTTCATGCACCGGTCATCCACACCTTGATACCAACTCATTAAATGCCACCCCAGCGAGCCACGGGATTAGTTCAGACATGAGGGCATGTGCATTTCTTCTCACTTGAAGGCACCTCAATGGTTAGTTCATGTGTTTTACTGACGCCTTGTGTTGACTTGTTGCCAACCAATAAACAAAATATTCCGTGAGTGCACGAATTAGTACAATAGTAGTTTGAAATGCAAGATCCAATGTTGAGCAATTCTAGTTTTTAATAAGAAATGACTGGTCAACAAAGACATGAATTTAATCTATATCTTTTTTTTTTTTTTTTTTTTTTTTTTGTAGAGATGAATGATTGCATCACTTTAGGGCGAGTCAAATCCGATATATTAGAGTATAATAACTAAAAACTTTTAGCTTCAAAAATTAGAGTGAGAGGTCATCATGACAGTAATTCAATCAGCAATAGTATTGACTTTACGGTAGATGTGCCGAATCTGAACATTAAGAGCTCCCAGAAGAATAGAGCAGATGTCGCACATCAAGGAAATAGTAGGCAAGTGTGTACTGGACTCCTGCTGGATCCAGCGAATAACAGTAATGAAATCTTCCTCTATGATAAGGTTACGAACGCCCAGGTTTCGAACGACATAGGAGATACCAGCCTAAGTCACGTACAGCTCGGCAAGAGGCACCGGGGAGTCAAGTAAACTAAACCCTTCTGCCGTTAGCATCACATCATCTGCCTCACGAATGACAAAAGCTGATCTAGCACATCTATCATAAATACTTTCATCAAAATTAATTTTGACAAACTCTAGAGAAAAGGACTCCCAAGAAATCCTTTTGTTCCTTTGTATGCTTTAAATCTAATTTTTCTTAATATATATGCATATCGTACAATGCAAATAAATATAAACAAGCCATTTGCTGTACAGGTTTATCAGAAAAAAAAAAAAAAATCATGATACATGCTTTGAACCTTTTATATTCTTTATAAATATATTTCTCAATTAACTATCCATGCTGTGAAAATTCAACAGATTATAGTTGTTTTGCAATAAACAATCAAAGTTCTCCTTGTTGATGCTTGAAATCTCATTTCTTTTTTGGGCCCTTTGTCCACACAATCAAATCATAATTCAATTCTTCATCAGAGTCGTATAAATTAGTTTACATTTACAACCACTCATTCTTGTTTTCCATTCTCTCATTTCGTTTAAGCAATATTAGAAATCCCCTCTCTTTCCTACTGTAAACTTAATTGGAAATTGTGTTGTTGTCTCCTCGCAATTACAATGTTAATAAAATAAACTAAATTACTCTCTCCATTTGATCAAATAATCAAATATATCAATGACTCGGATAGTGGGTTGATGTTCCATTTTGATTGATGTGTCCACAATTATTAAGCATGGTGGGTTGGCATCTTTCCCTTGGGAGCATTTGGAAGAGATCTAGGCTTCAAATGATGAATATTAGTAAAAATTAATAATAATTAGCACTTGATTGTCTTATTAGTTGCACAAGCCTATTCATGGATCAGGTTGATACTCAAAATGTGAAGCAAGTCCTTCTTCTATACATTCAAATTAAGATCCATCATATGGTAGCGTGGGCAACTAAGCAGAAAAATTATAATTAATTGTCTCAGATTCTCTAAATCTCAAGTGAAACAAAACTAAATCTATTGCATACCATAGCTGGGCAACTGCACGCATAAGTTACAACTAATTTCCTAGGATTCTCAAAGTTCAACTCAGCTTTAAACTACATACTTGACACATGATCCAACATGTAGAGCATCTCAATGCATCATTCACCTATAAAATATGTGCAAATAAAATTCCTAAAGTAGTCTCCACCCATAATGAGCTTGAATTGCTTGGCTAGGTGACACACTGCTGCCAATGTGATGGGGGGGGGGGACCACTAATTAACCTGGCATTCTTCTGATACAACAAACATGGATATGGTGCCTAGCTAATAATAATAGAGTGTGACATGAAAAATTTAGGAGCAATCAGACCTAACATTGTTGGGCCCTGACCCCGGAGCTCTTGTTTGTATGTGTGTCTTTTCTTCAATGCATGTCTTCCAAGGCTAACTAAAACCCGGCAACGCAAGTAGCTTCCAGGTCGTTCCATTGTCCTCCTCCTCCCAGTATGGTAAACCAGGGTGCATGCATGTGAGGTACGTTCATATCATTAATTGCAATGAGCCAAATGCTTTGTTGTCCAGAATACTGCAAGGTGCTGCAAGTTTTTCATGAATGTTTCTGATTCTCTCTTGATGCTTACTAAACTGTCTTTAAAAGTGATTATTATTAGCTTGATCAATCAACCAAATTAGATCTAGCTAGTCGGAAGGGATCAAGACAAGACAAGTTGTTTGGGGTTACTGCCTGAATTTATCAAGCAAAGTCAGAATAACGTGCTTTGGTAAGGTAGTCAGAGTTACAGCAGCTGAACTTTGGAATAAATTTCCATATATAACCTAGTGTTATGAAGGTGTGGATTTTAAGATATCTTTGCACACAAAAGAGGAATTTAATTGTCCTTGGTATTGGTTATCGGATGACTCCTATCCAAGGATTCTCTTTCAAATCTTGTATTCTGATGTATCGAACATGTTTTATCCTAAATTAATATGATTGCCCGTTGTAACATAAAAAAAAGAAAAAAAAAAAAAGAGGAATTTAATTTGTTGAGCTATTTATCCTTAATAATATAGAATGTGAAACCAAAACAGAATAATTACATTTTTCCTGGGACACAGAGATTTAGTTTGAGGACCAAGTTTAAGTAGGAACATTTCATATATATATATATATAGCGACATATTTGTTGCTAATTTAAAGTGTTGCAACTTATTTATATATAATTTTTCAATAATAAGATCATGAGCGCTCAGATTATGAATGATATAAAAATATCAGCTCAAATTGTATATAGTTATTCAAGAGGTGTTGAGGAATTAAGAATGCTAAATTTAGCAGCTATCAAATATTTTTATTAAAATTGATTTTAATAAATTTTAAAGATAGAGCAGCATGGAAGGAGGAGCAGAGCTATTAGAACTAAGAACTGATCGATAAAAATGTACAAACAAATAAATAGAAGGCTGTCTGACAATCCTATCAGGTGGGCGGTTGTTTTATCAATTCTCCGTCACGACACGAAGGACAAGATTACGCATGGAAATCGTTGTATCGATTGGACACGTGTCAACTAAGCAGTGGGGCCATGTTGCTGTGACGGAAATAAGGACGGGGTCGGCGGTTCTCGTAGCCACGGCGCGTTGTCGAGCTCACGTGTCGCACTTAGCTTGTCGGACAAGGAATGTGGGGCCCGCAACGGTCGAATCTTCTCGACACGAGTCGCGTACTGGTTGGTGTGGACAGGTGCTGGACCCCAGCCACCGGCGTCCTCGGCGAAGCCGGTAAAATATCATATTAAAAATGAAAATTATATAAAACTTAGTTTAATTAAATTAAAGCCCAAGATAGTTTGGAGGCCGTCGGCAAGTAGAATGTTAAAACAAATTCCTGAGATTACCTCCCCCTTCCCCAAAAAAAAAAAAAACAACCTGGAAATATCGGTTAAACTGATAAAATAAACCCCCCACAGCCCTAGAAAAGAAAAAACCCAAAAAAAGAAGAGAAGGGTCTATTCAGCGCGTTATATTTCCCTTTCAAAATTTATAAATGAGAAAATTGCTTCCAGAATAGTATTATTCTTAGTTTATTCCATGGTTGCTATCAATAATCATATAAACTACAATCTTTTATGAATGAAACTGCCCACCAAGGGTGGGATTTTTTTTATGGAAACGATTTCGTGCATTATTTTTGGTCTATGAATACGATCGTGACTATTGATTATGTCCATATCGATGCATATGTATGGCTCAATGAATTATGATGCACCTTATAAAGGTTTTCGTACAAATGTATGCCTAATGAGCGCATTTAATGCGCGTTTTTCTGCATCGACGATGCCGCATGATTTTTTTTTATTATTATTATTTCAAATAGAGCGGCTAAAAAACGCTTGGCATAATTTAGAGGAATTGTTGAGGTTATTTCGGTACTTTGGCAGGGTGCTGGCCGCTCCGAAGGAGGACGATAGGTGGGGAATCTCGAAGGCAAAAGACGGCGATGCGAGGCATAAAAGGGGATCGTGCGAGTCGGTCCTTCTCATCAGAAGAGCATCCCATTTCGCTTTCGCCTCTCTAATTCAATGTATTACCATCGCTCACATCTTCCGTAGCATCGATTTGGTTTGCGAATAGCATCGGATCTGTCTTCACATATTTGTTCAGTTCTTCATCGTCGGAGGTCAGCGAATTTGGAAAGGTAAAAATTTTCCCATTTTGATTCGATTCTTGCCTTCTTCTCATCGTATTTCTTTTCAATTGATCGCATTTTTTCCTGATTTTCTGTGGACGTTGTAGTGAGACTAGTACTAGAGGATGCTGATTTTTTTTAAAAGAGATATATTGTCTTCATGGATTTTTTCTCTCTCTCTCAAAAAAAAAGATCAATCTCAAGATAGAGTTAGATTCCCCGCATGTTCGCTCTTTTTAATGTTCCTTTCGGCATCAGTGGTGTTATTATTTCTATTTTGTTATTTTTTTTAAAAAACATTGGCATCGTGGTTTAAAGGAAGGGTGGGCAGTACCATCCTCTCGGTTTCAATTTTTTTGGTTTTAAAAAAGGTTGCATTTTTCCCATGGAAAAAATGGATTTTTTTTTCAATTTTATTATTACGTTATATTTACTTTTTTCAATGTATTCTAGCCTGTGGCATCCCGATTCTGATTTGTTTCGTGCTGGTTCCATTGAAATATGTTCCACGTAATGCGATTGTTTACTTCAATCACATCTTTCCCTGATCCATGCTTAGTTTATTTGAGCTGTTTTTTTTTATTCTTTGGAATTATTGGTTCAATTTCAATTACTTTTAGTGCCATGTAGACCTTCTAAAGTTCGACTTATTTATTCCTTTTTTTCCCTTAAAAATTTCGAGGAAGCCTTCTTCCAGGAAAAAAAAGATACTATTATTTAAATTTTTATTTCATTTCAGGAGCCGACCCTATGTAGTTGGGAAAAGGCTTAGATGAGTTGAGTTGAGTATTCAGGAGGCGGTTATCTTCTGTGATCTCCGTCCTATGAGCTGTAAAAATTTGTATGAGTTCTTCTCCTTCCCTTTTTGTTTGTATATTTATACTAATGATGCCAAATCACTGGCCTTGAGCGTGCGGTCGCTTCCTCCAGCGAGCTCTTCGCGCCTGCAAGCAAGTCCCGGGGTCGGAGATTCCGGCGGGGACCTTCTGACGCTCAAGTCAATGGTCTGGGCATCAACCATGAGCTTGAGGAAGCTCGAAAGAGAAAGAGGAAGAGAGAGGCCTAGAGAAGAGCCTTTTCTGTGAGCGTTTAGGGGTGTCAAGAGCGTGTTACCTGGTCGAGGTCCCTCTTACCCATTTTATCGATGCCTGGAATCCGTAGGCTTGAGACGTGATCTCTTATCAGAGCATTTATTGATAGCGGTACGGTGGAGCTTACCCCCATGTGCCGTGTCGCGCTGCGGGCCGCGTCCTGTCAGAGTTGGTGGCTGCAGGGCATGGCCGATCGTTACGACGCTTGCCAGACGTGTCCCCCCTTTTTGGTTGTCTATCCCTCGTAGAGCATTTGATCACAGAGTGCTCGCATGGCACTGTTCATGCCCTTGAATGAGCTCCAGAGAAAGCTGTGAGTGAATACTTGCATGGTACTGTTCACCGGCACTGTTCAATGTCCGAGCCTGAAAGAGGTCTCGGGGTAGGATTTGAGACCGCACCCCGAGACCGACGGAGGGTCTCGAGGTAGGATGTTATGACCGCACCCCGAGACCGATGGAGGGTCTCGGAGTAGGATGCTGTGAATGCACCCCGAGACCGACGGGGGGTCTCAGGGTAGGATGTTGTGACTGCACCCCAAGACCGATGGGGGGTCTCGGGGTAGGATGTTGAGACCGCACCCCGAGACCGACGGAGGGTATCGGGGTAGGATGCTGTGAATGCATCCCGAGACCGACGGGGGGTCTCAGGGTAGGATGTTGATGGACCAGGAGGTCGGGGTGGGTCGGAGCCGACACCGAGACCGACGCCGAGATGGTAATGGGCCGCGACCAACACGAAGGTCGAGGTGGGCCGGAGCCGACGCCGAGACCGGCGCTGATATAGAAATGGGCCACGATCGACCCGGAGGTCGAGGTGGGCCGGAGCCGACGCCGACGCGGAGATCGAGATGGGCCTGAGCCGACGCTGAGATGAAAATGGGCCGCGACCGACCAGGAGGTCGAGGTGGGCCGGAGCCGACGCCGAGATGGAAATGGGCCGCTGCCGACACGGAGGTCAAGATGGGCCTTGGAGGTTAAAGCAGAGTTCTGTCAGCTTCCTTCACGGTTCTCTAACGGCGTTGGATCAGCCACATCAGATGCCCCCTCGCCTTTGAGACGAAGCGGGCCTACCCAGCAAGGCGAAAGGGGCGTTACCTCCCAAGTGGCTGATCCTCGCCTGGTGCAGGGCTTCATGCCTGGCTGGTGCAGGGCTTCAGGTGCCGACGGATGTCGGGCTTCATGCCTGGCTGGTGCAGGGCTTCATGTGCCGACGGGTGTTGGCTTCAGGTGCTGATGGGTGTCGGGCTTCATGCCTGGCTGGTGCAGGGCTTCAGGTGCCGACGGGTGTTGGGCTCATGCCTGGCTGGTGCAGGGCTTCATGTGCCGACGGGTATCGGGCTTCAGGTGCCGACGGGTGTCGGGCTTCATGCCTGGCTGGTGCAGGGCTTCGTGCCTGGCTGGTGCAGGGCTTCGTGCCTGGCTGGTGCAGGGCTTCATGTGCCGACGGGTGTCGGGCTTTAGGAGCCGACGGGTGTCGGGCTTCATGCCTGGCTGGTGCAGGGCTTCATGTGCCGACGAGTGTTGGGCTTCAGGAGCCGACGGGTGTCGGGCTTCATGTGCCGACGGGTGTCGGGCTTTAGGAGCCGACGGGTGTCGGGCTTCAGGTGCCGACGGATGTCGGGCTTCATGCCTGGCTGGTGCAGGGCTTCGTGCCTGGCTGGTGCAGGGCTTCAGGTGTCGACGGGTGTCGGGCTTCATGCCTGGCTGGTGTAGGGCTTCATGTGCCGACGGTGTCGGGCTTCAGGTGTCGATGGGTGTCGGGCTTCATGCCTGGCTGGTGCAGGGCTTCGTGCCTGGCTGGTGTAGGGCTTCAGATGCCGATGGGTGTCGGCTTCATGCCTGGCTGGTGCAGGGCTTCAGGTGCCGACGGGTGTCGGACTTCATGCCTGGCTGGTGCAGGGCTTCATGTACCGACGGGTGTCGGGCTTCATGCCTGGCTGGTGCAGGGCTTCATGCCTGGCTGTTGCAGGGCTTCATGTGCCGACGGGTGTCGGGCTTCAGGAGCCGACGGGTGTCGGGCTTCATGCCTGGCTGGTGCAGGGCTTCAGGTGCCGACGGGTGTCGGGCTTCATGCCTGGCTGGCGCAGGGCTTCAGGTGCCGACGGGTATCGGGCTTCATGCCTGGCTGGTGCAGGGCTTCATGTGCCGACGGGTGTCGGGCTTCATGCCTGGCTGGTGCAGGGCTTCATGCCTGGCTTGTGCAGGGCTTCATGTGCCGACGGGTGTCGGGCTTCAAGAGCCGACGGTTGTCGGGCTTCATGTGCCGACGGGTGTCGGGCTTCATGTGCCGACGGGTGTCGGGCTTCAGGTGCCGATGGGTGTCGGGCTTCATGCCTGGCTGGTGCAGGGCTTCGTGCCTGGCTGGTGCAGGGTTTCAGGTGCCGATGGGTGTCGGGCTTCAGGAGCCGACGGGTGTCAGGCTTCATTCCTGGCTGGTGCAGGGCTTCATGCTTGGCTGGTGCAGGGCTTCATGCCTGGCTAGCCCAGGGCTTTGGTGCCAGCGCTTGGGGCGGGCCGGGGCCGTCCCTTCTGGACTCGGACTTTTGTTGCTGAGAGCCGGTGGTACACCGCTCTGCCAGTGGTACACTGGGCTTCATGCCTGGCTGGCCCAGGGCTTTGGTGCCGACCGGGGTCGGGCTTCATGCCTGGCTGGCCCAGGGCTTTGGTGTCGGCGCTTAGGACCGGTCGGGGCCGTCCCTGCTGGACCCGGACTTTTATTGCTGAGAGCCGGTGGTACACCGCTCTGCCAGTGGTACATTGGGCTTCATGCCTGGCTGGCCCAGGGCTTTGGTGCTGACCGGGGTCGGGCTTCATGCCTGGCTGGCCCAGGGCTTTTGGTGCCGGCGCTTGGGGCCGGCCGGGGTCGTCCCTGCTAGACCCGAACTTTTGTTGCTGAGAGCCGGTGGTACACCGCTCTGCCAGTGGTACACTGGGCTTCATGCCTGGCTGGCCCAGGGCTTTGGTGCCGACCGGGGTCGAGCTTCATGCCTGGCTGGCCCAGGGCTTTGGTGCCGGCGCTTGGGACCGGGCTTAGAGTGCCGGCGCTTGGGGTCGATCGAGGTCTTCCCTGCTGGACTCGGGCTTTTTGTACGCCAAAGCGAGGTTGGCCTTGGATGTTGATGCAAGTTAGATCTTCCCTGCATGACATTTTTAAGTATTAATGAAAGAACTGTCTTAAGTGCGATGTACTTAGCTCTTGTAGCACCCATGTTTTTCCTTTTATGGATTTGAGCACTTTCGCTCGCTGGTGGTCTGCCCCCCAGGGAGTCATGTTAGTCGGATTGGAAGTGTCATTGTCCTTACTTGGGCCTTCCCTCGCATTGGAGGTCAGGACGAGATGTCTGGCCGGGAAGAAGCTAGAAACCGGGATAAAGCTGGAGTCTGTTGAGAAAAGCCCGACAGTTGGTGGTCATTGAAGACGAGAGGCCGAGAGAGTCCACTGAGGGTGAACGATTAGGAGAAGATGTTGCTGTGAGGCCCCTTTGCCTAGCTCTTTCTTTGAAGAGATTGATTGCCCTCGGTGCAGAAGCTTGAGAGCAGCTAGAACGAAATCCGTAAAAGGTCCTAGGCTCGGTTTGGCTCTCGGCTTACTACCACCAGAAATTGACATGCCCATAAATCCTTGAGGTGACGAATAATGTCTCAAGTTCATCCCTTTTGGAAATTATTCTTCGACCCATGCTGCAGTCCGCCTCTGGTTGATTGTTAAGCCTTTGAGTGAGCTCTCCCAGCCGTTGGTGTTGTTTGTCCAGATGCTTCTTCACCTTAGGTTTAAGATCTTTCCCAGATAGCTCAGAAGATGAGTGATGAGAGGAGTGGCAGCTTGAGCGAGAGGGTAGGAGACTGCAGTTTCTTGAAAGCTTTGCTTTTGCAGCTCATGAACTGCTGCATTGAAGGCTTGAACTTGCTGACTGAAGATAGCCAGCTGGGGTTGGTGGTGAGTGAGGAGCAGAGAGAATGATCCCTTGTTGCTCAGTGTGACATGGATGCCCCCCGGCGTGATTGGTGAGGACCTTCCGGATATGCATCACCACCAAAGGCTTGACGCTGCCCCCCAGCGTAGCTGGTGGAGACCTCTTGCGCACGGGCCATCACCATTGTTTAAGAGCTCGGGGAAAGAGGAGTTGTCGATTGCCGATTCGAAATCTCTCTTATTCCCCCTTCCTGGCGCGCCAATCTGATGACGCCAAATCACCGGCCTCGAGCGTGCGGTCGCCTCCTCCAGCGAGCTCCTCGCGCCTGCAAGCAAGTCCCGGGGGCCGGAGATTCCGGCGGGGACCCTCCGACGCTCAAGTCAGTGGTCTGGGCATCAGCCGTGAGCTTGAGGAAGCTCGAAAGAGAAAGGAGAGAGAGAGGCCCAGAGAAGAGCCTTTTCTGTGAGCGTTTAGGGGTGTCAAGAGCGTGTTACCTGGTCGAGGTCCCTCTTACCCATTTTATCGATGCCTGGAATCCGTCGGCTTGGGACGTAATCTCTTGTCAGAGCATTTATTGATGGCGGTACGATGGAGCTTACCCCCATGTGCCGTGTCGCGCTGCGGGCCGCGTCCTGTCAGAGTTGGTGGCCGCAGGACATGGCCGATCGTTACGGCGCTTGCCAAGCGTGTCCCTTTTTGGTTATCTATCCCTCGTAGAGCATTTGATCACAGAGTGTTCGCATGGCACTGTTCATGCCCTTGAATGAGCTCCAAAGAAAGCTGTGGGTGAATACTTGCATGGTACTGTTCACCGGCACTGTTCAATGTCCGAGCCTGAAAGGGGTCTCGAGGTAGGATGTTGAGATCGCACCCCGAGACCGACGGAGGGTCTTGGGGTAGGATGCTGTGACCGCACCCCGAGACCGACGGGGGGTCTCGGGGTGCATTCAAAGCATCCTACCCCGAGACCCCCCGTCAGTCTCGGGGTAGATGTTGAGACCGCACCCCGAGACCGACAGAGGGTCTCGGGGTAGGATGCTGTGAATGCACCCCGAGACCGACGAGGGGTCTCAGGGTAGGATGTTGTGACCACACCCCGAGACCGACGGGGGGTCTCAGGGTAGGATGTTGAGACCGCACCCCGAGATCGATGAAGGGTGTCGGGGTAGGATGCTGTGAATGCACCCCGAGACCGACGGAGGGTCTCGGGGTAGGATGTTGATGGACCAGGAGGTCGGGGTGGGCCGGAACCGACGCCGAGACCGATGCCGAGATGGTAATGGGCCGCGACCGACACGGAGGTCGAGGTGAGCCGGAGCCGACGCCGAGGCCGACGCTGATATGGAAATGGGCCGCGACTGACCCGGAGGTCGAGGTGGGCCGGAGCCGACGCCGAGACCGACGCCGAGATGGAAATGGGCCGCTGCCGATGCGGAGATCGAGATGGGCCTGAGCCGATGCCGAGATGGAAATGGGCCGCGATCTACCTGGAGGTCGAGGTGGGCTGGAGCCGACGCCAAGACCGACGCTGAGATGGAAATGGGCCACTGCCGATGCAGAGGTCGAGATGGGCCTTGGAGGTCGAAGCGGGGCTCTGTCAGCTTCCTTCACGGTTCTCTAACGGCGTTGGATCAGCCACATCATATACAAATCTTCCTTTGTTTTAGGACGTTTTATCACATGGTTCTAAAATCTTATGTTTTGGGATAGCAGCAGATGGATGACATGGTTGTGAGTTACCAATCTTGGATTTCGTCACTCTCATCTCTCCTTGTATGCTGGAGGAATTGGTTGATGCATCATTCAATGATGGCGAAGGCTGGGTTGTGTGTGTGTTAGTTCATATATTATCTTGTCCACTTCTGTATTGTCTCTCACATGAATATTAGTACAAAGTGTTGGTCTTTATTTGATATACTCTTTAGATATCGTTTTTTTTTTCTTCTCAATCTTGTCTGAGGGTCTTGCTTTTACTAATTCCTTAATGATTTGGATATCATAGATACTTTCTTTTGCTATTTCTATAATTAAAAAAAATGTTTGAATTAGATAGTGCCAGTTATGGATAGATCAGAATCTGAGATCTTTTTTTTTTTCCTCTGGCTATAGTGTAATATGTGTTAATTTGTTCCCTTGCAGTTTCTAGCTAAAAATTGGAAGGGAATGCTGAAAAATGTGCTTTCACGCCAAGGATTTCTCATCTAAGGTAAATGAAAGTGTAGCTCCATCTGATCTGCCCTTGTTCATCCTTGATGAGATCGGAGAACAGACCTATATCCAGTGTGTGCTACATGAACAATTGTATGATGGAGCCAGAAATTCTCAAAAGTCTTTTGTTTTAGATCACAATCTTGGTGAAGACGGCTGAAATCTTCTGCTCTGAAATTTCCATTAATAAAAAGTATATATATATATATTCTATCAGTGGGACAGCATTGTGTAGTTTTTTGTTGTGTGCAAGTGATATCATAAAATGGCAACTGAAAATAAAAGGAGCGTTTTGATGCAAAGATACGAGATTGGCAGATTGCTAGGGCAAGGAACCTTTGCCAAGGTGTACTATGCTAGGAATATTAGGACTTCCCAGAGTGTAGCAATAAAGGTTATTGACAAGGAGAAGGTCTTGAAGGTTGGACTTATAGACCAGATCAAACGAGAGATTTCAGTGATGAGATTGGTGAGACACCCAAATGTTGTGCAGCTTTATGAGGTCATGGCCACCAAAACTAAGATATACTTTGTGCTGGAATATGTCAGAGGTGGTGAACTATTTAACAAGGTGTCCAAAGGCAAACTCAAAGAAGATGTTGCACGGAAATATTTTCAACAACTGATCAGTGCCGTTGACTTCTGCCACAGCAGAGGTGTTTACCACCGTGATCTGAAACCTGAGAACATTCTACTTGATGATAATGGAAATGTGAAGGTCTCAGATTTTGGTTTGAGTGCTCTTGCTGAGTCTAAGAGGCAGGATGGTTTGCTCCATACAACTTGTGGTACTCCTGCATATGTTGCTCCTGAGGTGATCAGCAGAAAGGGATATGATGGTGCGAAAGCTGATATCTGGTCTTGTGGGGTGATTTTGTTTGTGCTTATGGCTGGGTATCTTCCTTTCCATGACCCAAATCTCATGGAGATGTACAAGAAAATAGGAAAAGCACAGTTTAAATGCCCCAATTGGTTCTCTTTTGATATTCGAAAGCTAATAGTAAGGATTTTAGATCCAAATTCAAATACAAGGATATCAATTGCAAAGATTATGGAAAATCCTTGGTTTAGAAAGGGACTTGATGGCAGACTATTAGAAAGTGGAACAGAAACAAAAGAAATTGTCCCTGTTGATTTTGATGCAGTTTCTAGTCCCTCTGACAACAACACAGTCGAGGGGAAGCAGGAGATGGGGGAACTCAGTAACTTGAATGCTTTTGATATCATCTCTCTTTCAGTGGGATTTGATCTTTCAGGTTTGTTTGAGGAGACTGGCCAAAGGAGAGAGGCAAGGTTCACTTCCAACCAGCCAGCTTCCACTATCATCTCGAAACTGATGGATATGGCTAAGCGTTTGAGGTTGAAAATAAAGAAGAAGGATAGTGGGGTATTGAAAATGGAAGGATCAAAGGTGGGAAGAAAGGGGGTCTTGGCCATTGATGCTGAAATCTTTGAGGTTGCTCCTTCATTTCATTTGGTGGAGATAAAGAAGACAGATGGGGATACCTTGGAGTTCCAGAAGATGTTGAAGCAAGACATAAGGCCAGCACTTAAGGAAATCGTTTGGGCATGGCAAGGTGATCAGCAGCAGCCACAGCCACCCCAGGAGTCAGATCAATCCATGTTTGAGTAATTTCTAGATGTTGCTTTCTTGTTATTGCTGTTTTTGTCTAAAAATTGTTGCCTTGTTACCCTGTGATCGTACTAATTTTCTGAAGTTATTCTTTCATTGTAACGCATGCATGATTGGGCAACCACCTGGTATATTTAGAAAGTTTGGTTTCAGAGGAAGGGCTCTATTTGGTAATCCATAACCAACCATCTGAACTCAGTTCGACTTAGCAGGAGCTTTCTTCAGGGCCTAAAATTGAAGCTACTGGTGAAGCTTATTGGGCTCCCACTCAGGCTGTATGCATTGCTGAGCCCTGCAAAGTGGGCTCCCACTCAGGCTATGCATGGCTGAAGCCTCTTATGCAAAGTGGGCTCCCACTCAGGCCCCCTGTATGCCCCTGCATGAAACCAAATGACCTCCTTAGCCTCTTATGCAAAGTGGGCTCCCACTCAGGCCCCCTGTATGCCCCTGCATGAAACCAAATGACCTCTAGAGAAACTTAGCCTGGTGAAGACTGTTATGCAAAGTGGGCTCCCACTCAGGCCCCCTGTATGCCACCTGCATGAAACCAAATGGCCTCTAGAGAAACTTAGCCTGGTTGGAGTTAATCATGCTATCACTTGGACCAGGTAGTGCTAATTGTGTCTATGTAGAGGCTCATGAACAAATTGAGTAGCTATTGAGTGGCTAAGCTGCTTTTATGACCAGGGAAAGTTTGTAAGCTTTCTATACTTTTCCTGGGTAGCTATGAACTTGATATCTGAGAATGTTGTAGACAAGGAAGCATTCAACTCATTCAATGAATATTTCCTAAAAGATTTAGCAAATAGTGTACAGAACCTCACGAAAACCTTGCATCTATGAATATGGTTGTACCTCAAGACAATCAATCAATTAGTCTCCATTCAATAAGATGTACTCACAGAAGAATGGAGATGACACGAATGATATAACGGTTCTTTGGAGAGCCCCTATCTTAGGCCATAGTTTCAAGCAAACTGATTTTAAATAACAAATGATTAGATTCTTTTTTTAATCGGGCCATGATTAGGGCAGCTGCACAAAAGGTGTTTCTTCCTGCACTATGACTGCTTTATCTACCTATCTAAATTATAAATTTGAAAATAGATTTCTTTGCTGTAAAGAATGATTGATTACTTGTACATGATGTTATGTGCTTTTGTTGTCAAATTTCAGCTAAGAGTCAGCTTAGACCTTAGCATCTCTCTTTTTGCTATAAATTTTACCCTCAAGTTCAATAGAGCATCTGTCTGATTCATCTCAGACACTGCATACAGAAGGAAAAATTGCTGTCAAAACCATAGGATCATGTTCTTGGGGTGCTGAAGAAAGATCTTTTTTGTTAATTTTATATTATGGTGCAGAAGAAAAGTAGTCTAGATGTTCTTGTCCTTGTCGGTTGCCCTGATTAAGGTACCAAACAACCTATCTATGAATGTTTGTGATGTGATTAAGGGGATGACTACTGATAATACTGATGGGGAAACAACAATACAGTAATAACAAATCATAATATGCAGCAGAGATATTTCCCCAACTTGCAAGAATCTGTGAGGAGCAATAACAAAATTTGTGGCAGCAATTGAATATCACAAACACACAAGAGGCACCAAGATTTTTAACGTGAAAAACCCCTGAAAGCAAGGGTAAAAACCACTGGTCGTTCAGACCAAAGAAATAACTTCATTATGATCAAATAAGGGTACAAGAGAGTCTCAAACAAGAACACAAATGAGTGCTCACAGCCAACCAAATAAGCTAAGAAGCTTACAATAGAGAACCAAGAAGTTTAATAAACCCAAAAATAGAGCTACTGTCCGACCTAAGTTTCTCGCACCTCAGACCTTGTTTCACCGATCCAATCGTTCAGAATGAAGAACCAGATGTCTCGAACTTGCTGTCAAAATTTCAACCTGATCCAACGGTGAACGAATCTGCAGTAGCGATTTTACGGTGACTACTCTAAGTATGTGTGGGAAGGGCTTCTTCTTCTCTTCTCTCTCGAATGTCGGCTCTCTTCTCTCTTTCAAAAATGTCCTAATATCATCCTAATAGACTCACAACTGATTAGGGATTCTTACCAAGTTAGATTCTTACCTAATCAGACTCACCACTGATTAGGGATTCTTACCAAGATGGACTCTTACCTAATCAGACTCATCACTGATTAGGGATTCTTACCAAATCAGACTCACCACTTAGACAAGTGTGACACAAAGTGAGCTTACACATTTGGGCCTTTTCTCCACATAGGAAGGGAGCCCAATCCCAACATATCTACCCCTCACAACTATGTGGAGATAATCGCCAAACTGGTGATCTCACAACAAGTTTCAAACTTTCCTCTTGGTAATGCTTTAGTCATCATATCAGCACCATTATTATCGGTATGAATTTTAGCCAACTCCAACATCTTAGCATCCAAAACATCACGTATCTAATGATACCTCACATCAATATGTTTGGACCTTGAATGGAAAGTTGGATTCTTACCAAGATGGATAGCACTTTGACTGTCAACAAACAACAGATATTGGTTCTGAACAAAGCCTAGCTCCTGTAAAGAATTTCTTCACCCATAGCAACTCCTTACATGCTTCAGTAATGGCAATGAACTCTACCTCTGTAGTTGACAATGCTACACACCTATGCAACTTAGACTGCCAAGCCACAGCTCCCCCTGCAAATTTAATCATATAGCCCGAAGTGGACTTTCTGGAATCAATGTCTCCAGCCATATCTGAGTCTGAGTACCCCACCAATGGGCTCATCACCTCCAAAACAAAGCCTCATACCAGTTGTACCACGAAGATACCTTAAAATTCATTTCACTGCATTCCAATGCTCTCTACCTAGGTTTGACAGAAATCTACTGACAGTACCAACAGCATGTGCTATGTCAGGTCTTGTGCACATCATTGCATACATCAAACTACCCACAGCAGAAGCATAAGGAACCCGTTCCATATCTAATTTCTCAACTTCATTTGAAGGACTTTGTTTAGCACTCAGCTTAAAATGAGTAGCAAGAGGAGTGCTTACAGCCTTAGCATTTTTCATCTGGAATTTTTGCAGCACCATTTCAATATAGTGTTCGACAGCCAAAGTTTCTTCTCCATTCTATCATGCATGATTCTTATACCAAGAATCTACTTAGCAGCTCCCATGTCTTTCATTGCAAATGACTTGCCCAACTGCTTCTTTAACCTGTCAATCCTA